>LPNX010977118.1:296088-437625 GCA_001517045.1 Pseudotsuga menziesii
TGAGAATTCTTAGTAGCAAGATCTATTTCCTGTGCTTCTTTTTAGCATCAATGCACATAGCATTGATCTATTATTTCTACAAAAAATGTAGGAAAAAGTACAAACAATCAAACCAAATCATTAGTGACTTGAAGACCTAGATTCAAGAAGCAAAGAAGATTCAAGAGGACCTAGATTTGCAACTCAAAAATAGAATACAAGAATCTGAAAGGATTGAAAAAGATATTATGCACCTTAGAAAGAAGTTTGATGAAGAATCTCTTAAGTCAAAATTTGAAAACAATTCAAGTATTTTAGATGATATCTTAAGTAGCCAAAGACCATCAAGCGATAAATATGGATTATGATATGACAAAGAAAAGAAGCCAGAATATTCCTCTTTCATAAACCAAGATGAAAGAAGTTATGTTGCTGCTCTCAAGAAGGAATAAAGTAAGAAATCAGCTCCTCTCTTACAAAGATCATATATGATACCTAGAAGACCAATGACAAGTATATTTCAACAAATCTTATTTGGTCATTGCTACTCTTGTAATAACTTTGGACATAAAGACCTGAATTGCAAGGAATATGAAAATTTTTATGTCTATAAGAAGAATACACCCAAGCAACAGAAGAATTACAGGAAGACTAATTCCAATCATCATAATTCTACCCAGATAAAAAATGTGAGAAGATATGAAAATGAAAATAGCCATTACAATAAGAAAGCACAAATTCTCTAAATATAAGAAGACATTCTTTGGATGTTGTCATTGCTATCATAAGTTTGGTCACAAGGCTACTGATTGCAGAACAAGGGGAAAAGATCAAAGCTTGAGAAGGAAACACGACACAAACACACCAAATGATAGAAGACCAATAAGAAGGGTACCTCATGGAAATATGTGGAGAAGAAATTTAGATTACAAAGACTTGGAATAAACACAAATTTCAAACATCAGTGAAGTTTCTCTTATAGATGATTTTACCACACCTGGTTGATCACACATTTATGGACTTTCCTATCCCTCTGCAGACTCTTTGGACCCTATGGACTTATATTATACTTTGATGTCCCAATATCATCCACAAAAATTACCTGTTTATACCTATACGCCTCTTTTAAAGCAATACTCACGTGTATACACAGATTTTGACCTCAAACCTGTGTACATTGAGGTGTGTGCAAAATGAAAAATACTTTTGGAGTTTTCCTCATATGAGTCTGAATATCTTGTCTCTTGGCCTTCTGTATGCCTTGCGAATGCTCGGATTTGACCCTCCATTACCTCTTTGGAGTGCTATATAAGGAACCCATTGGATACATTGAAGGAGGATAAATTGAAGAGTAAGGAAACTATAGTCCATTGTTGCCTCAGTTTTGCTTATACTTGAGTATGCATCCCTTTGTCCCTTGGAGCACATAGTGTTCTTCCCAAGCTTGCCTTGGATTTGTGTGCTTTATATTGAGATATGGAGGATTGAAGTGGTGGAGGTCCAGGCAGATGACTCGGTTTCTCTGGTTCGCAGAAGTGTCGACAGAGTTTGTCACTATTGTACCTCTGATTTATTAATAGAAATACATTTTCCTGTCCAATTCATGTGCATTTTGAGTATGAATATTGAATCCATGGATTTATTTACTTGTTTCTACATGATTGATTATATATGCTAGAGTAGCTCTGACACATTTATATATACCATTATTACTTTGTTTGCTATTGTTGAGAGAAAATTGTAATTTCAAGTGCATTGGAAAAGCTCAATGGGGATCTACTTCAACCGTCCAGAATAAGGTACAATTCTATATCCCTCAGTGTTATATTTGCTTGCTGCTCTTGCATATTGGGAAAGATTTATTTCTGGTGTCATACTGTATGTTGTGGTACCCCCAATCCATAGGAATTTTCTTTCCGTAACAGAATTGGCAACTCTGCTGGGGAGGTTCCTAGTTTTTGTTCTTTGGGGATTGGGTATACAATGTGCTTGAATTGCTCTTTATTTCTCTGTTTCAGTGTCGGGTCTGGAGGTATGTTTTCCCAGTAGTGTCCCGCAGGAGTAATTTGATCTTGTCTTTTCATTTTTCCCTCTTTTTCTTCCTGTACACGAGTATTTTCATTACAGTCGTATATACATGCGATCTTCTCTTGAATTCCTGCATATGTACGCTGATTTACTGCATACAGTCGTGTATGATTTTTTTTGAGATTTATTTGGAGGATTGAGTGTTGCTAGGTGAGTTTTGATGATTATTGAGTATTCTTAAGTGCTGTTGGTGTCTGTATATAGCCTTTGTTTCTGACCAAAGACCCCTTTTGATTTATTTTTAATTAGATTTTGTTCTTGTCATTCATTTTTTCCTTTTTGTTTTGGGATTAGTGCATTAGGTCTCTTTTATCTTGGTGCCTTGATTTGCTGCTGTTTGTGAGTGGTTGTAGGGTTTGTTATTGCTTTTATATCTCATTTATTTCAAAAAATACAAAAATATTTTGCTTTTGCATACTTATGCATTCTTGCATTTTTGCACTCACATGGTACTTGCATTAGGTTTTTCTTATTGAATTATAGTTAGGTGTTCATTTAGGAATGATTGCATTCTCATTTGAAGGAAAAACTTGCATCTCATGTAGTGGCATACCCTGTTTTTCATTCGACAAAATTGCACTTGGCATTGTTTGTTAGGTGTGTACATTTATTTCATTGTTGAGTCACAATATCATTTTTTGCACGACCATTTCCCTTTGAGTAATCATAGCCATTAAAATCAATGCTTAATTAGAATGAACTACACATTTTTGTTTTATAGGGTTCACCAACAAGAATAGGATTTAGAGTCTTGGAATAGTTCATTGTGAGTCAATTTTTCAAGACTACTAAGCACAACAATTAGGTGTCTGTCCAGGTGAGAGTGATAAATCCATGGTATAATTAGTGTTTCTCAGGAAGCTCCTCTTACACAGGAGTCAAACATGAGGCAACGTGTATGATTGTGATTGGGATATCCCTTGGTCACTTTATATGAGCACCAGAGATATTTCCAGGATCGTATTCGTATCTGGGGGATTTTGAGGTACCGGTTGGTACTTTCGAGCTTCGAGCTTTGCTACCCTGCCCATACGATCGATCCCATCTGCGACTATCTGCCTGAGCATTGATTATATTGAGGTGAACTTAGTTTTCTTACCTAGGTATCGTAGGGGTTACTTACAGAGGTTATTCTATAGGTGTCCTGGCTAGGTAGGGGTCGGACAAGACAATCGCTTTAAGCATTGAAGCTGAGGGCCAATATAATTGGTTACGAACCTTCGCTTGTAGTGTATGTGAGTCTCAAGCCTCTCCTAGGCGAGGCATACCTTCTGCATTCGGGAGCTCACATATCCTCCCCTTGGTTTGCTTGTATTTTGGTTGTAGATTTTCTTAGGAGTGTGCTCTATGTACACTAGATTTCTTAGGGTTGCGTAGTTAGGTTGAGTCTTTTTATTTTTGTTGAGTCATAGTGGATCCGAGTGTGGCACTCCAACGTTCTCATCATTTAGCAGGACTTATTCCTTCTACGTCTCCTTCTCCTTTGGGAGAGGGAACCAGACAGTCTGGGTGGACTACTTATCACTTTGATTCACACACAAATCTCACCATGAGTCACCATGGGTCTGATATTCCGGAGCATCTCACATCTCCACCTCCCACGTGGGAGGTTGAACCTTCAAGCACATATGGGACTCTGGTAGGATTCGGCCATAATGTGGCTGAATCATCACATGAATATTTATCACAATTTACAGACTATATAAACGTGAACCACCAGATTGGTCACATAATCCGAGCGGTGAGACTCAACATGCACCCACTAGCACTAGAAAAATTAGGTATGGCATGCCAGACCTTCCCAAGACCAATATGACACTCAATGTCGGATTAGGTTTTGACCCTAGAGTTGCGCGTGGGGCCATTTCCATTCCTTTCCAAGCAGAGAGGTTTGGTAGTACTAGTCAGATTGCACCTTCCATCCCTACGATGGGAGGACCTTCACACATGCATCCTAGGCCTAGAACTGTTGTTCTCGTTCAGGGGACTGACCCTAGACATGTGAATATTGGGGGAAGAAGTTACATCCCTTCCCATATTCCATCTTCTTCAACACTGGTTCCTTCAAATGCCTTTTTGACGACACATATTCCTCCTAACTCACATGGTCCTTTAGGCCAAAGTTCTACCATTAGCCATGTTGGTCCCGCGTCTTCTCACAACGTAGTGTCACAAGGCTATGTGCCTCCTTATTTGTTAGTTGGGTATGTGCCATCTTATGGACTAGATTATGGACCATCATATGGAGCATCTTATGGACAAACTTATACACCTTATGGGTTCGGGTATCAACCCACTTATCAGTCTCCTAACTATGGCTTCGTAGTACCCCAGCCTCAAGGTACTTCAAACTATAATACGCAACCCTATATGGGTCAAATGGGAGGAGGTTACTATCCCAGTGGACAAGGCCATGGTATCTATAGAAATCAAACCTATGTGAACCAACCTTTTCAGGGAGCATGGAACCAAATGGCTCAACCTAGGCTCCCTTTCCTTGCAACGTTAAATTTACTTGACTTGTCGAGATTGACAAATGATCCTGTCTCATGACCCAACATGGTCGGCTGTTCCCGCCAAACTTTCTTCAGACATTCCAAAGCTTAAAGGTAAGGATGGTGAAGACCCTGGTGAGCACGTCACGACTTTCCACCTTTGGTGCTCTTTAAACTCCTTGAATCACGATTCAGTTCATTTAAGGCTATTTCAATGCACCCTCACGGGGCCTGCGGCAAAGTGGTACATAGAGTTTCCTTGGGAGACTTATAGATCGTTTAATGCCCTGGATATGACCTTTCTCAATCACTTTCAACTACCCATGCATTACGATGTCGGTACTGAAATCTTTTCGACATTTCGGCAGGACAAAGCCACCCATATCTCTGATCACATTCAGGAGTGGTGTAGAAGGAAGATATTGATTGAGGCATTCATTCCACTAGAGTTCCCTTTGGAATGGTTCCTCAAGTATTTATTTCCTTACATAGCGAAGGGTGTTTCCACATTCGGAGTGCAGAATGAGGAACAAGCTATCTTTAGAGCTCATCAGTTGGATTTGATTTATGCTTAGTTTGGGCTCTTGTATGAGATCATACTGAACGCACCTAGATCCAATTTTGACCCTAAGTTTAAACCTAGGCCACATGCTGATGGAATTGTTGACTCCACAAGTGCGAAACCTGCAAGCTCGGTTACAAACCAAATGAATAACTTGTCTATTAACCAGCCTGCATTGGGACAAGCTACGACTTTTTCTCATCCTACTCAAACGATGGATGTACTTTCAGTGCAATCTTCGAACCAGAAAGGTAACCGACAACCTAGATGAAATAAGAAGAAAGGTAAAAACAATTGAAAGGGTGGGAAAAGGAATGGAAATGATAATAATGACAAGAACAACAATAATGTTGGGCTAAGAAGAAACCTAAGCGTAAGGTTAAATTTCCTTATAAGCTTTGTGGGGATGATCACCTCACTCACTTGTTCCCTCGGATGGAAGATGCCTCGAAGTTTATCGCACAGAGCCCAGCTGCATTGACAAATCCTTTACCACAAAACCAGAATATGAACCTGAGGATCATGGATATTGGTAGTGCTTCTGGTGGGACTCCAAACCTGTCGGAAACCGTTAGTTGCCATGGTCGCATTATTATGATGTCTACCAAAAATGTTGTGACACGTTCTAAGGATTATGATACTTCACAACCGGACCTTTGCAAGGTATGGCGAACTTCTTGCGAAGATTCGTGGTCAATTTTTCCAATTTGACTAAGGGATTCATGCATTTATTGAAGAAAGACACTCCATTTATCTGGGATGAGCGAGCCCAAGAGTCTTTCGATGCTTTGAAGAGAGCCTTAGCATCGACCCCCATGCTTAGTCCACCCGACTATAGCCATGACTTTTTGATTTATGTGGCCGCGTCTCAAGAGATGATTGGTATGGTATTGGTTTAAGAGGATGAGGAGCTTTATGAGCATGTCATCTACTATCTTAGCCGAAACCTTATTGATGCAGAGCTTTTTTATACCTATGTTGAGAGGTTGGCCTTAGATATCATCCATGCAGTTCAGCATTTGAGGCATTATATCCTTCTTCACCAAACTTTTGTTGTAGCTCACATTAATCCATTTCAGTTTGTCCTCACCAGAAGGATGATAGGGGGAAAGTACAATAAGTGGATTGTGATATTGCAAGAATTTGACCTCAAGTTTGTTTCAACGAAGTCGAAGAAGTCATTGATTTTTGCTGAGCTCATATTTGATTTTTTGAGTTTGGATGAAGGAGAGGTTCATGAGGACTCTTTCGTTGATGAGCACATTTTTATCATTTCGACTGCAAACCCATGGTATGGGGACATTATTCTCTACTTGTAAACCTTGAAGGTTCCTTCTCACCTCTCACGAGATGAGCGTCGACGACTACGTCATGTAGCGAAGAATTACCTCATTGTGGATAACACTTTGTACTGTCGTGGGGTTGATTCCATTTTGTGTTGTTGCTTAACTCACGAAGAGGCTGAGGTTATGCTGAATGATTGCCACGGAGGGGCGTGTAGTGGTCATTTATCTGGGCTTTCTACAACTCAAAATATTTTGAGAGTGGGATATTTTTAGCCGTCCATCTTTAAAGATTGTGTTAATGCGGTCAAGTGGTGCCACCCTTGTCAGGTGTTTGCATGGAACATGTGCTCGCATGCTTCCCCTTTGCATCCAATTATCACCGTCGGTCCCTTCACCAAGTGGGGAGTCAATTTTATGGATTGCAACCCAGCTTTGGCTGGGGGGCACCATCACATTATTGTGGCTGTGGACTATTTCACGAAATGGGTAGAGGCTATGCCCACTATTAAATACGACAGTGAGACATCCACACATTTCGTATTCAATCATATTATCACTCGGTTCGGTATCCCGAGGGATCTTGTCATTGACCATGGCAGGCACTTTCAGAACAAGATAATGGAAGAGTTGTCTTCGAAGTTATAAGCAAGAGCATTCCTATTCTTACTATCCTTAAGTGAATGGACAGGTTGAAGCAGTGAACAAGTCACTTAAGTCCATTCTCCAACGAACCATCGCAGAAAGCAATACCAATTGGCATATCATGTTATATCCTGCTTTGTGGGATTATTGAATCGTGGTCAAGATTGCCATCAATTTTTCTCCATATCAGCTTGTGCATGTGGTGGATTCGATCTTACCGGTTGAGTGTGAAATCCCTTCTTTGAAGGTAGTCATGGAGCTTTTACCAGAGAATTCCACATTGGAAGAGTGTTTGGCCAATTTAGAGTAGCTTGATGAGCAGCATCGAGATGCTTTAGTGGCTCTTGAGATTAATAAACATTGCGTTAAGGTCTAGTACGATAAGTCTATCCATCCTAGGAGGTTTAGTGAAGGTGACTTGGTTCTTTTGTGGGACCAAGCTAAGGAACCCTTGGGGGCATGAAAGTTTAATCCTATGTGGCATGGTCCTTACATGGTCAAGCGTGTATTAGAGAAAGGTGCCTACGAGTTAGTCGATTGTGAAGGGACGACCTTGGAGGAGCCTAGAAATGGGCTCTATCTTAAGAAGTACTATGCATGATTCTCAGCTGAGGCTGATTTGTTTTATATTATTGTACATTTGCATAACTTAGTTTCTATCTACTTGAGGTGATCGAGTTTGTTGACTAGCTTTCGTTTGTTGTGGCAGATGTCGACAAAGTCTTTGGTTTATGTAGGATTCGTTGATGGTGCTATCCACCACACTCAAAACTCAACTTTGGCTGATTGGGTGATTTACACTCCTACAGGTCAAGTGTTGTACTCATGAGGTGTTTGTATACGACCTTCATCGAATAATGTTGTAGAGTATAGTGTCGTTATTGAGTTATTGCGTGATGCCATTTCACATGGTATTCACTCTCTTAAGGTATGTCTTGATTCAGAGTTTGTGGTCTCACAACTAAATGGCTTGTATCATGTTAGGGATCCAACTTTGTTACGAAGGTTCTTGCATGTCAGGTTGCTAGAACGATAATTTGAGTCCATAACATACATCCATATTACAAGAAATTTTAATGAAGTTGCCGATTCATATGCTAACTATGTACTAGATTGGAATTTGTTTCACAGACGATAAAGCATTCACAAACACATTTACACATGTAAATAAAAAAATAACCGATCATCATAGGTAATTTTCATTAAAAGATATGTCCAAAATGTGCTGTCATAATACATAAGTGTCATATACAAAAATGGGGCTTTCGAGCCACCAAAATATACTACACTGTCGTACAACAAAAAATACATTCCAACTAAGCATGTGGGGGAGGAGGGTGTTGAACACGGTAGCACACTATGAATCTAGCTAGATGGTGAAATAAACAAACCCATGCCCATGGTACTCCAACCACCTGGTGCTGTATGGCCTCAAGCAAGTCCTCAAATTGCGCCATGGGAACTCTATATGTTAATCAAACAAAGTTCATGTGAATGCTTTGGAGCGTACGCTCCGCATCCACACCCATGATCTCATCTCCTCTTCCCCTCCGTCGATGATGAGGGAAACCATCTGGCCATCGTGGTCCCACATCTACATGTACATGAAAGAGTATCATTATATGTCATCACACCAAAAACATGTCTTTTTGATTCCATATATCAAAAAACACAAAAAACAAATAATTCAAAAAAATCAAAGTCTGAGTCGGGATTCGTTACCTATCTCCCCATATGCAGAGCCTGGTGGAATGGGAATGTCTGGGTTTCCATGGAAGTCTATCCCATCCTAGGGGTAGTCGTCTATGGGGATGATCTGTCTATGCCACCAGAGGAGGAAGTCTGCTAGGTAGGGGTTGGCCACCCTCCCTAATCCTAGTCTCCGCATGACATTGGACCAACGTAGCTGAGCCGGATCCCAAGCACCATGTGGGGAAATCTCAAATCTTGGGCTTAGCCCCAACACATGCTAAAAAAAGAAAGCACTCAAGATGCTTCCGAACCTGAAGTTCCTTATCCTTCCCATCTTGCAGTCTGTAAGCTGCTATTTCATGTTGCTCAATAGTGAGGTACTCCATTAATATATAGCAGGCTGCATACAATCCACCGCATAGAACATCAAAGGCCTCGGATCATGGTGAAAGGATTCCAACCTTACTATCCTTCCAAGTGCCAATAGTATGGCCTTTAGCCCTAGGTTCTGGATCGAGTTTGTCAGTATTTGACTCCCAACCTTTTCCATATTCGGGAGGCAATAAACAACAATGTAATCCTCTATCGTCAGTCCACCTCCTATCCCACGAGCTCTTAGGTTTACCACTTCCCCTCTTCGGTACAATCCTATGATGAAATATATATCCTCAACCTCAAGGTTGAGGTGCATCCCATCCAGCTGGAATGTCTCTAAGTGATGATCCCAATAATCTACTAGCATTTGGAGTAGCCTTGGTTTTTCCCTCAAGCTGTTAAGGCGCTAGAACTTGTACAAACCACAAGCCCTCAAATATTTTTGAGCCAATAGATCAGCTTGCATGTCCCTGTCAACATCCTCATGCCCACGTTCTCTCCACTCAAGAACCATCCTGCACAAGAATTTCCAAGTTTCATTAGTTTTTGACCTTGATTTTGCTATTTGCGTCCCTATACGTGATTGTTTTCAAAATAGCCGCGTACATATGCGGGTATAGTGGTTTTTTCCACGTGTACCCAACCCTATACACAGAAAAAGACCTGATTTCTGCGTGGGCTGAAACCACCTTCTTTGGGATGGCCCAAGATAAAAAATTGAATATCAAATTTAAAAATAAAAGCATGAAAATGGAAGAGTGGGGCATGGTGATCTACCTTAACTAGACGGTGCACAATTTCGTGGATAGATGCTCCCGGAATCAACCTCTGAAGTTTTTATTCCAAAAACACTATGTTGGGTAAATTTTCAAATGGTATGGAAAATTTTATTTTTTCACTATTTTATAGAATGCTTTTTGAAAATTTTACCCACTTTCTATAGTTTGGGCTATTTTTGACCATTTTTGGACCGTTTGGCCTAATATTGTGTTGTAGGGACTCGTTTTGAGTGCGTTTTGACCGAGTCGTTGATCCGTTCGTGCTTATCATAGGTATAATGTCTGAACTAGCATATAGGTTAGGATTTCACATCCGCTTGCATTTTGTATGACCTTATGAACATTTCATTTTAACCTTAGGTACAAACCCATTCCATGATATCACAGAACCTTCATGCCGCTGTTAGAAGCGGTATTGTGTGAATGGTATAGCTTTCCTATACATGGGTGTCCTATTTAGACCCTATTTTTCATTTGGTACCCATGCTGAGATGCCTCCTTTAGGTTGTGGGAGTCCCTTTTTAGTCCCACCATGTCTTTGAGCAAGAGCTTCATACTTCTCTTGAAATTTATGCTGGCTTTCCCCCGTAGGGACTCCCTTGTATATATCAAGTTGTAATTGCATTTCATGAGTTTTTCTTTCCTTATTGAGCCTTCTATCGGCTTTCTACTTCATATTTATAAGCCATATAGCCCGAGATTGTCTCATGTCTAGCCAAGCATAGCCTTTTACATATCCTTTGCAGCTTGATCACCCCTTTACCAGGAGAAGACCTTCCCCCGAGTGTCGTTATCTTGCACATGTTTCCTTGCATTGAGCATAGGTATGTTCCACTTCCTGGAACTAGTTTTCCTGTCCCTAACACTCGTCTCCTCCTAGCTATGTACTATAAAGCACTTTTATTCTTTTTTAAGCTTTTCAAAATATCTGAAAAAGTACAAAAAAATTAAAAAACATAAAAATCCAGACAAGAAAATATGTTATCTTTGGCAGCAGTCGAGTCGTGTTGCCTTCGAACAAAGCACTATATATCACATCCGTTGGTTGGGTTTTAGTTTGACTTTAGGAGTTGTACTCGTTACTCTGATTTTATCTCCACCGACTGGTTATGATTCTAGTCCCCATGGAGCCTTTGTTGATGCCTCTTGTATCATAGAGATGTCCCAATTTGCATATCAAGTACATGTTGCCTACCTTCAGTCACCACTTGCCTTATGCTCTTGTTCGAAGGAAGTTGAAACCTGAGTCGACCATTCCTCAGTTATATTGACTTTGCATGTTGGCCATTCCTGGTACTGTTACTGGTTCGTGCACATCTTGTTCGAATTCTTCCACATTATACAATGTTTCTCATTACCTTGTGTTGGTTTATGGGGGATTCCTTAATTCTCTCCTTCCAACGGATTGCATTCCATCGACATCAGATCATTTATTCTAGAATATGAGTCTAGAGTCTTTTGAGTTCCTTGAGACTTATAGTCATCAATGGTAAGCTCTCTCATCATCGGCGGTTTTGGGAATACATCAATGTCCCATGATCGATGGATTCTTCCAAGTGTTCGACCTCAACACATCTATTCACACTTGTTAGATTGCACTATGTACCTTGATTCCCATTTTCATTATCGGTGCGTTATCTCGTGTCTGTTAACGGTATACATCAATGACCGGTAATCAGACAATGGACTACTATGTTCGACGTTGACACATCTATTGACATAGTAGGACATGTACTCATAGCAGTTTGTGTATAATACCTTCCATCTTGGTGGCATTCCATATATGTTGCCTCCTTGATCGTGCTAGTATTCATGAGATTTCAGCTCTCGTGGTCTTCATTTCAGTGTTTCCAGTGTATATCATATATCTTCATCCACTATGAAGATCTTGATCCATTGTATATTGTACGTGGTGATTACCACACATGCCACTTTGTATATCATGCCTATTCATGGCCATTGTACTCTTGTGTATCCAAGACTGCTATATGTATTTGCAGTCACTTGCAGAGATTGATTATTGTATTATATTGATGAGTGTCTGGCTCTTCCACCTAGGTCTTCATTACTCCACTTTTGGGATGTATTTTATGATGTATTTCGGCCATCATGTTACCCCTATGACCTCACACATTAGGGGGCATATGTTATAGCTTATTTTACCACACCTGGATGATCACACATTTATGGCCTTCCTTGTCCCTCTGCAGAATCTTTGGACCCCATAGACTTATATTATACTTTGATGTCCCAATATCATCCCCAAAAATCACCTGTTTATACCTATACACGTCTTTTAAAGCAATACTCGCGTGTATATGCATATTTTGACCTCAAAGACGCCTACATCGGTATGTGTGCAAAAATACAAATATTTTTGGAGTTTTCCTCATATGATTCCGAATATCTTGTCTCTTGGACTTCCATATGCCTTGAGAACGCTCAGATTTGACCCTCCATTACCTCTTTGGAGTGCTATATAAGGAACCCCTTGGATACATTGAAGGAGGAGAAATTGAAGAGTAAGAAAACTATAGTCCATTGTTGCCTCAGTTTTGCTTATACTTGAGTCTGCATCCCTCTGTCCCTTGGAGCACATAGTGTTCTTCCCAAGCTTGCCTTGGTTTTGTGAACTTGCTAACGAGAGATGGAGGATTGAAGTGGTTGAGGCCCAGGCGGAGGACTCGGTTTCTCCGGTTCGCAGAAGTGTCGACAGAGTTTGTCATTATTGTACCTCTGATTTATTAATAGAAATATCTTTTCCTATCCAATTCATGTGCATTTTGAATATGAATATTGAATCCATGGATGTATTTACTTGCTTATACATGATTGATTATATATGCTATAGTAGCTCTAACACATTTATATATATCATGCTTGCTTGGTTTGCTGTTGTTGATAGCAAATTGTAATTGCAAGTGCATTGGAAAATCTCAACGGGGATCTATTTCAACCATCTAGAATAAGGTACGATTCTATATTCCTTAGTGTTATATTTTCTTATCGCTCTTGCATATTGGAAAAGATTGATTTCTGGTGTCATATTGTCTGTTGTGGTACCCCCAAGCCATAGGAAGTTTCTCTCTATAACAGTTTCCAAAGAGAATATTGAGCATAATAAGAATGACATCCATTATGTTGGAAAGAAAGATGAAGATCTAAAAGAATATACCGATGGAGATGAAGATGATGAAGAAGAATATAGTGATGATTGTGGATGTCTCTTCTAAACCTTGAAGAGAACAATTAACTGAGAATTAGAGGGGATTATATACTCAGGGGGAGTTAATATCAAAAAATTGCAATTTGTACTTGAAAAATATTAGTTGGTAAGAAAAAAAAATGTTTTGAGGTTGCCATCAAAACTAGAAGAAAAAGAGTCATAAGAAATACTTGGTAAAAACTATCTTCCTCAAAGACAAGAAGAAGTGAAGTGAAAAATTGAAAGAGAAGACTTTGATAGAGACCGTCCATGTGACAAACTGAAGTAACATGAAAGTATTAAAGTGCGTGATCCACAAGTCATAACTAAGTTAGCATAAGTTTTTTTTCCCTTAAAAAAAAGGGACAAGTTATATGATGCATCCTTAAAAGAGAAATCAAGTATGGAAGAAAAATAAAGGTTGGATGAAAGATATCAAAAGTAAAATTCATGATTATAAACCCTATCACAAAATGAAGGAAAGGATGACAAGGGGAGGATTATCGATAGGTGGATTCTATTAACTTAAGCATCCAAGTTTCTCATTTAAGAAGACACATCGGTCAAAAAGGAGAAAAATTGGAATTTCTCTGTAAAAAATGGTTACAAGCAAGGGAATAATAGGTTTTCCTTTGTCATTGTTGTCAAAGGGGGAGAATGTTTAGATGTTTCCATCAATGCCAAAGGGGGAGAATGTTGAATATATTTGTCGTTGATGTCAAAGGATTTTTGTAATGACAAACCAATATCCAAGGACACGATGGTAGGGAAAACTCAGTGTAATAAAAAGGAATAACAAAGGAAGTGATGACATGCCATGCATGATGATATGGTACGTGTGATGAGGATGGAAAGACATATGATGGTGTTCTGATGCTATCATGAATTCAGTGTTGCAATCTGAGATCATTATGGAAAAGTATGAAAATTTTGTGAAATTTTGGAAATTGTCTAAGTATGGAAATATTAGTCAAAACTGCCCAAGTAAATGCCCACCCCATCTTGTGAGGCTATAGCTTGTTGAAGTGAAGATTTGGATGACACAGATCCTAAGAGAGAGAAATATCAATGGTCTATAATATTTTCCGCAATGCCAAGGTGCAATCTTGTTAAAGTTGTGGGAAGACTATTGTGGAAGTCATTTTTGAGAATTTATGAAAAGTAGATTCGCAATCCACAACCCACAATCTACAATCCGCAACCCTCAAACCACAATCCATAATCCAAAACCTGACAGCAGAAAGAAGGTTGTGACCACAAAATAGCAGAAGTCGATTTTTGAAATTTGGGAAATGCACACCCGCAATCCGCAATTGCGGAAGCCTGTTTCGAAAAGTTGAAAGGCATTCCTGCAACCCACAACCCACAATTGTGGAAGGTTAATTGCAGAAGGAGTTTGCAGAAAGGTAGTTGTGGAAAGTTATTGCAGAAATGATCGTTGTGGAAAGGTTAATTGCAGAAGGAATTTGCAGAATCTTGTTTCGAAAAAGTTGAAATGCATACCTGCACCCCGCAATTGTAGAAAGACAGTTTGTGGAAAGACAAACGTGGAAAGGAAATTGCGGAAGGATTTTTGTTGCAGAAAGATAGTTGCAAAAAATATTTCTGTTGTGGAAAGACAATTGCGGAAGGATTTATGCCTGCATAATGTTTTTAAATCCCCACACATGATTGTGAAATATGCCTGCACATGGTAAAGAATGCCCACACAAGGTATATAAAATTCTAGCAAAGAAGCACCTTAAAGGTGTTTAGATATGCTTGAAGATTTTGGAATCATGAGAATCAGTTGCATGCATCTACAACATAAAAAGAACCCGATCTAAATGATCAACGAGGGTGAAAGTTTGATGCTTGTAGTAATTTCTTATGTAGAGGGAAGAAAGATAAAATAAAAGACATGATGTGATAAGCTACAAGAGTAAGCTACCGATTAATTAAGATGCAATCATCTACAACGATAAGCTACATGAATTGTTAAAAGATGTCATGAAACAAACAAAATATTTATTATTAAGCAAGAGATATAAAACAAATATATGATAAACAAAGATATAATAAATATAGTTTATTATCCCTATAGCAAAACATATTATTGCAGAAATATAAAGAATGATTGCAGATTCATGAAAAGTGATTGCAAACTTATAAAGGATGAGTGCATTAAAGAATGGAAAATCAATGACTCTGCGAAATTGGGTGTTTAATGTTATAAATTAAACATGATTAAAACATAAGCATAGTATGTTAATAATTCAACAGAGAAGTAAGGAAACACGTTTGATGAAGATGCATGTTTTATAAAGTGATGTGTTTGATGAACAAGCATAACTCCATATTGAAAGGGCGCAACTGTGAAACTCCAGAATGAAGAGATCCATTTGTAAAGAATGATGAATGATGTTAAATGTATTTATAAGCAATATTTCGAGTTTAGAAAAGATGTCTCTATAGTCCAGATCCATGAAGCAACAACAAAAGGCAGAGACCAAGGCAGTGATGAGAAATCAATGAGAAAATTGAAGATATAAGAAGATCTGGAAGTCCGATAAAAACATATTAGGGTGGCAAGGTGGTTCTAGGGAAGGCTACATTCTTGCAAAGGGGTTGTATCCTCCTTCTAGTGGTAGCTAGTAAATAGAGTGTCGTAGAATCCTTTCAGCAGCAGTTGATAAACCAGGGGGTCATAACATACTTTTAGTGGTAGCTAGTAAATAGGGTGTCGTAGAATCCTTTTAGTAGCAGTTGATAAAACCAGGGGGTCGTAGCATCCTTCCAGTGGTATCTGGTAAATAGGGTGTCGTAGCATCCTTTCAGTAACAACTGATAAAACCAGGTGGTTGTAGCCTCCTTCTAGTAGTTGCTGGTAAACAGGGTGTTGTAACATCCTGTTAGTCATACCTGACAAAACAATTGTAAATATAATTTTGTAGTAGTAGAAAGTGTTGGTGGTTTTCCGAATTGGGATTCCACGATAAAAGTTGTGTTCTTTGTATGGTGCTGATCATGTGTGTTAATGAATAAGTTAAAAGTGGTTTTAATTGTTAAAAATTATCAATACTGATTCATCCCCCCTCTCAGTATTGTCCAATATTCCAACAAAATGTATATGATATGACCCCAAAAGGGGAATATTTGGGGTTAAATGTAGATTTATTGATGTAAATGTATATGTAATAGAGGTCATCCCTTAAAAAGGGACCACATGTGCAATGAGTGAATGGGTATATATAGAGGCAATGTAGTAATTATTGAGAACATGGGAAATTATTAGGTGAATTTCTTAGGGTAATAGGAGAAGGATATCCTCTTATATAATGATATATGACCCCATACATGAACTCCTTTGGCTCTTATCAGGATATGCAATCATGGGTAATCTAACCAAAGTTATTGGAATTGTACCTAACAAAATTTTGAATGAATAAACCTCAATCATTTTGATTCAACAAAATAAGTAGGGATAATAGCCATCTTGGATAACACATTGAATTTGTTGTAAATATTAATGGTAAAAATTTGCTATAGAGAGGATCAACAAAGTTATTGAAATTGCGAACTGAGAGGGTTTCTCCTTCCTTTATTTTGAATAATTTGTATCTTCTTGAGCTAATGAATACAACTAAGGTCAACATTAGTGACAGGGATCCAAAGTTTGTAAGTCACTTCTAGAAAGGACTTTTCAACTTAGAAATGTCCATAATTTTCAATACGATAAATGTGTATCACTCTCAAATGGATGGACACCATTTGTAGATTTAATAAAAGCCTGGATGGATATATTCATAAGTACAAAGGGATACGTAAAGTAAATAGATGGGCTGCTTGCATTGGCTTGGTATTGGAATAATATTACATATCAATCCGCCACCAAAATGATCCTATTTAGTGCATTACATCACAATAAACCTCCATCACCTAATGATTGGTCCATACAAAATTTAAGGCCCCTACAGCAATTTACACACTACAGGGGATTCAAAAAATATTGGACATCTTAAAGGACAATTTTCCCATAAAAGTAAACATAATGAAATAATAGTCTATCCAAAACCACTAAAGACATTTTTGAGATTGGATATATGGTCTTTCTTTGATTGCAACCCCACCAATGCACACCACTCTCACAATAGGATAAGAACAAGTGTCAAAGCAACTTCTATGGCCCATATAAAGTGTGAGCAAAGTGGGTGGGTGGATTATGCATTCAAATCTGAACAAAAGGAAGAATCCATGGGATTTTCCATGTATCCTATTGGAAAGGAAGATTGGGCAATGAAGTGGTTAGTGAAATAGAGATATCTATCATAGATGAGGAGCACAAGATAACATTGGAACCTAAGGGCATCCTTAAGTTAAATGCGGAGAAATTCCAATGAAGACTAGACATAGAGTTCAAGCTCAAATGGTGGGGCTTACTAAAAGAGGAAGTGACTTAGGACTTCAAAACATTTTTATTGCAATACTTGAATTTGAAAATGTTGGAGGGAACACACTCTCAAGTAGCGATTGACAAAAAAAACATTTATATCATTTCTTGGTTTAAGTATAATATTGCATTGAGTACAGTTGGTTGACACAATAATTTTATAAGTGGTTTGGAGTTCAAATCTTGCTCTCTATTCTTCAATTGATTTAATCTTAAATCACACCCATCAGTACTACATTCACACTACATTTGGGCCAAAGTTTGACGCTTGTGCAACACTTTTTTTTTTTTTTTTGGTCATAGAAACCTTAACAAGAAAACGGTAAAGGGTTGTTGTTATGACGTCGTTTTTTCAATGTTGGTAATGCAGAACATGTGTCACTTAAGAGATGCTTAAGGGATGTGTTTTCAACTACATAAATAACATGGCAGAAACATCGCTTAAGCAACGTTAGTCATGTGGAATGATCGTCTCTTAAAAGACACCCTTCACGTGGAGTGAATGTCTCTTAAAAAACAAGGGAAGCTGCTAAAGGCAGCAAGTCCCTGCCTCATGCAATTGGTTTTTGGATTTTAAGTATATAGGTCGTATCTGAAATGAACGTGCACACTGAATAAAAGAAAGATCCCTCAACAACAGCCTTTATTTGTATAATGTTAAACCAATTGACCTTAGTATGTTAAACCAATTGACCTTAGTATCTGCATGTAGTCGTTGCAAAGCAGTGCTGTATGTGGCTTTAGCTCGATTTGTGGGCACCTCCACCTTTGTTTTACAGCTCGAAATGCTTTAAAAAAATGGCTAGATTTGATATTTCAAATTTGCATCATAATCAATGATGTTCAATGTTGCAAAAAATAGCTCCCATAATAGACCTCAAGTGTAACACGCTTGCAGCATGTAAATTTCTGAGCTTTGAGCACTGTACTGTAGCAGACGACGGCTCATTGAACTAATGGATGTTGTAAATAACTATATTAAACTATACTATCATATTTAATAAATTAATAAATTTCTTATATAAAAAGAATAATAAAAAATCATTGAATACATTTTGAATTCTTATAAATGTAATTATTTTACTAAAAAAAGACTTGACCCACCGATGATTGATTGCAGTCACATATGGATAAATGACTGGGCCTACAATGGTGCTGGCTATAAACTATTAATAAATTATTAAAAAATCTGTAATGAATATAAAATTATTGAGCTGGGAAAACTTTAGAAGGATGCCATGGGCATATTCCATGTTTAGTGCGTAGCAGCTGTATTCCAAACATCAATTCCATGTTTACTGCGTAGTAGTTGTATTCCAAACATCAATTAAAATGCTTGGAATGTCTTAGGCTATAAAAAGATTACGTGAAATGTCAAATGTCAAGAGTTAAGGGCCCTAAACAATCTGAACAACTACAATCCATGGGTCATATGTAAATTAAACTATGTAAAAAGATTACGTGTACACTATTAATTTTGTTTTATGCTTTAAAAGTGTATATGATCTACATGTTGATTCCACGTGCTTGAAGTTTGATTCCACTCTTTAAGTCTTGGCCTTCGCCACCTAGTATCACCAGTGTTGAACGATATGTTTATATGGTTGTTTTAAATTTTTTTTCATAAAGGTGCAAATCCAAATACAATGGATTGACTAGGAGTGGAACAAATACGTAAGATTCTTTCCTATAGAGTACGCCCACGAAGATACGTGCCATATACAGATTTGCATGGATTGCAAGTGGCTTGTTAAACCGAGCTTTCAACAATTTCTCTGGCTCATCAACTCTTTGCCACCATTTCAAGCTGTGTGGTTGCAGTATGTGCCTATCTTTGTTCACGTTCATCATAACGTTGATGCAAATATATTGGTCATGCCTCCTTTCCTCTGTGCATAAGTAGTATGAGTAATTCATGACATTACAAAGTGCATGAATGATATCAATGGGAACACTTTTTGCAGCTCAACCGCTCTTTGGCTAGGATCGCAGGAGTAGAATTTATTCTGAACTTCAAGCTCATTCAAGCTTCTACAATGGATATAAGTGGATGTTCGACCCCGTCCCTTTCCTTCAGGATATTTGGAAACCTTCCTTTCAAGCAAGGAGTCGTTCCAGTATTTAGCTAAGTTTCAAGGACAATTTTTCACTGATTTAGCAGGTTGACTAGGACTGCATAGACTGCTTAGAACAGGAGAACAGAGAAAATCTCTCTCTAATTTTTTTCGTCCAGGGATGTAATCCTTGAATTTTGAATGTTAAACAAGTTGCGTAGTGAAACTGCTTTGTTTGCTTCTCGATTTAGATGGAGATGACAGAGTACTAACACGGGAGGAAGGGGATGCGTGACCCACCGTCATTGGATTATAAACAATGTTTGTGTTTTTTGTTTTCCCTGTGTTATTCTTGCAGGTGTAGAAATCTTGTGAGGAGCACTGGTTAAGCCATTGGGCTCTGAAAAAGCAAAGGTGGATAGATACAATATAGTATATCCAGGGAGCTACCATCTCCTCTGCACTCAGTGATACTGTACGATTCTCTTTGTTCTATCCTTCTATAAATGGGAATATAATAATTTTATGTTGTCTTTTATAAGCACATTAATTGTAAACATTAAACAAAAAGAAATAAAGAGAGGATTCTACAAACTGAACACAATTCATATAATACCATAGAAATTGTAATTGACCCAACATGTAGACTTAAAAAAGAATTCCAGAACTTCTGAGAGTAAACATCAACTATATTTAACCCTCCCAGCCTATTCAGTGTTTTAAATCCTTTAATTATTAAAAAAGAGACAAAACATAACTTTGGAAAAGGAGATTCCACAAGTTCATGGAGTGCATCCAGTAGTAGCAATCAAATTCATTTTGTTTATATACACAGTGAGGACTTTTTGTGTTCCAGCTGCTTCCACAAATTGTTGTACTTTTCATTGAGTTGTCTTCTCGGAAATAATTTCAGTGCTTTATCTCTGGCTTATATGCCGAGTCTGCATAGCAAAGTTTCCAATATCATAATGACAATTAGAATTGTTTTCAATGCCCAGGTTAGTTAATTTGTTTGTTTGCAACAGTAACTAGCGGAAGCCTACAACCATTGTAGAATTCCATGGACGAATTCAGACTCATCTACGCCGAGGTAACCCTTCAATCTTTCAATTGCAAAATTTTGAAAGATAGAATAATGTATTGAATGTAAGGACTATGTTACATACCAATCTTTTGATGATGTTAGCAAAAATTGCAACCTAGAACACCACCAAACTCTTGTTATGAGAGCACCTGCAATGTAATTCGTCTGGAAAGTATGTTTTCACAATGCATCTGCATGTTTTCATGGCAATAAGAATCTGATTTGAAGGAGTTATTCATCGTTCCAAGACAAAGTAAACAAGGATCCAGGATTATCATCTTTCTCTGACTAGCGTAATTCTTTGAGACAGCCAAGCTTGCATATACATAAAGTTGCTCTGAATCTTCATCTGTAACGCAAATCTGTGTGAATTAAAGCTGGACCCAGTCTAATTGCATTCACATAGTTGACGGGGCTGTGTGCAGAGATGCCCGGTAACAAAATTCCCATAAATCTGAACATCAATGAAAACCCACCTTCCTTGAAGTTTTCTCCTCTCGTGTATCCCATGAACACAGTATGCATCAGCTCCCACATTGCAACTGCCCTATTTGGAATGAAGTATGAGATGGAGAAATTCCTGTTCGGTTCTTCCTCCATTGTCTGCAATGCAGTAGAGCAGAGAAAACAAAATCATAAAAAAATAGATAGCGTTTGCTTTAAGCTTAGATCTACTTCTACAACACACCATCTTTTTTTCTTTACTTTGAGTTCATGAATTTCGATGTTTTAAGGCCCCCACACACAATGAATCACAATCACACTCTAGTTTTTCTAAATTCTAAGTTGCAAAAATGTTTTCATGATCACGAAATGTTGCAGAGAGACAAAGTAATAAGAGAAAGCAGGCAGCATAAACCAGAAATTATGAGGCTAACAGTTTTTATGAAATGAAAATAATACCTTCTCTTTGTAGTAGCTATTGTAGTAGAGACACAGTCCAAAATGCCACATCCCTGGACTCTATGGAGTTTTTTTAGGCTACTTCTTTTTGAAACCCCAGCTATCGATCCGTTGATTTTAGGTTATAATCCTGTTTTCAATTGGGATACTAGCAGAAACAGAAGAATGCCGTGGCCAAGGCGTTGAACTTGCAACCCTGGCAGGTTGAAGTCTGGTTTGAGAACAGAACAGAAGAGTGTGGTAAGAATTCATTTCAAAGGAGAAACAAATACACACAAAATAATTATTCCGTGGTTGTGATTTTGTGGCCATTAATGTGTTTTCTTGGTTGCTTTTGGTTGCTTTTGCAGAACAAAGTTGAAGCAGACAGAAGTAGACTGCGAGGTTTTGAAGCGGTGCTGCGAGAATCTAACGGAGGAGATCAGAAGGCTATACAAAGAGTTGATCACCTGGCTTATTGATCTCACGTGCCGCGTGCAAATAGAGACATATGGTAGCCGCGTGCAAATAGAGACATATGGTACCAAGACAAAGACATGTGCATTACATGCACCGCAAAGGACGAAGTGTGAGAGAAAGTGAACGTGATATAAAGGAACTACATTTTATAAACATGAAATGCTAGCAAACTAATGCTAGCATTATTCTCTTCTTGATTTAGTTTTACGGTGATATACAACCAACTCCTAGAAGGACCATAGCAAAACAATGACCTTGCCTCGAGATGAGGCCAAATAAGAGAAAAAAGTCCGTGATTGGTTGAGAAAAACTGCAATATCAATTGATTGGTAATAAAAACGGTTCTTCATATCATCTCATAAATGAAATAGAAATTGATTGATAACAAAGACGGTGGTTCTGCTTATGTCATAGGAAACTTAGGTTTTAGATTTTGAATTGTTTTGGGTTGGCGTGCAGACTAATACAAACGACGGCACGCCTATTACAAGAGTCCCTGCTAGCCGGGCATGGACTAATAATACATCTCATAAGGTAAATACCTTCGATGTTTTGTTTTGTTTACTTAAGAGGTTGAATAACACCCCTTCATGGAAATTCATTAGACATTTACAATTAATTGTGTGGCCATTAAGCATCATTCCTTGGACATGTGAACGTCACTTATGAGTATTCATTAAACATTAACTATGAATTTACATATCATAAGGGATGTACATTTGGCGCTTCTCATAAGCAACAAGTTGTGCATCTACCCATCATAGGATGAAATCTCCACTTTCATTTCCACTTTTATAAAGGAACCTAAATTTTACAATCAAACTATTTAACAATATTAAATTACAGTTGAGAAATCAATAACAACAATTTCCAATTTTGTTTTGCCTTGGTTTATGGCCAGTGGGCTGATGAGACTTGAGAAATGCCATTTTGTTAAATTTTCTCCATGTAACATATGAAGTTTAAATGGGTGGTGGATAAAAAGCTTTCTTCTATGGTAACAATGATAAAAATGAGAGTGGCCAAGGGTATGGCTATTGAAGGGTGGGAGTTTGTGTACAAAAATAGGTCTTGATATATGTTGCGTGAGGACCTATTTCCTCTACTTAGGCACCCATTACACACACCTCGGTTTTCTAATCGACTTTTGGACTACCTAGAAATTCTCCAAATGGGGTGGGAACGCCAACACGGATAATTTTGCAAGTTTTCAAATGTAAAGAGGAGAAAATTTAGTCCCTTTATTCGAGTGAACATTTCTTCTTAAGTAAACTATTTCTTCAAGCAAACAAAGTCCCATTTTATTAATCTAAAGTTTTGGACAACTGGGTTACACCTAAACAAAATTAAAACAACCATGGAAATCCATCACCAACCCACTATTTATTTTTGCATAGTTGTTTCTATTCCACAACAAAAGCATTTTCCATTCATTATGGAGTAAGTATATGTTCAAGGACAACTTGATTTTCCATGAGAGAAGAAAAACCAAGTATTTTTTTTTAAATCAAAAGAAACTAGATGAGCGATAAGTACTACAATATATAAATAAACTATTGAAGATTAGTTGGAGGAAACAACAAAAGAAATTGTAGTGTTATCAATGAAACATTTAAGGATGTTGATGTATCCCAAGGGACTAAGAATGGTAGGAAAGTAAGGGAAATAATATAGAAATAAGAGGAATAAGAGTTTGATCAACACTTGCTTACTCGGAGATGAAAGGTTCAAAGTTCTAAAGTAATTTTGTTCTTTCATTTTTTGAAAGTGGGTTTTGAACAAAGGATAAAACTGGATGGTGTTTTAGATGGTTGCCTATGGATGATTGGTTAAATTTTATCAAACTTTGTGGTGGATGCTATCCTTGTTTCTTAAATTGTCTTGCAATCATGCCCAAGTGTGTATGGAAGAATATTACAAAGATGGAAAAGAAACAATGGAGACTCAATCGATCTAGAAAAATAGGCATTGATTTGTAGTGAATGGTCCCTATTTTTTATGATTGACAATATCAATGTAGTATTTTATACATTTCTCATGGTAAAAATGGAATGGAGGGAAAGGATTTGAGAAAGAAAGAGTAATACCTTTTACTCACAAATTCTAGTGCCACTTATGCCTTGCAAAGCACAAGAAGTCCATATTATTTCTTCTATCATTACATGACCTATTATGCATTTGTTCTCCATACCTAGTGACACTAGCAAAAAACATCATATTAAAATTAAGACAACTTTAGGATAGCTCTAGGACGATCTATGTATTTATTCTCAATACCTATTAACATTTAAAAAAACATAATTGTTATATTAAAGCAACCCACTCAACCCATAACCCATAAAATACGTTGGTGCTAGAAATCCCCACTAGAATCAAATAACAATCTTCTCCCTCAACTTGCATAATAGTAGGAATTGGATCCCCTTCTTCGCAAGTAGTTTCTCATACTGTCCCAATTCTCTTATAGTGCTCCAACACATGTTGGGACTCTGCATACTTTTAACTATAGGCCAAATTCATCTCATAATAGCACCATCATCATTAGTGCAATTCACACTGGCAATAGCATAAGCTTGCCACGAAAGTATAGTCCTTAGTTTCTAGAGATTGTTAAAATTTCTCTTCCCCCCTAGTTTGTATATAAAATAATAATGAACTAATTATTGAAAGTTCCCATTCTAAGAATTATATTTGCATGCTCATAACTCTCCACGTGGTATTTTTTAGATCCCATGTTCTCCCCTTAAATCCTCAAGCTTAGGATAATAATACATAAAGGTTAATTCATTAACATTCATAATCATGGTTCAAGGATCTTGGAAACTAGATAAATTTTACAATCAAGGCCTAAGGGCTTAGCTTAATAAATTCAATAAGGTCCTCTCTTATCTCCATTTCACTTCCCTTACTTGTGGAATCATTTTCATCCTTTTTCATTGGCAGTTTTAGCATCCTATAACTCCTACATTGCTTCATCAATATTGTAGTGGTTTCATTGAACCTTTACCTGCCATATTTCTTTATTCCAGAGCAATGCAATATTCTTGTCTAGGATGTGTTATATTTGTAATATATATCTCCTTTTGGCTCCACCTGAATCAAATACCAATTGATAATATGGTTAGGATAAAATACACACATTTTCAATAGTGATACATGCAACACACTATGAAATTTTACGCAAGAAGATGATGAAAGTTCAAATGCAATAGATCCTATTCTAGTTAAAATCTCAAAAGAACCTCAATATCTAGTTTCCAACATAGGACAAATTTCCAACTTCAGGGAGCTCTTCTTTAGTATAAATTTCAAGTACACATGCTCCCCAAACTTGAACTCTCTTGGTGTTCTGCCCTTGCTTGCGTATTTCTATTTTTCTTGTCTTGTGTTTTTTTCGAATTTGGTTTCATCTTAACCATTTTCTCTTCCATTTCTTTAAGTGAATATGGCCCAATTACTACTATGACCATTGGGTTGTCCCAACTAATAGGAATATAACACTTTCTATAATACAAAGTTTCAAATAGACTCAACTTCATAGAAGCATGATATCCATTATAACATGCAAGCTCCACTAAATGCAAATACCCCTCTAAGTTGGATGGCTTATCCATGACATACATTCTTAACGTATCTTCAATAACTTGATTAACTCTTTTGGTTTGTCCATATGCTTATGTATGATATGTTGTACTTAAGCTCATATCTATTCTAAATTATTTGAATAGACATTTCCTAAAGTTTGAATTAAACTTTGTATCTTTGTTTGAAATAAGTGCCTTACGGTATCCCATTTTATTTCATATAAATCTCCTTTATATTAGATTCCTTAGGAATTGACTTTGATTAGAATAAAGTAAGCAAATTTTGTCCACTTGTCCACCACTATGATGATTAAATTATGTTTCCTGAATGTCTTGGGAAAATTAGTGATAAAATTAATGGTTATCAATGAATCCCATTTAGACTTTGGTATGGGAAATGGATGTAGCAATCATGTTGGATGTTTGTGCTCCACTCTCACTCTTTAACAATATCCCATACATCTAGATATATACTCAACAATTCCTTTCTTCATTCCTTCCTAAATATTATCACTTCTTATTGTTGCAATCATCTTTTGGTATCTATTAAATCCAACATATGTTATATTATGCATCTCACTCATTACAAGTTTCCTTAATTCCATAATCAGGAACATACATGCTATTTATATGCAAAAAAATTCCATTATCTACTAATTTATATTCCACATATTTTGACTATACATTTTCCTATTGTAGCCCTTTTTTACCTAAATATAATACTCATTAGAGATAACAACTTCAAGAATTATGTTTCTTAAATATGAGTTACACATGATAATGGTTGTAGCATCACTACTACATTTGGGGTCAAATTCAATGTTTATACTGATGTGAAAAGTCAAAAACCATTTTTTAACGTCGACTAGACATCATTTTCATGGGTTGTTGAGAAAAAAAAAACCATGTGTCTCTTAAGTGACATATAGTATTTAAATTCTCTTAAGCGACATCTATGGACGTACCTTAAGTGACGTTCATTGGTGTCTCTTCAATGAAAGTCAAAGATGTCTCTTAAGAGACATGTAATATTAGACGTTGTTTTTTCCCCTATTGTCGCTTAAATGATGTGACACCGAAAGTATTTTTATTTGTTCAGGATCAATTAGGAAAAATTATAAACATATTCATGCAGAAAAAGTATTTAGTTTTTTTGGTTAATTTCGACAAGAATAATTCATTGAAGGACTTTAGAGGGAGATGGAGAACTTTGTTTATAGGTATATCTTTTTGTTAACTGACGATACCCATTCCCAATTTTTATTTATTTTTTATTGGGTGAACAATTTGATCTCTTTATTTATTCTATTAGTGGCTTGATAATATATTTTATCGAAATAGAGCACAATGCCAAACAATCCTATCCCCCAATATGATAGCAATTCTAAATGACTCGCTACTATGCATGAAGCTATTGATTATGGATACGGTACTGATAGAAGCAACGATGTTCCAACAAATTATCAAAACCAACCCTTCAATGTTGAAGCTATACTTGATGATGGAAAATGTTAAGTCCCTTGTACATAATGCAAAGGAATGAAAAGAAGAATAATTGTTAAGGAAACAACCAGGAAACAATGCTCATAGTATGGGAACTTGGAAGGGAGAAACCAATATCATCCCCTCGTAATTTTTCAATTTTTTTTTCTCATTTTGCAATAATGCTTATTATTGGTTGATATTTAAATACTAATTGGTTATATTTTTTTGACAAGTACCGCATAGACAAGACCACCAATTGCTACAATTCATAGTACTAGAGATGCTGAGGACATTAAGATTGATACATTAATGGAATAAAATAACCACAATATTACTGATAATGAAGGGATAAGAAGGTTGATCCACAACACATTTGTTTCCACATATGAGAATGTACCTGTGGACGAGAAGTATGAAAAAATTTATGACGTACCTCTTATTGATAAGTCAAAATAAGCCTTATACAAAGACTCAAAGATAAGTCTTCTCTCAACTCTTTTGTTTCTAGTCAAATTGAAGGTCATGGATGGACTTTCAAACACAACAATGATACCACCAACGCTTGCAAACCCACTTGCTATAATTCATAGTACTAGAGATCTTGAAGGCGGTGACATTAAGATTGATACATTAATGGAATAAAATGACCGCAATATTACTGATAATGAAAGAATAAATAGGTTGATCCCCAACACATTTGTTTCCAAAGATGAGAATGTACCCATGGATAAGAAGTATGAAAACATTTATGATGTACCTCTTATTGATAAGTCAAAATAAGCCTTATACAAAGACTCAAAGATAAGTCTTCTCTCAACTCTTTTGTTTCTAGTCAAATTGAAGGTCATGAATGGACTTTCAAACACAACAATGATACAATTGTTAAGGTATGCAAGATTTTTATTTTTATAATTGCAATTGGTTGTTTTTTTATATATTAATTCTGTCATTTATTACTCAATAGTTATGATTTTTCCACTAATATATATAGATATATTGGTAACACTCTTAACACTCTTCTACCACTCTCGAATACTTTAACTTGCACATACAGAGAAATGTGTGTTGTTTTGAAACACCTAGGAATGGAGTATAACATATTTGATGCATGGACTGATGATTATATCATATATTACAGACAACATGCATCAAAGAGTGAGTGCCCCGAATGTGGAATTAGTAGATACTGTATTGATTAGGAAACAAATAAGGTTACCCGCAAAGTTCTTCACCATATCCCAATAATTCCACTTTTTCAATGATTGTTCAGGTGTAAAATCATTACAGAATTTATGGATACCATGCATGACACATAAGTGAAGATGGTGTCATGCAAATTCCAAGAGACGATTCAGCATTCAGAGAGATTGATGAAAGATGTACAATTTTTAAAGAAAAACCCCATAATGTTAGACTTTCATTGGTAGTTGATGGTGTCAACCCATTTGGAGAGCCTAGAATCACTTACTCAGTTTGGCTTGCTTTTTTATAAAAAATAACCTTCCTCCATGGATGGAGATTAAAAGGGAGCACTCTATGTTGGAATTAATTGTTCCATGTACTTATTTTTAATAATGTTAAGATAATATAAACAATCATTTATTATTACTATTTCATGTACAACAACTTATTAACCATGTATGTTACTTTTGAAATGAATACTAGGTAAGCACCAAGTTAATGATATGGATGCATATCTTGAGCCTCTTAAAGATAAAATTTTAAATTATGGGCTAGTATTAGTATGCACAACATTTCCAAACCTATTGTACTCCAAAAACAATTTTAGTTCCATGGAATACTGACATGGACAATTCATGATGCACCCACTCTTACACATTTCTTTCGTATATAAAGTTCCCATGTTTCTCTATACATCGTTTATTATGCAATTATTTTTATAATATACAAAATTCTATATGTTAACACTATTCCATAAATGGCAGGGATTCAAACAAAGGGAAAATATGCATGTCCAATATGTGGTCCAAGAACAATATCCAAACATTCAAGAAGTTTCTGAAAGTAGGTATACAATGAGTTTAGACATTTTCTCCATAAGGAACATAGGTATTGAATTACCAAAAAAATGAATTCAATGGAAATGAAGAGAATGGAAAAAAAGACATGAAGGATAACACCTCAACTATGGAAAAAGACATTTCAAAAGATCCATGGTCAGCCATATTTGTTTGTAGTTATTTACTTCATTCTTGGTCACTTGTTTTTATTTATGGAATTTGATACTTAAATATAAAATAATAATATGTCATTGATACTTTTGAAAGGTCATCACCACTCTCAGATTCCACGGGGTTTGAAACTATACTATACCCAATTTAGTCGGTTTCCATACTATGAGCATCTACAAGTAGCTCATTTGTTCGACATAATGCATATTGAAAAGAATGTCAAAGAGTGCTTGTGGAAAATTATAGATGGGAGGAATAACAAGGAAAAAATTGCAAAAATTATTAGTGACATTCAAGAATCCAACTCATTATAACATTTGAATCAAACTTGGGGTAGTGGAAATTCCACCAATATCCCATGGTTATTAACTAAACAAGAGAGTGTTGTTGTGAAAGAGATTTTATGAGATATAAAATTTCCCACTGGGTTTGCTTCAAACATAATTAATATATTGATAAAGGCAAGGCAATTTTGGGGGGGGGGGGGNTGTGGTGCCTCTATTTAAGTTATATCTAATGGTATATACATTATTTGTTAGTAATATGTGTTGCTTCCTTGTTGCAGTATGTTCTACCTATAGCTCTTCGTAATAGATTTGAAAACAACATTAAGAAGGTTATTTATGATATCAACAAGTACATGAGTTATGCATAAAGTTATAGTTGAACTAATATTGATTGTATAGAGGCTCAATACTTGCTTTTATTGTCTTACATATTTGAATGTTGACACATCAAGTTTCATTGCACTTGTAGGTGTCTATCATCTAACGAAATACATAAGTAAGATATCAGGGGTATTGGAAAATACAAATTCCCCAACTTATGTGTGAGATGCAAAAGTATCTATCTCCATTCTTTTCCAATGCACAAGAACACTACTTGATACACCTAGTGGAAGAGATTGAAATATATGGACCTGTGCACACAAGGTCAATGTTGTTGGTGGAGAGGAACTTGAAAGAATTGAAGTCATGTGTTAGACATAGATGATGTCCATAAGGATCGATGGTTCAAGGGTACATTCTATATCAGTCCATTGTATATTTTATTGAGTTCCTACCCTGAGTAGTGGGTGAGATGGATGTGCCGCTCCTTTGGGATGCCAATCCTACCAAGGAATTTGAGGAGGTGTTGTTGGAGAATGGTAGATGGAAAATAGTTAAAGATAAAATATTGCATTGTATTTAATATCTCCATACATGTTTTTGGTACACCGGTGAGTAGCTTGGTTGTTTAACTAATTCCACTATTTTTGTCATTGTTCTAGGTAGTACAAAGTGGGATGCAATTCGTCTATACATTGAAAATAACCTTGATTTTATGAAGATATGGAAAGAACGAGGTGAAGACATTTATGGTGAATTAAGATGAAATGACTTGATAGAGATGATCAGAAAGGATTATTTGTATCATGACACAAGTTTAAGTCAACAACAAATTGATTTAGGATATGATGCAAAAGATAAAAATGTAATTCGTGTCTACTGTTCGTTTTTATATTTCAAATCACATTATTGTATTTTTTATTACAAATGATATTATACATATATTTACCATTTACTAACAATCCATCTCTAACATATTGAGAATACAAGTGAAACATCATAAGGATATGTGGTGCAATGGCAAAAAACATCGCACCAAAGAGTTGGATGTAAGGAGAGAAACAAGTGATAGTGGTATTACTGTGATTTTCTAGGCTACTAATATTTCCCACAAGGACGATAGACATCCAGTCACATAGAATTTGAGGTACCATGGATATTTGGAAGATATCTTGGATATATAATTTCAATCCTTCAAAGTGGCTCTCTTCAAGGTGAGGTGGTACATATTGTTGTTTCAAGGTGACGAAAGGATGATTATTGATCATGAAAATGGATTTACCATGACTAATACTAATAGGTATGAGTGAGATACATATCCATATGTATTTCCAAGTCAATGTGAGAAATTGGTTTTTTCAGAGGTACTAGGTAGAGTAGGTTGTTCATTTGTTGTTAGATTTGATCCAAGAGGATGCCATGTAAAGTATACTTTTTCTGAAAATGAATATGTTCAAGAAGAAGAAGATGTGGCTAGAGATATTGAGGGAGAAATGGACTTAGAGGAAGGGGGAACCAGGTTGACCAAATAGTGTCTAAGTCACATCTAGATGATGATGACTTAGCGCTAGATGTTGCAGACATTGTTTTTTGCAATCCTTACAATGATTCTGAAGGGTTGGATGGAAATTTTGATCTTCATGACTCAGATCTTAACTTGGATGATGTTCAAGATCAATATGATATTGAAGTATAAAAATTGTATGGTTCAGTGGATCTCTATTTTTTAATTAGTATTGGGATAAATACATTAATAGGAATTCTTTGTTATTGTATATGGAAATAGATCAATCTATGGAATATTATTCTCTATAATGTGTTGTAAATTCTATTTCATGCAATGACAATTCATTTCTTTGTTTTCCCAATTTTTCCAACATGGATGAAGTTGATTGAGGAACATGTAGGGTTCTGTGAAAGATCTTACTATTTTGGATTTCTTTAGGGCCTCCCATCTAAAAGTTTCCACAAGCACTCTGTTAGCACGCAGTAATTTTTCCTATGGTTTTGGTAGGAGAATCACCGGGGTAACCATTTCAAACCAACCTTTATACTATATTCTAGCCCATACAGTCATAGAGGGCTCTCTCTTGTCACAGGGTCATTCACATGTACATTTAGCTTTAAACGAGAATTCAAAAGGCTAGACTTTTGATGGGAAGGGTTGTTGAGGTTTTAAAACTTTGCAAGACATACAAATAGAAAGAACCATTGGGAAATGGAGTCAAAACCTGAAACATTCAAGGACTTACAACAAATAATGACCAGAGATAAACTTCATAGTCTGAGGAAAAATAGGTGTTAGTATTCAACATAATATATTTTGAAAGATGTTAAGGGGGAAAAGAGAATAAGCCTAATGAAACGGGAGGAACCTATTTGTGGATGAATCTCTTGCAACACCTTTAGCAGAAATAACATCAAAGGCTGGTAACTATAATGGATCATAGAGGATGAATTCCGAAACATTTACCAGAAACACAAACAAATGCATTATCTGATGCAAGGAGCGTTTAAAAAAGAACATATTCCTTACATACAACTAGAAACACATTAGCAGAACTACATATACATGAAAATGAAGCTTACAGATAAACACAAACTGAACATTGAACACCATGATGAATATTAGACATTCAGGGCATACTTTGCATTAATGCTCCCAAGAAAGTTGGAGATCTACAAAACCAAGCATAAAAGCTTCAAAATGAATGTCGAACCCTTTATTCCTCCATAGAGGTTACATTTATAGTGTAATGGGTTCCTGAGACCAACCTCTAAACAGATCCAAATTCATTTACCCTAATCAAAAATCAGTCCCGCACACATAAAATCCTAACAACTTCTGATCTGGGGGATTCACCATGATCACAAAACCAAAATAGGAAAACATGTTGGGATGCACGTGGTGGATCAAAAAGGAAACTTTGACATCTGGAACCCAGTATTGCTTGATGGAAAATGATGGTTCAAAGCACCTCAAACGGCCTGAAACAGTTTTAATCCACATTGCATATTCCTCCTATGAAATTGTTCTCTAGCCATAGATCTTGATCTACTAGACATCCTAACCGTCCAATGATGCAACCTTTAGTCAATTTTGTAATCCACCAACTTGATAAACTTCTTGCTTGTTTCCATTGCAAAATAATTTTCACCGTAGATCTTCATCCACCATAAATATTAACCGTCCAATGTTGTGTCTCTTACCCGATTTTGCAATCCTCCTGCTTGATAAACTTATTTCTTGTTCCCATTTCGAAATCAATTTGGACAATTGATATGAAATATACCTCGATCTCTATCGTCCAGTCCTACCGGGCCTACCCAATTTCGCAGGCACCATTTGATTAAATCCCTGTAAGTTCCCATCGTGAAATCAACCTAAACGGTAGATACAATCTCCGCTAAGATCTCCATCGTTCAAAGGTGCGGGGTCTACAATATTTTGTAGATTTCAGTTGTTAATTAATCTGTGCATGTTGAATGAGTGAAATGGCTCTCCATTGTAGATCCATTCTTGATTAGATCTCCTCTGTCACAACTTGTCGACCTTTAAGTAATTCCACGAATTTAAAAAGTTAATTTATGTGAGCATGTTAGATAAGAGGAATTCACCTCCATTGTTAATCTTACCTCATCCTCAATCCTGGACATTGAAACATGCAAGCTTTTAAGCAATTTTGTAGATCTGGAAAGTTATTTGGTTTGTGCAAGTTCTGGTAGCGGAATTATTTTCCACCATAGATCTAAGATCAAGGGTGATATGGGTCATTGAAAGTTGTGAGGCATACCAAGCTTCACATATTGGGACATATTCTTACCTTGTGCACATGTTCCCCTTTTCTGCACCGTCGATCTCAGATAGAGACCTTCCCAATCGTTGATATGAGGAAAAGATGCGGGCTGCGGAAAACAAAAGGAGAAATTTTGACTTTTCATATTCAAAACTTTATATTTTCGCTTTCTGATATTTTCCTTTCTGCATCATTGATCTGTGTGAAATCTCTCAGAACTGTTGGATCTCAGGCTACAGAAAGCGAAAGTCAGGTTTTCCAATTTTGCAACCCAAAACTTAAGCTTTGTCACTTCTGCCCTTCTGCTCCCGCCTTTAGAGAAATGCGGACCCTCCAACTTTCTTCATCGATATTTCTTCTCTTCCTCTTCCACCTTTCTGCTTCCGTCGTTTGTGGAAAGCATAATGCAGGAAATGGATTTTCAATTTTCTTGATGCTCGATTTGGATCTTTCTTCTCCCACCTTTCCACTTCTGCCTTTTTTCTTTCCACACCGTTGATCTATGCGGGAGCTTTCCGGATTGTCGTTTTGGCGTATTGTGAAAGGCGGGAGCTTTTCGGATCGTCGTTTTGGTGGATCGCGAAAGGCAAAACTTCAACTTTTTATGACCAAAATCTTATGTTTCCGCTTTCCTCCTTTCCGCTCTTTAGTGGAAAGCGGAAGGCGGAAATACCAACTTTATGACCAAATTTTGGCCCTTTCTGCTTCTGCCCCTTTGTTTCCGCCTTTTAAATTCTCGCTTTTTCTGGGCTGTTGATTTGTGCGGAAACCTTTATGAACCATCGGATCTCAGTTTTCAGAAAGCGAAAGTCGGGTTTACCACTTTTTGTAACTAAATTTGTACCTCTTCCGTCCTTTCAACCCCGATTTTCCTTTGGTGGAAATGATTTTCGACCTTCGATATTTTCTGTTGTACATCCAAGCCATCTGTTCTGATCAGCTTTAACTTTGATCAGATTTTTCTTACTTAGGCATATTTCCAAGGTCATGCCTAAGAGTTTTTCTAACGTTTTCTTTTCTTTCGACCAGGGATGGATCCTTCAGAACCTGCTCAACACTTACTTAGGTTATATAACATGAAATGTTTTTACCTTACCCATTCTTTTACTGATTTAGACCTTTGCAGGTGGAATTAGTGTAGATGCCTATGTAGAAAACTTCAAAATTTAGCACAGGTGCTAACACAGTCTATACTCAAGATACATAAATCATGTATAATAGTACACTATCTACTATCAACATCCTCAAGGTACACTCCAAGGATTATAAATAGCCTATGCTTCATCAGGAGAAAACCCATTCAATGTGAAAATGTAGAACATAAAGAAAAGGGAAAGTATAAAGGGTTGGGATAATACTCCACCATCTATCATCTACATGAAACCTAAATCTTGCATTGAGGACTAAGGATATCCTACAGGTTTTGAAGAGTTGCATTCAACCAATTAGCAATGCATATAAGTAAGCATGAGGAAGTCCATATGACACAACATCTACCTCTAGAAGCACCAAGATAGACTGTAATGGTGAGAATGGTTGACAACCATTGAAAAATTTGTGAGAATATAAAGAATAATATAATAATGTCACCATATTCAACATATGAATATATATTACATTTTCAAAAGAGGGACCTTTTACAAGCATGCGAAGGTCTCATCTATAGAAATTTATAATGAATCTTGGTATCATACCTACTTGACTCTTTTCCTTCTTTCTTCATTGATTTGGCCTTCCTAAATGACCTTTGGCCTTCCTACCAACTTGACCAATCTACTTTACAAAGTTTTGTCATCGTCCCACATTAGATGATGTGGACATATTCACAATAATTATAATTTTTTTCCTTCCATGTTATTTCTCCTTGATTTGTCTTGAGTAAGATGAACACCGTTGAATCTTGAAAGGAATATTATGTGAATCTAAATAATTAGCACCAAAGTAAAATAAACTATGGCTATTTCAAAAAATGGTAGTTACCCATGTTTGGTTATGTAGTTTGCACTAAATATGCATGGTGAAGGGGGAACTTTAGTTATTTCTCCACAACCATCTACAAGTGGGGAAAATGCTTCATCTACTGTGCCTAGTACACCTACTTTTTCCCTTTGGGAAACACCGACCATGCCTACTATTTCAATTACCGACCAGTATAGTAATCCACCACCTAGTGGATCATTCTCACAATTATCCTCCACTTATACCTTTTTTTGGGGGCGGGATACATTTAATACTAGTGGTAGTTACCAATCCACCATTGGCATGCCCACAAGAATCCCTATTATTCCAAATGTTGGATTTTAATTTGGGTGGAATCCATCTATGGGGTTAAGCTCCCTACCTCTCTCATAAGGGGGGGCACGTTTTCGAAAGTACCCACCCATGGGAGGGTCACATTCTCCTAGAAGTATTCACTAACTATAAGCACACCTATGTCTGGTGGTTTAACCTTCCAAACTAGTGGTAGTGTTCCTGGTAGTTTCCCATATACTAGAGGCAATAATACCCCTAGTGGATTCCCCTCCTCAGGGGGCAACACTTATCTTGGGGTAGTTCCTTATCCTAGTGATAGTCAAGCACATTGGGGTAGTTCTCTATATGGGAAAAATCCCTTCATTGGTGGAAATCAACCTTATGGGGGAAATCAATTCTCTAGGGGTAGTACTTCTTATGGAGCTAATCAATTTCCTAGGGGGATTCATGCTTTCCCAAGCCATTATGCTTCTGGAATTTGATATACGGGGGGATCTCATGGTCTAATGGGACTTATTTCCTAATTAACTTTTATGCAAATTCCATTCTCTAACACACAACTACCTTTCTTATCTACGCTAGATCTACCATATTTTTCAAGGTTAAAAAATGATCATATTTTGCATAACCCCTTATGGCTGTCTATCCCACACAAGATCCCTTCAAACATTCCAAAATTTGATAGTAATACGGGGGAGGATCCATCCACGCATATTACCACATATCATTTGTGGTGTGTCTCCAACTCAATGTTGGATAATAGTGTCAAATTACGTATTTTACCTTGCACATTAACCAAGAGTGCCTCCAAATGATAGATAAAATTTTTGAGTGCCTCATATACAAGCTTCAAAACGTTAGCAATGGAATTCATAACACATTTCCAATTACCTATTTATTATGAGACATGAATTAAACTTTTGAACTCATTGTGTCAAAACACCGCCACCTATATTTCTGACCACATTCATGAATTGAGGCAGAGGAAGAAGCTTATAAAAGATGTCATACCTAATCAATTGTTAATGGATTGGCTCACAAATTCACTATTACCTCCCATTTCTTGTTATTTTTCTATGTCTAGTGTTGTAACTAAGGAACAATCCATATGTCGTTCCCAACATTGGACTTGATATATTCACAATTGAGTACCCTATATGACATTATATTGCATGCTCATCTCCCATCAATAGATCCATAACATGTAACTGTTCTTTGCAGTCATTATTCACACGCGCGAGCAATTAATAGAAAGGTATATATCCTTTCAGTCACATTGGTTGATCGTTTGAATAATTAAGGAAGATTCTATGCATGTCGTCGTTTACCTATCACATCAAGTAGTATTTATTTCCATAAAGGCAGACATGACCAAAAAGCACGTCGCCAAAATCTCTCAGAATTTTCAAATTAATTATGGCCAGCTATCTTAATGGCGACCAGTTGTCACTTATGCGATTCTAGTGTTACTTGAACAACATCGCACTTCCTACGACCTGTAGGATTCCTTCGATAGAGTTCCTTTGGTGAGACAGACTAAGTGTCTTCGCCATCATTTTTATTCTTGTGACAGACAAAGAGTGTGCGACACATTTCTTCTTTCTATGACAGATAAAGAGTATGCGACGCTTTTCTTCTTGATGTGGCATACTAGCACTCTGCGACTGTATTTTCTTTCACTACAATGGATTTACTATAGTTAGATTTTTCTTTCTTTCTTTTGTCATCCTTTCTTTTTTCTCTCTTTCGTTTCTCTTTATTTTCTCTCTCTCTCTCTCTCTCTTTTCTCTTTCTTTTTTATGGGACTAAGTCACGACTATCGTGATACTAATTTAGCTGGCTTCCATTTCTCAGTTCTTCGACAAGTGTTCCATCCAAATTTTGCAATTGCACTGTGCCTCCAGTAGTGATCTGAATGAAAATATACGGTCCTAGCCAATGTGTTTTCAACTTACTTGGATGCTTAAAAAAATTGTTGTCATACATAAGAACAAGTCCTACGACCTGAAACTGTTTGTTCATAATGTGTCAATCATGCCATACCTTTTGTCTTTCTTTTTCAACGTTTTGGTGATACACTGCGACGAACCGTTCTTCTTTCAGCTGCAAAAGTTTCGACAATCTCTCCTCGACAACATCAACATCTATCATCTCTGTGATTGGAGTGATTCTGAGACTCGATACAATATACTCAATTGGAATCACAACTTCATGTCCATACACTAGGTGAAATTAAGTGTGTCCTGTTAGTTTCTTACAAGTTGTGCGATATGCCTATAATACTGCATAAATTTTATGATCCCAGTCATATCTTTTGGCATTACAAATCTTTGTCAATGCATTTTCCAGGATCTTATTAAATGCTTTGACAGTACCATGCACTTGATGGTGATATGGAGTTCTCTTTCTATGTTGAATCTAGAATTGCTCCATCAATTATTCAATTAACTGGCTAACAAAGTGCATACCTTGGTCACTTATCAAAATTTTTGGTTAGTCGAATCTTGTGACGACATTTTTAAACAGAAACTTTGCAACAGTACAGTCTTTTCCTTGTGTTTCTTCAACCCATCTGTTTAGGTAGTGGATTGCAATAATAATATAGCATGCACCTGTGTGCTTCTCTGTTGGAATGTTAGGACCCACAAAATCAATGACCCATTTATCAAATGCCTGCAATGTTACTTGTGGTACTAGCGGAATTTCATCTCATCACGATGAATTTCCATTACTTTGGCAGATATCACAGCTGTGACAATAGTCTCGAGCATCTGCATGCGTGGTGGGCTGCCACAATCCTGCTTGAAAAATATTGCACACCGTAGCTTTTGTAGCATAATGGCCTCCTGCGACACTTGCATGTGCTTCATTCGGTATAAACGGTTGCTCGTGTTCTTAGAAACGATGATGAAGAATCTCATTAGGAACCATGTTGTACATTTTTCCTATGATCAACTTGAAGTCCACAGCTCACACAACCAACTGTTTCTTCTGTGTAGTGGTGAATTCAACTGACACATAACCTGTAGTAATAAAATGTATGATATCTCTATATTGATAATCAAACATGGTTATTTCCAACAGTTGCGCATCAGGGAGACTACCATCCAGGTTACCAGGCTCTTCACCACTTTTGATCCTCTAAATATGGTCTAGTCCTCAGTTCAATCGACCAATTTTGGAAATTACCTCAAATTCAAATTCCTGGAAGAGAATAAGCCACCGGTAGATCTCCTCCCCCCCAACACTAGATTATTGACCAGGTATTTTAATGCGGAATGGTTTGTGTACATTTTAAATGTCCACCCAATAAGTAGTGTCTGAATTTTTGTAGAGCATATAGTATCGATATCCCTTCTCTTTCTATCGTGGAATAATTCTTCTCTGTTGTAGATAATTTCCTACTAGAAAAGGATATAGGATGGTCAATCGACCCTTCACCAGGATGCGTTAGTACAACGCCGAGTGCAAAAGATGACGCATCGACATGTACATGAAGATATTTCTTGCAATATGGAAATACGTATGGGTTTTGAACCCATCTTGTTCTTCAACGTGTCCAGAATCTCTTGGAAAATTTCTGTCCACTGGAACTTAACATCTTTCTTCAGTAACTTTTCCATCGGAGCAATCACCTCTGCATATCATTTGCTAAACTTTATGTAGTATCATGTGTGTACCAATGTTGCGCCTAATTGTTTCACTATGGTCGGTGGTGGTAGGTCAAGGACGATCGCAATTTCAGCAAGATCTACCAACATTCCATCGCAACAAACCACATGGCCCAACAAAATTCCAAATGGGGTGCAAAAGATGCATTTAATTAAGTTTAATGAAATTTTATACTAGCGACAACGTTCCAACATCATTACGAGTCTCTTAATATGATTCTTAATGAGCCAAAATATTGTCCAATCATCAAAGTAGACTTCAAGAAATTTGTGAATAAAATATTTAAAGGCAACAACTACTATTCTGGAAAACATAGCAGGAGCATTCTCAAAGGGCATTGTCGTGTACTGGAAACAACCCCACTCCGTCACAAAGGTGGTATTGTGTTGATATTCCTTTGCAATTTGAATATGATGGTAACTAGAAAAACCACCAGTGAATGAATAAATCTCCTAACCTCCCACCCTCTCCAGTACCTCATTTGTAAATGGAGTAAAAAATGGGTCATGCGAAGAAGCGTTGTTCAATTTTCTCAGGTCGATGCAAATTATTACTTCACCCGTAGCCTCTTTGTCTTGTACTACTATCGGAATGATCCATTATTATTCTTAGACATGCTCTATAATACATGCATCCAGCATTTGGTCCAACTCTGTCTTGACTTTCTCTTTATACCGTGGATTCAGTCAGTATGGTCATTGCTTGACCGATTTTGCATTAGGCCTCAATGGTATTTTCATTTCTCCCAGGTCTCTGAAAATTCCTTTCATCTCTGAAAAGTTTGTAGGGAACAAATCCTAGAACTCATGCAATAAATCAACGATCATTCTTACAGTCTCATCATCCCAATAATCTCCAATATTGATGAACTTTGGATTTTTTGGTGAGCCAATATTAACTTTCTTAATTTTGAGTGGACTCAGGAATTGGTCGCTAGAAATACAATGTCCTTCCACTTCGCGGGTACCTTCAAATTCTGGAATTTTTACGTCAAGCAGGTCATTGTCATCAAGTTCTCCCGTTACGTTGTAGCATGCCATCCAGTGGTGGATTGTCGCGCTGCTCTGGTTGAAATTTGTCATCGTGACATTGATATCTTCAAATATCTTCACTTTCATTACTTGTAATGTGGAATCAATCGATGGATGGTCATCCACGAACTCCAATGTAAGTGTGAAGCTAGTATATAACTCCTCCCATTCAAGAGTTCATCATCATAATTCAACTGATGTATGCCTATTCCTTGATATCATGTCTAACGGTATGTATGAAGTGATGACCCCACTCCTGTCATGGATATTCCAGCCATGTCGTGTGACAATACTCAATATGTTCAACACGATCAGTCAATCCTGTATACTTGTGACCAGTATAACTGATCTCTTCTTCAAATATTATCTCTAGCAGTCTTCTACATTGTGCCCATTCATAGTTAGATTATTTACGTACCCCACCATCTGGAAATTGTAGCTTTCAGCATAAATTCCAAGGCGAAATATCACTGGGATTATGTAACCTTCGCTTAAAACTCTATTAGAAAAGATGCAAGGTTAGGTAAACCTTCGTATGTAGGTAAGTCACTTTCCTCAACTCCTACCCATCACACAGAGCTTGTGATCCTTGCACATATTCTCATAGATACTTCATGCATTTGATTTTGACAATTTTCTAATGCTTCACCTGAATTGGATGTAAAGGAGCTAACAACCCGCCAAATCAATTGTTGTATTTATATAGTCATCTCCTACAGATGTGATATTATATATATGGTTGAGATAGTCACATTGTCCTTCACTGCGCATTGGTTTGAAATATCTCTGTCCTTCACTATGCAATGGTTCGACATATCTCCGTCTTTCTAGTGGATCAGTTAGAGCGACCACCCTTATCTCTGAATATTCAAATGATAAGATTCTTCTCTTAAAATTCATGATGGTCTGGCTGTCTACCTCCCAATCGATCCCAAAAACTGCAGGATATGGGTTTGTATCATCGACAATGTTGATCATTTAAAAATATGCATATGTCCTCAGGCCTTATACTTTAATAGGTACCTAAGTCAGTTGACCAATAGGTAGGACTTACGACTGATTTTCTAGCCTGAGCTAAATGGGAGACCAATCCAGTTGCGATTTTCCCATGCTTTCCCATGTCTGTCTTGTCAAAATATGGAAATCAGAGTCTAGGCATAAAACAATATAATCCATATCATAATCACCTATTAGTGCAATCATTCTTAGCTCGCGACCAGTCTTTAAAATTTTTTCGACATGGTTAAGTCTTTTGTCTGGTCACAACTTGTCTTGAGTTTCTTCTATTAAAGCTGTCAATTCTGCGACAACATCTTTATCGTGGATCAATGATAAGCAACTTTTGAAAAATTCTTTAAGTTTACTAACCTTTCTTTCCAGTTGCTTCCGAAATAGCTGATCGAATATTTCAGACATCTCCCTTACTTTTCCTCTTGGTAATGTGTGAGCAGACGCCGATGCTTTATTCCTGTCGATGGATTTTGGTAATGCGTCCAAGAATATTTTGTTTTCTCTCTGGAAGTAAAATGGTAACTTATTTTGTGTTGTTAGTCGCACATGTGGTTAGTCATGCTGTGTATTTTGGACTTCTCAAGTTGCAACACCTCCTCTTTTAACACCAACAATGTTTGCTTCTCTCAGCTCAACAGAAATCATCTTGATGTTCTGGTTGGGATTCAGGTTAGGAATCTGCAGGGGAATTGGATTTCCCATATTTTTGGCATCCCACTTAGCAATCAGTTGAGGTTAGCCCTCAACGGCATGGTCGACAACTTTACAATATGGACATGTGTTCGCAGGACTCGCATAGTCTCGAGAAAAATTTCCTGGTTGTACACAATTATAGCATATGATTTGGCCTCTTTCGCAACCAAATCTTCCTCCTCCTTGTCGTTGTCCTCGACCTCGAAAATTTCCAACCCCCCTAAGTTTGAGGGTAGTGTTGTTGCGGTGGATACTAGTTCTATTGATATTGGGGTTGAGGATACGGATTTTGTTGATATTGGGTCGAAGGATATTGAGTGGGTGGGTATTGAGGTTGCGCTATCTTAGCTTGTATCTTCTCTTCATTCTTCATCAAGTAGGTATCCACTGTGTTCTCCTACAGCAGTTGGAATGCTCTGCAATCCTTCTCATAATGTCTGACAGATTTAAAAAATTTACAATACAGACTAGCAGGCGTACTTACAATCTTATGCAAGTACAAGCACTCTTCTAACCGATGAAATCGGGTCTAACATATTCTACACCAAGGGATCCCTTGTGTATTTTTTGGGTTTGACGATCCTGCTGCGACATAGTTCATGCACGTCAGGAAATTATCCTTATGGTGTCCCTTTGTTTTGCATCAGTACACCATAGTTCTTCTTGGATCTATTTTACTTTCTTAATGTCCTTGAGTTGCAGTGTAAGGTTATATAGTTTTGATTGAATCTGCATCATTCCTACACCAGTTTCTCCAATTGGTGAGGATTCTAACTTCATTGATATCTCCAGAGCTTTTGTGTGTGACAAAATATTCTGTTGCATCAATGGAATTCAAATGTGTGACAATGGTGTTGCAATGAACCATTACTTGTGTTGCATGTTTGACATCTGAAATCGTGTTTTATCCATCAATGTCTTAAATCTCTGGTCAAAGTCCTAGACAGACTCTGTAGGTAACTGCTTGATTTCTTTAATTTATGTGATGCACTGCGACTCATATTTTGGCTTTCTGAACTCGTCTATTAATCCCACTCGAATTTGGTCGAGTTTTTTATGCACAACTCCCATTGGAACTATAGAGAACTTCAGGTACTAATCTAGTGCACGACCTCTCATGGTTGTGATCATCTGTGCTTATGTTATCGCTTCATATTGGAAATGTCCCATGGTCCATACAACTTCATAGAGAAACCAATGTTGCTCTAGATCTTCTAGCCCATTCCATTAAATATAGGAAAATTGATATCATTTCCAGACATTATATTGACTCTTATTACACTCAGACAACAAATTTGACTAGCCGGACTCCCTTGTCCACTATTCGCAACATTGGTATTATTTGTATTTACAAAAGCACTAGGAGAGGAGTTTTTAGATATTACCTCCAGCGATGTGTGCAGGGTTGTAGGTGTATCGTATTCGTGCTCTAGTTCTGGAGCTTTTGCTTCTTCTTCTCCTCTTTCGGATATTGGTTGATATTCCTCTTCTTCACTGAAGAACCTTCATCAAAATGGGACATTATCTCGCAGTCTTCTCCTTTGGTCATACTGCAACTTCCTCTTCTCATCACGCTTTTTCTTCTCTTCCCCGAACGAAATCTTCTTCCACTCCTAAAATGTCCACCTTCTAGTTCAGTTCCACTATCAGCAGGGAACATCTCAGCTTAGTTTGCTCCATTTTTGGCACACTTCTTCTACGGCATATCCCAAATTTTTGCACATACTCCATCTATTAGACTCCATTCTCAGGATTCATTTTTTTGCATACACGCATCTTTATCCAAGTTTTCAAAGATGTCAAGTATATTCCTCTTGGTCCTTGGAAATTTTTTCTTTCCACCTCACTATATGAGGTTATTGTGTCGACAACAAACTTAGTAATGTATCCCTATAGAATATTGTCTACCCAAAAATCAACAGCACTTGACACAAGGTTGCTAGTACTTTTTTACTCGTTGAATCAGCTGATGATTCCAGTCTGTTTGTTCTCCTCCTTGGAAATTATTTCATTGGGTTTCTAACTTTGATAACCACTCATAAAACACAATAGGGAGCTCGAAAAATAAAATCTCATGAATATTTGTATAAAGGTATCGCTCCATCCAGATTGTCTGATTCAATTGCGATCCTTTACTTTCTTCTTGTGCAAACTCTAGTTCTTTAAAATCCACCTAGTCTTAACTTTTAAGCTTCGTCGGATGCCAAAAATGTCCCCCACCAAATTATTTAATGTCTCAGAAACATAACCATTTCTTTGCGTTTCTTCCCTTTGACCTAGGTTTGGAACTTCTGTCACACATAACAAAGCCCAAGATATTGACCCAAAAGAGAAAGGCTCAATCGACACCACCTGCAACGTAGATGCAGTATCACCTGAGATATCTATTATGGGTAACTGCCAGAACCAGGTTTCTGTAGTTGGATGGTGGTTCCTTCTTCTTTGTCACCTTTGCCAACTTGCTCGACTGAATCCAGTGGGTGTATTACTTAACCTTACTGTGCGCAGATACGGCACTACTTAACTTATCAGTCACGAATATTATAACAACAATGTAAGCTCAACACAGAGGTTATCTACCAATAATGTGACTCATGCGCAAGAGAACTCATTTATAAATAAATGCATAAACACTTAATCACTATATACATTCCTACGACTTAAGCATATTCATCATATATATTCATATATATTCATGCGACATAAACCCATTAATCGTCTATGCAATGATACAATATTTAACATGGAAACCCATTCGGGAAAAACCACAAAGGCGCTTTTCATTTGGCATGAGAAATATATGGCACCTTTTAGTCTGCGCACTAAGCTACATACTCTATTATAGATCAACTTCTCTTATATGTACAAGATTCTCTCTCCTCTCATGCTCTATGGTCTTCTGTTGCTGATTCTTCTCTATTTGACCCTACTTTCGATTCATACACGGCCTGGATCGACTCAATATCTCCACTTCTGCGCACTGATCTGCAAATTCTTTGATTCTTCTTACAGACACACCACAACTAACTGACTTTGTAGTGAATTGACTAGCTAAGAAACAATAGTAAGTAGGTAAGAAACCAGAAAGTAACCAGAAGTAACCTAGAATCAACCTACACATAGACTGGATTCTTCATTCTTATAGACTCTTACATGTTTCTATCAACTGACTTCATTCAATTACCCAACAGGTTGTCATTCATATTCTAGTGACACACGTCATTAGGCACTAATGACCTGAATTACAAATATTCTTCCATTCCTTAACACACATGTGACTCCCACCGACTGTAGCCGACCTCATACCCATTATCTTCCTTGAAATGTCATTTTCAGTCGTTGCGCTGCTACACGCCTTCTCTAGCATGTTTTCTTTTGTCATGATTGGTCTCGTGGTATCCTTTCCTTTTGTCACGGATTCTCTTCCTTCATGAACTCTTCTTCTGTCGCACCTTCCTCTGTGACTACTTATTTCCTTAGCTCTTTATTCCTTATCTGCTTATGTTCTTCCTTCATCTACTTCTGTCGCAACTCCTTTTTCTTCCTTCAACCGGATTCTTCACATTCTCGGGTAGAATTCTAATTGAATTATGCCTATATTTTCTTAAGGCCTTCATTATTGCTTGTTCCACGCCTCGTGATGATATCCTACTTTACAAGTCCTTTCCAACAGTCCAAGTATCGCTCCAAAAAAAGTCTATATGAGGAAGTTATGCCTCCCGCAATTGACCTATCTAGTTGACCACCATGGTACCAACAAGATTCCATGTCAGCACTCATTTATCACACATGTATAGCTAGTCATGTGTGAACTTTCAAGAATATTTTAGAAGGTCCGAAATGATAACCCTAATCGAGAATTAAGACATGCAAAAACCCTAAAATTAACCCTATATGGATATCAAACTATATTAAATACGAGGTTGTTAGGAGAAGAAGGGGTTCCATTCTCATGATGTTATTGTATTGTTCCATAGATAAGCAACAACATGGGAGTGGATATTAGAGAAAAATAGAGGACATAGGAGATCCTATAGTAGCCATTTTGACAACAGATCTAAGGTAATTCCATAGAGAGTACCTTTTCCTTTATTGTTAGAATAATCAACCCATAGTTAGCTACCTTAGACATTAATTAATCCATTTTTGTCTTATTTGCCTAGTTTCCAATATTCCGCTCTATGCAAGTTGTCTTCCACATGTCCTAAAAGTCAAACTTGCTAAAACTGAGTCATGGAGGGCTTGAGAAACCTCCTGGAAACCATATTTATCAGTTCTACTTTATTTCAAATCCTCCCTAGCGCATATCTACTTTTTCTCCTTTGTTTCCTGCTTTACTGAGATTTATGGCAAAAGGGAAAGTATGACTAGGTGCAGTTGACTTGTTTTTTTCCCTCATAATCCTCCATTCTTTTCTCATAATAAAAGCATGTATGAGTTGTCTTTCCATCACCTATTAGCTTTCCTACTTGACTTTGCCAATTCAAAAGCTCCTAGGTAGATTTGGAAACTGCTTTATGCACCTATGGGGGATTTGACTAGATTTCGTAAGCCTGCTTTTGAGTATTTCGAATGGCATCCTTATGCATTCGAATATCTCATGTAATTATATATTGCAGTAGCCTATGACTTCATAAGGTTGTCTATTGTACACTTATTCAATACATTTTAGTGTTATGCTCCAATTTCAGTCTCCTTTGTGTGTAAATTTGCAGGTTTGATTAGAAATTTTGTGAGTGCATTTGTTTTATCACTTGGGTTCAATTTCCACATGGTATCAGAGCCTTTGTAGATCAATTTCTCTCCTTCCATATTGCTATTTCAGGTTTGACATATTGACTGAGAGCATTCTGCTAGTTGAAGGGCACAATTCAGGGCTATGGATCAATCTTAGAAGATCATCTTGACTCCATTTAATTTATTTGAATGGAAAGCAGAGATGGAGATACTGTTGAGAGAGAAAGGTCTCTACAGGGTGAATATGGCAACTGAGGCAGAGCCCAATGCAGCTGCAGAGAATATTAAATGGCACAACAGGATGGATGAGGCCTATGGTCTCTTGTGTTTGAGAATATCCAGAGACCTCATTTTCCATCTTGATGGATTGACATCACCTAATGGAGTGTGGGAGAAGCTTGTAGAGATTTTTGGTAAGGCAGATAAGATGAGAGGACATCAAATCGAGAATGAATTGATCTCTTTGAGTCCCAGCAGCTTCAAATCCCTGCAACTCTACTTTTTCAAGTTTAAAGCCCTTGTTTTGCAGCTAAAACAGTGTGGAATTGAAAAGGAGGAGAAACTAGTTTTGGCCATACTTTCGAAGTTTGGCCCTGATTATTCAATGTTTGTTTCGACCTTCCATGCCACCAAGTTGACAGCTCGATCCTGGAAGATGCCGAATCTTGCAGAGTTCATGGAATCCCTCACACAAGAACATAATAAATTGGTGATGATGGGCACCATCAAACCTTCCAAAGACCAAGCTTTGGTTGCTAGAGATTCAAGGGTGGATTCAAAAGGCAAGAAGAAAGCTAAGAAGCCACCTGAGCAAAACAGAGACAAGAACAAGTCTCAAGAGGAGCCCCAAGGCTCCAAGAAGAACTCCCAGAAGAAGAAGAACAAAGGAGAAATGAGCAAGTGCGCATACTGCAATAAGGGCTATCATCCTAAAAGCTCTTGCATGAAGAAGCAAATTGACATGCTGACCCAACTCCTGGAGAAGAATAAAATCTCCCTTCCTGGTTTCTCAAAGAAGAGGGAAGGAGGATCAAATTCAGAGGACAGAGAGAGATTTCATGCATTGGTTGCTAGCACATCAAGCTCACCTAGCTTCATCATAGACTCTGGAGCTTCAAGACATATGGTTTCGACCAAGGAGGCCTTCTCCTCTTTTGACATGTCGAAAGGTCCACCAATAGTGCTGGGAGATGACTCTCTCACTGACAGTTTGGGCAAAGGAAGGATTGATATTGACCATGGTAAGTTCAGTAATGTATTGTATGTTCCAGGTCTTGCCTCTAACCTATTGTCAGTGTATCAGATGACCCACACAGGGTCTCCAAAGAAGGTCATATTCTCCCCTGATGATGTTGAGATCATGGAGATCTCGAGTGGTAAAGTCATTGCAAAAGGAGTTGTAGATCACACTTCAAAGGTATACCGGTTTTCACATTTTCTACCTTACTCAAACCCCTCTGCTCTTTTGATTCATGCTAATGAGGAAATCAAGCTTTGGCATGAAAGATTTGGCCATCTTAACTATAAGTATCTTTCTAATCTAAGTGAAAAATAAATGGTCATTAGGCTACCAAAGATTAAGTTTTCCAAGGGAGTCTGTCAAGGTTGTGTCCTAGGAAAACACTTAGAGCATAAATTTGAGAGAGTTAGTCATGAGAGAACCTCTCCACCTCTTGAGTTGATCCACAATGATGTTGCTGGTCCATTTCCTCATATGTTAATGAGTCAAGCCAAATATGCATTGACCTTCATAGATGACTTTTCCAGGTATTGTTTTGTTTACTTCTTGAAGCATAAGTCTGAAGTTTTTGGCCTCTTCAAAGTCTTTAAGGCTTTGGTTGAAAACTAGTTTGGGAGGAAGCTCAAGATCCCCAGATCTGACAATGGTGGTGAGTATGTCAAGTCTGAGTCCATTCAATATTGTGAAGATGTAGGTATTTATATGCAACATTCAATCCCTTACACACCACAGCAAAATGGTGTTGCTGAGAGAAAGAACAGATCACTAAAAGAGATGGCAACCTGTATGTTGGAGGCTAAGACTTTGCCACCAAAGTTTTGGGCTGAGGCTATAAACTGTGCATCCTATATTCAAAATAGGGTGCCTCATAAACAGCTTGATGGTATGACTCTTTTCGAAGCATGGAGTGGGCACAAGCCAGATGTGACCCATTTCAGGATTTTTGGCGCAAGGGCTTAGGCTAGAATTCCAATAGAAAAGAGGAAGGCTTTGCAGCCCCAAATCCAAGAGTGTCTATTTGTTGGGTGCTCTGAAGATTAAAAAGGGTACAATTTGATCAATTTGAGCACAAACAAAGCCTTCATTGAAAGGAGTGTTCAGTTCCAAGAAGAGCCTTTAACAGTAGTTGAAGTTGGAGAGTCTTCTTCACCATCAGAACCATTGAATGTAAGTGAAGAGACAGATGAGTTTGTTGATTCTTATATGTCTAATAATGATGATTTAATTGCAGATCCTAACAATCCTACAAGACCAAAATGGGCAGCAAAGACCATTCATGCAGTTGGGGAACTAGCTGGAAATCCTAGTGATCTTAGGAGGACTAGATCTCAGTTTGAGAGTGCCCTGTGTATGAAAGGCCCTTTGTTTGCAGAGAAATGCTATCTGATGGTTGAATCAGACCCACAGACATATGAAGATGCAACACATGATCCAAGATGGCAAGCATCCATGAAAGAAGATTTCAGCTCACTCTAGAAGAACAACACTTGGGAGCTGCTTGATCTTCCCCCAGGGAGGAAGCTAGTTCAATGTAAGTGGGTTTTCAAAACTAAATTTGTTGTTGATGGTTCACCTTTGAAATATAAGGCAAGATTGATAGCCAAGGGCTACTCACAGGTACATGGTATTGACTACAATGAGACCTTTGCACTAGTGGCAAAGATGGACTCCATCAGGCTAGCCTTAGCCATTACAGCTTCGAAGCAGTGGGAGGTACACCACATGGATGTGAAGTGTGCTTTCTTGAATGGAGATTTTGCTGAAGAGATTTACATGTAGCAGCCTCAAGGGTTTGCTACTAATCCATATTTTCTGTGCAGGTTAAAGAAATCATTGTATGGGCTTAAGCAAGCCCCCAGGGCTTGGTATGCCAAGATTGATGGCTTTCTGTTGTCATTGAGTTTTGTTCGATGCAAGTCTGATCCTAATGTTTGTTTGAAGTTGATTCATGGTTATTTGATGATTATTTCCTTGTATGTGGATGACCTTCTCATTACATGAAGCTCAAAGAAAGAAATTGCCTCCTTGAAGGATGCAAAGAACGATGCATTTTCTATGACTGATTTGGGGTTGTTGAGCCAATTTTTGGGTCTCGAAATTGCTCAATCCCAACATGGAATAAAAGTACATCAGTCCAAGTATGGTTTGGATTTGTTGAACAAGTTCAGCATGAAATATTGCAAGCCAAGCAAGACTCCCTTCTTTTCAGGAATTAAGCTTGAAGAAGCAGGTTCTTCTCCTATGGTAGATAGTACACTATATAGACAACTGATTGGGTGTTTGCTATACCTTACACACACTTGACTTGATATTTCTTATACAGTAAGAGTGGCTTTAAGATACATGGATCAGTCTCATGAGATCCATTGGAGAGCAGCCAAAATGATCCTTAACTTTTTTCAGGGAACAAGAACTCATGGGATCTTCTACAAAGCTAAATCTGATCTTGACTTGATTGGTTTTACTGACAATGATTGGGCAGGTGACAACACAGATCGAAATTCAACATCAGGATATGTGTTCATGCTTGTTGAAGGACCAATCAACTGGTCAAGCAAGAAATAGAGTGCCATTGCACTCTCATCTACAAAAGCAGAGTACAGAGGAGTTGTAAATGCAACAACTCAATGTTTATGGTTGCAGGGGTTACTTGGTGAGTGTGGCCTCGAATCAAAGTTCTCATCTTCAGTTTGGGTACTTTGACCTTGTCAACCCAGTTGACCAAGTCAAGCACGGTTCCCAAGGCAGTGACTCAAAATACAACATGGTCTATGTGTGTTCCAGACATGCCTAGGACCAACACTGTGGTTTCAGTTTTGAGATTTTGGCCCCGGTTCTCATGAAAAAGTGATTATTATCACTTAATTATTGGCCAAATGATCAAATTCTAATACAGTTGGCAGTATGTTGGGTTCTCCTAGAGCAATGCAGTGTTCCAAGGGGTATGAGTAGTCACTTATATTGTTCTTCTATGTCTCCAAATCATCCAAAGCAATCAATTTTTCCCAGTTTTCACTCTGGACAGAGTTATGGTGGACTTATCATTTTCCAGAGGTTGTACCAGCAAAAATAACTAGAGAAATCACTGAAAAAAATGATTTGGTCTCCTAGGTCACTGAAATGGCTTAGAATTTCGATAGATGGTGTTTTTCAGCATACCGGACAACCCTCCACCAGTTTTCAGTCAGTAGATGTCTGGATTATTTTTATGTTGGCTCGACCAATGAAGAAATCCCCCCAAGGGGCACCCCCTTTACTTGGCTTTTGATGTATTTCATTGTTATATCATGTATTATGAAGTTGTAAAGGCGCCTAGGGTGAATTAAGCCCCTAGTTACCCCCTCATATATACTATCATGTCACATCTTGTGTTATATTGTGACTTTCACTTAGGATATACATCCTTGAGCAAAGTGTGGCCCCTCTTTTACTTAGTCACTTGATCCATGTGTTGATGATGTTTTATTATTAACCATTGGATGTAAAAGTAAGTTAGGGTTTACATATCTCTCAAACTATTTAAGAGAGGTGACCCCCCCATTGTATAGATGAGCTTTGGCAATGGAATTTAAATAAAGAGATTTTTTCTCTAGGATTACTCTTTTGTGTATCTTGTAAATAATCTAATGATCTGATTACTTGCATTGCTACTCTTCTACACTGAGTTTTGTTTGGGATCCATCTTGTATATTTTCCTTTTCCCACTTCATCTGCAGGAAAAGAGGCACGCTTAGAGAGAGAGATGGCATTTTTGTGGGGGAAATCACCATCGTCTCGGCTCTGAGGTGTCTGGATCAGGGAGTATTTCTTTCTTGATGATTTCTTACATCGTATATTTTTTTTATTTTGCAGATCTCATTCGTTTGTTGTATCATTTGATTTTCATTGATCTGACGGGTTGAAGCAGGTGCTAAGGTGACTAGCTGTGGCTCAACTACAACAAGATCTTCTATGAAAAGGCTCATTTAAACAGGAAAGTGGCATTCGTCATCATTTCTGAAGTCACTTACACGATCCAGGTACGTCTCGCAAGTAATCATCTCCTTTCATTTTCTACATGCATTGCCCATCATTTCCATATCTATAAAATCCTCATTTCGTAGATCTATAGGTTTTGGTTTGCGATGAACCATAAAACTGAAAAACCACCTTGGAATAAACATAAAATGTTTGAGTACACAGGGTACTCCCAAAAGACCAAGCACCTAGAGAAACCACTTCACACAAAAATATCACAGATCAATACCCCGATGTTTGTCACGTGGTTAAAACCCTTAAGAGGGAAACAGTCCACAGCCGCAGCCAAATAACTACTTGGAGCAATTTATTATGCAAAATAAATAAAGTTACATGAGTTTTTCATAATCGATCAACTAGCCAAGGACCCTCCATGCTCTTTAAATAGAGATCATGGACCAATTGGGTGTTAAGCCACGGATCAATAGTAGGTATGATCTAAAAGAAGTTGAACCGTCAGATCACTTTATGTCTAGAGCATATCGTGACCGTCAAATTATAATATTTACAAATGCATACTAAAGAAGCACACTTCATTTGGATTCAAGGAAATCAATTCATTCTCAAGTTGATGACCCACTTCACACCTAGAGCAACCACTTCACACAAAAATATCACAGATCAATATACCGATGTTTGTCACGTGATTAAAACCCTCGAGAGGGAAACGGTCCACAGCCGCAACGAAATAACTACTTGGAGCAATTTATTATGCAAAAGAAAGAAAGTTACATGAGCTTTTCATAATCGATCAAATAGCCAAGGACCTTCCATGCTCTTTGAATAGAGATCATGGACCAATCGGGTGTTAACCCGGAGATCAATGGTAGGTATGATTTAAGAGAAGTTGAACTGTCAGATCACTTTATGCCTAGAGCATATCATGACCTTCGGATTATAATATTTACAAATGCATACTAAAGAAACATACTTTACCTAACGGATATATTACACAAGTTGATCTTAACTAACTCCTAAGTGTCTAAATATCCTAACATAAAACCCCCAAGTTTCAATTTTCATCATCATCGGACTCCATTTTCCCATCCTAAGCACTACCCTGCTTCTTAAGGGAAAACGTCTTCCTTGGGAGAAGTGGGTATTTCTAAAACCGTAAACTAGTTATTGTTGGTTTTTCTTTCATTTTCCTAATCTTACATCAAACAATCAACTTGAGTATCCAATTTCATTAAAAATCACCGTTTTGCCCTAGATCCCAATTTTCTGCATTAAACAGTAGGGTAAAATTAGGGTTTTCTCCTAGATGCTTGAAATCTTTTGGTAATTGTTCTAAAATCTAATTCAATAACCCACTAAGAGATTCTACCAAGTTTTCATGGATCATCTATTCATTTTCCTTATTTTAGAGTTTTATTGGTCATAGGGACGCCCCCTGGGCTCTGTATTTTCACTGGGTATGAAGTGTCGATATCCTTGACTGGTGTGACATCTGAGTTCTTTCGGAAGTCTTGGGTATTGTAGGTCGCAACTTTAGTTGCATTTCCTCTGCCGTCCTGAATATAATCATCTCGTAGAGAAACTACAATATTTGTGATAACATGTCCAGCCATAACCATCCCTCAAAAGTATCAACAATATCCATGTCTTAGCCATGAAGAAAAAAACGACCCCCTCTCTTGCGCAATCAACTAAAGATGCGTTGGTACAGGTTTTGTGTAAAACTGGCTCCAACTGTGGGACAAGTTCTCTTCTTGGGAGTGCTCGAGAACCCATGAATCTTCTAGTACCTATAGACCTACACACACATCAAATATCTAAGGAGATCAACAACATCATGAAGTAGACACTTATGTCTTGCGTTGCTCAAAATAATGAAATGCAAGTAACTAAATCATGAAAGAACAACAAATGCAATGTACGGTAACAATAATATGCCTAGACTCAAACGAAACTAACCCTACCTACCCTAAACATGATAATCAAAATGGTTTCAGTGTAATAATACCACTAATGTAACTGGCATAGTAGGAAATTCATGCGTGATCTTTTACCTTTGTCTTAAGATACAATCCACAATAAAATCTCATCAATGATAAACCAAGTACATACCAAGATCTTCCTCTAGATAGGAGATGAAAACCGGATGACTGCAGAAGCCTAGAAGCCTTGGTGTTGGTGCCATGGAGAGGGATTTTTCTAACAAGCTTTATTGATCCATGCTTCTACTAGAGTTATGTATAGGACACCTCCATCATACATCGACATCAAGAAATTTTTTTTTCCTAAAACCGGTGATCTTATTTTGAACTTGAGAGGCTATTAGTAAAGGAGAACCTCACAATTTTTCATATGTCAACCACAACTTATCACTACATCTACTTTAGAATTCATTTGGATATACAAGTACATCGCTCGTTTTTGTAGTGACCATGTTACTATCCCAAATAATCCTTGAAATTTTGAAATTGTCAGCTATATAATTCATACCTTCATGATTCAAACAAAAAGGTAAACAATAAATGTTATGAAACTGAGGAGTGAAAATCATACATGTCTCAATCTTATTGAAATGAATCATCAAAGACTTAGTAAGATAGGATAGAAAAGGCTAAGCAACTTCTTCAATACTTCCTGAGGAACACAACTGGGGCTGATAACCTGGGCTCATCATAAGATGAATATCTGCAAGAGAATTTTCTGTATAACATGCTTTCATGTCTCTGGTGCTAGATAAGTATGACTGAATTGAATTCATGGAGATATCACCAGAGATATGGGGTCTCAAATTTTCCAACTATTCATCATAGTAAATCATTTGCATATGGAAATAATTTATAATGGCAAGAGGACCCACATCCTGAGGTACTTCATCATCAAATGTAAGAGCAAAAGGATTAGCCCAATCTTCATCACTAACATCTTGAGGAGATGGAACAATCTCATCTTGTTCAAAAAATATTTTACTGATTATGTCTTCGATATCACTGCTCGAGGTAATCATGACTTCTTCATCCCAAACAAGGTCAAATTATGGCTCAAACCGATCCATATTAGCTTCATCAACTTCTTCTCCATCACTGCACAATCTGGAGACAGTGTTGCTCAGTCTCAAAGAATCATAAAGAGACAGACCCATAGTAGATCAAAATTTGAGGTCTAAAATGGGCCTCATAAGGAAAATAATAAAATAATAGTTAAAATAAAATTAATTAATTTTGGAGGAAGAAAGATAGAAACTATTTTTTTTGTTCATATTTTCAACATATCTCCATGTGTTTGTACTCAAATTTCGAGCGGGAGGGCTCGTTGGATGTGGAATTAAATTCCACATCCAACAAGCCCTCCCACTCGAAATTTGAGTACAAACATAAGGAGAATGTTGAAAATACGAACAAAAAAAGTAGCTTTTTATGACAAATATGCCAAGTCAACCATTATGGTTGACTCATTTTATTGAGATTCTATTGGTTCTTGAATTCCAACTCATAAGAATTTATTATTGGCTCTTTTTCTTATAAGTCCCATTTTAGAACCCAAATTGCCTCTAATGTAAATGTCCGATAATCATCGTCCTCAAAAATGTTGTCATCATGTTTCAAAAGGCCTGAGATGTCATATGAAATTGCGATGTGCTAGCAAGGAGAAATCACCATTTCCTTCTCTTCTTCAACTTCTTCAACTAGGACTTATGGATCTTCATATGTAGGACCACAATCATAATCATCTACATGAGGAAGTTCATCTTTGGGAACTGTACTTGAAATATTATCAGTTAGATCTTAAACAATTGCTTCTTCAACCCGATCTTCATTTTGAATTTCCTTACTAAACAAGTTCCTTGCATGGTCAACATGAGGCATCCATTTGTCACGTCGGTCTGAATCCCAATGGCTACATAATGTTTCCACCAATTCTGCAAAGGCTGATATCGTTTCTTTGTCTAGGCCCACAAACCAAGCAAGAGTCGTTCCTCCCATTTGAAGAACAAATAATCTCATGTAAGTGTCTTCTTCTTCTTTAATACCATATTCTGAAGCCAAAGTCATAAACCATTTAGCATGGTCACCCTTGAAGGCATGTCAGAATATCTCTGGTAACTCATCTGAGTGTCCTGGAAAGTTTGACAAATTAAGAAGAGTGAAAACTATTTCCATCTATCGGATTATCAAGGTCTTTAAATTCAAATGGAATTTCCTCTTCAATTCCTTTGCTAGGACCATCATGTTTATGGTTGTTTCCAAAAGTCTCTTCCCACATATGGTTGATCACAACATTTCTTACATGTTCCTCCATATCATAATCCCAACTCTTACTGAATACATCGATCAGTTGCATGAGTGAAGAAAACAATTTACAGGGAAATCATTCATACCAATTCCCGACACCCAAGTTTTCCTCTAAGTTGAGAGATCGCAAGAAGAGATTCATTTTGATGTATTCATGTACGATATTGTTTCCTTGGAGAAATTGCATGAATTCTCAAACGTGTTTTGTTGCATGATACGTATATTCCTGAAATAATGGAAAAAGTGATTTCCCATCATCTTTGATGACATACTAATGTGGATATCCTGGAATGAATGAAAAATCCAATATATCCATCCACAATTCGTACAAAGATGCCATTTCATCTGACTTCATTATATTCATTACAAAGTAATTTTATTTTTTTCAGTGGGAGTTTCCAGGTGAGACTTGCCAAGTTAGACTTAAACAATCTCGCCAAAGTACTAAACAACTTACGTACCTGAGAAGATGGTGATTGATGGGCTGAGTTTTTAGTGGAGCCACCAGGTATGTCTGCAAGGTTAGTCCTTCAAGAAAAGTATACGCAATCATATAGCCAAAGACTTATCTTAAGGCTTACCAATTATCATTTCTTGCTAGGATAAGTCACCTCAACGAATTAGAGGTCCCCGACAACGACGCCAAAAATGTTCATTAAAGGAAATTTGAGGTCTAACATGGGCCTCCTAAGGAAAATAATAAAATAATAGTTAAAATAATAAAATAATAGTTATTAATTTTGGAGAAAGAATGAAAAAAACTACTTTTTTTGTTCGTATTTTCGACATATCTCCCTATGTTTTTACTCAAATTCTGAGCGGGAGAGCTCGTTGGATGCGACATTTAATTCTGCATTCAACACATACTCACACTGCATACTTTTGACGAACCCCGCTACCCCAAAAACAATAAATCCCTAAAAACGTGATGATGACATCATCATCACGTTTTTTCAGGTATTTCTTATTTTTGGGGTAGTGGGGTCCATCAAAAGTATGCAGTGTAGGTACTCTTTGGATGATGAATTAAATTCCGCATCCAATAAGCTCTCTCGCTTGAAATTTGAGTGAGAAGACAAGGAGATATGTCGAAAATACGAACAAAAAAAGTAGTTTTCTTTTATGACAAATTTGTCAATTCAACCATTATGGTTGACTCATTTTATTTAAATTCTATTGGTTCTTGAATTCCAACTCACAAAATTGATTGTTGGCGCGTTTTCTTATAAGGCCCATTTTAGACCCCAAATTTCCACTAATGAAGCCTTGTCGGGCTTCTTCTTTGTGAGTCGCTAAGTAAGATTTGCAAGATTAGTCCTTGACAATACTATTTTCAAAATACCAAGAAAGACTTACCTCAATTTTTTTAACGAATGTCGTTCTTGAGAAGGGTGTGAATGACTTTGGATCAACTACTTCAAATTTTGAAATGGTCTCGGACAACGACGCTAAAATGTTACTGGATGAACTAGCAAGGTTAGTCACTGATAAACATATGCAAGAGAAAGTGACCACTATCACCTTAGTTACTTCTCTAAACTTCTTTGGAAGACGAAACCTCCTAGGGAAGAGGCATAATAGCAAGTTTGAAAGGATGCATAAACACCAAATTATTGTTGATGTATTTGTAACTTCGGAATGTATTTATCTATGTATCTTATGTATTGTAACCCGATGTTTATTCCGAGATGTATCTATTATGTATTTGAGTCATGTTGTCTTGCCTCGATGTTCCGATCGGGAGGTTCATAATGTAAACAAGTCATGTCAAGTCATAGTGGGTAACTCTCCGATTGTGTAAGAGTTAAAGTCCCTACAGTTCTGGGGCACTAGAGTTATTAGACACTCATAGAGATGTCGGCTCTAGTAAGTAATTGTTAAGTAAGGCTACCTTGATTGAGTGCACTTCAAGTGAATGGAAGAATATAAATAGAGAGTGAGAGTCTCTCTATTTATCACTTGCAACATATCACTCACTCACTCAAGTGTGGCGCATTAGTGAGGAAGGAAATACACTGAGACTAGACAAGAAGAAGACTACTGTTGTTGGGAGTGCATCTTACTGTTTTGGTGTTGATTCTATCTCTGAGGAAGTTGCGGGGTTTTCTCCTTTATGGTTTCCCCGAGGAAAACTCTTTGTCTCTTGTCTCTTGTGATGTGCTTATGTTTTATTGCTGTGCTTATTATTCTCTCAGTGAAAAGATCCTAAGATCATAATGCTAGCTTATATGATGAAAAACTAACATGGTATCAAAGCTAACCTGAGAAGAAGACATTGTGCAGCTACAGAAGCTAGGGCTTCTTACTTTTTGGGTCTCTCTCCACAATCCATCAGCAAAAGTATGCTAGGATGACTCTCCATTGAAGGGTGCATCTTTCTGTCGAAGCGGAATTCGATTCCGAGCATTTTCAGTTTTCGATGCAAAAATTAGGGCTTTCTACAGAAGAGGAATTTTTGAGTGAGACCACCATAGGATTGTTCTCCTCATCAAAACCGAAGTTTAGAGACTTGGATCAAGAAATTTGGTTGGGTGAAACTCCGAGAAAGTCAAACCCTAGTTTGACCCTGAGCTAGAAAAACCCTAAATACTAAAACTGCTAAGTTTTGGTATATTCGCTATATCCCGAGATTGGCGAAGTCTCAAGCGCTGAAAATTGCAGGGGCCGAAGATAAAATCCTGAAGAACACTTTGTCCAACATTCGGCCTCAGATTCGTTGTATTCCAGGAGATATGATCTCTCAAAGTTAGGGTTCAATCCTCTTCCAGAAATCATCCATAAACAGGACACCTGGGGAGAATTGCAATATCTTGGGCTACAGAGGTCCAAATGGAATCCCTGAATATGTTCCAGAAAGGACACAGACTGTAATTTCGGTGGTCCAAATACTAGACTCAGAAGATCAACCAGTGACACGTGGAATGTCGTACAACTTCGTTGTTCTGAACAGTCCTGTAAAAGGTAACCTTGAGAAAAGGATCATAAATTCAAAATGGTGAAACCAATTCTGATGAAAGCTGCGGTGTTAGATGGACAGGCGAGGTTACCTCAGTGCGAAATTTCAGACACAGAGGATCAGTAATTTCGGAGATATCACAGAAACAGTAACAGACATTTCTGCAAAAGAAATTGGAAATCTAGGGCTTCCTGTTCCGGGAGCTTCCCTCCACTGTTTTCAGAAAAGGAGTACATTGGACAGCTCCATTTGAAGAGATCTATCTGTCTATCCAATCAGATCTGGAAGATTCCAAGTTTTGAAAATTAGGGTTTCTGTGACAAACCCTAGATCAGCTAACTACGGAACCAAGACGGACACCTCAAATTAGTAAGATCTAATCATTTGTTATTTTCATTTGAGGTTCTCATTTCAAAGTGATCTATCACATCAACTTGATGAAGTTGACAACTTCCAAGTATGGAAGTATATGATCTCCCTAAAGAAATAAATTGGACACCTACATGAGTAGAGAGGTTCTAGTTCCAGAGGGAGATGAGGCTCAAAGCCTTACTCAAGAAGAACTTGGTCAAGGCCAAGAAGATCATTGCTGATTCAGTCATGAATCAACTTGTATTACAAGTGCCTCCCCAAAGACACCGAAGATGTTTGATTCCTTGGCCAAGCTATTTGAAGGAAAGAACATAGATCGGAATATGACCTTAAGAAATCAGTTGAAGAATGTGAAGATCCAGAATGTAGAGACCATGCGGTCATAAGGGTATCTCAAATCAAGAACAACTTGAAGCAGTAAAAGAAGAAGTGAAGAATGCAGAAGTGGTGATGACCACCTTAAATGGCCTCCCAGGATCATGTGATTCATTTATGCAAGGAATGTGTGCCAGAAGGAAGTGATTAATTTCAGCAGACTTCGAGAAGAAGAAGAAGCTCGACTCATAAGAAGAGAAGAGAAGATGGGAGCAATTGAAGATCAAGATCTCACCATACAAAGAAGATCCCTCAAGCAATGAGGAATACGAAGGACTCAACTCTTGAAGCACCTCTTGTCCTCCTTAGCATTTGGATAAGAAACGATGCTATCATGAATGAAGAAGACGATGAAGGTCAAGGCTCAAGAAGGAGTCTACCCATGAAATAAATAAAGATAAGTATTCAATTGTCATTTTATGATATTGTTTTGTTATGCATTTGTTTATATTCAGTTGATGTATTATGCATGATAGGATGTTTGCATTAACGACAGTATACTACTAATATGCATGTGATGGGTCAGTAGCTCATGGTGCTATACAAATTTCCATTGCTACTTATCTAGAATGAAACCTCTTTGCTGACATATTGGATTAGTGCACAATCGCAATGTTGTCCTGGTAGAGATGGAAGGCATCTAGAAAGTTTCAGTGAGATATGGATGAATGTTATATTGGCTAAAGTAGTTGCATGATCATATATTTATGCATAAGTATTTGCCAGTATGAATATTCCTTATGAAATGTTCTAACCATACAAATGCATTTGACTTGTAGGAAAGATTGCATACATAATCGCCTACAAGCAAAGAAGAATGAAGACTTGTTCCAAAGAACAAGTGACGACAGTTCAAAGACAAAGAATAATATGACAAGTGCAGTGACATCATTGATGCAGAACCTTCCAGCCACCAAGAAGAAAGGGAAGACCAGTTCAGGAAGAATGATGTCTAAGATGCAGTATCGATACATGAAGGGAAGTTCGTAGTTCCATCATGCAGTAGATGGAAACATCATGGGATACAAGGAAAGATTCGTAGCACGAGGCTTCTCACGAAAAGAAGGCATAGACTACGAAGAGACATTTACAGCCATTGCAAGGGAAGACACATGACAGGCAGAATCATGTGTGCAAATGAAAGAAGGCCTTGTACGAGTTCAGAAGACACCCATGAGATAACACATACATGAGGAACTTGATAGAGGATGACAAGCCCACAGATGGGTGCGAGATGAACTTTTGAAAAAGGTTCAAGATAGAGGATCTTGGTATCCAATGATCCTAGATGGATACATAGAAGATTAGTAGCATAGGAAGCTACTTGTCACTCCGGTACAGAATGTTTCAGTGCATAGAGTACGGAAGACAGAGGGAGTATGATGCTTCAGAGGGAGTGACTGCAAAAGATCCTGAGGTTCAATATGGTACAACAAGATGGACAGATTACTAATGACTTTAGGCTTTACTGAGAGTAAAGCAGATTCCAACATTTACTACAAGGTTGAGGATGGCAACCTAGTGATGCTTCTACTATATGTAGATGATCTATTTGTGACAGGTACAGATGGGTTAATTGCTGATACGAAGAGAAAGCTTGCTGCTGAGTTTGAAATGAAGGACTTGGGGATGATGCATTACTTTCTAGGTATGGAGGTGTGGTAGAGTACAAATGGAATCTTCCTTGGACAAGGGAAGTATGCAGTAGAGATCCTGAAGAGGTTTCGGATGATGGACTGCAAGGCTATGACCACACTAATGGCATCGAACCTGAAGCTATTGAGTGATGCTTCATCAGAGTCGGTTGATGCTACGATGTATCGTCAGATGATTGGGTCATTAATGTACCTGACGAACACGAGACCAGACATTTGCTTTGCTATGAACACCTTGAGCTAGTACTTGACAGATCCGAGAAGTGTTCACTTGATTGTTGCAAAGCATGTTCTGAGGTACCTGAAGGGTACAATCGATTATGGGCTCAAGTACGATGCGAATCAAAAGATTAACCTAGAGGATTATGTTGATTCAGATTGGGCAGGCAGTGCCATCGATAGGAAGTGTACTTCAGGATGTTGCTTTAGTATGGGATCAAGTGTGATCTCTTGGTTTAGTAGGAAGCAATCTTGTGTGGCACTGAGTATAGCTGAAACAGAGTATGTCACAGCTTGTTCAGCTAGTTGTGAGGCAGTATGGCTACGGAAGCTACTGTCTGATATATTTGATCTCGAGTTGGATGCTACTTGTATACATTAAGACAGCCAGAGTTGTGTGAAGTTGTCAGAGAATCCAGTGTTCCATGACAAGTCGAAGCATATCGAGATCAAGTACCACCATATCAGGGATATGGTGCAGGGAGGAGCAGTGAAGCTCCAGTATGTTGCGACAGAGGAACAGATAGTCGATGTATTAACGAAGCCATTGGCTAGGCTGAAGTTTGAGTACTTCAGGGAGAAGCTTGGTGTTCTCCAGATCAAGGTTTCCTCCAAGAGAAAGTGATAAGACCCATAGCCATTCTAACATGGTGAGAGGATTGGTTCCTTCCATGGTCAGATGTAAGGGCTGAGCCATTTTGTCATGGTGAGAGGATTGGTTCCTTCCATGGTCAGATGTAAGGGCTGAGCCATTTTGTCATGGTGAGAGGATTGGTTCCTTCCATGTCAGATATGAGTGCTGAGATCCATAGCCATTATGACGAGTAGGTCAAATATAAGGGCTGAGCCATTCTGTCATGGTGATAGGGTTGCTCCCTTCCATGACAGATATGAGTGCTGGCCATTCTGTCGAGTAGGATAGATGTAAGGGCAATTGTCATTCTAGGAATGGAGGCACCTGGTCAGTTACCAGGAACACTCAGTCTAGGAATGAGTAGCCATTCTGATGTGATAGAGGGATGTGTTCCCACTTGATCAGATGTAAGGGCTGAACCATTCTGTCATGGCTAAAGGATTATGTTCCTTCCATGTCAGATGCGAGTGTTGGCCATTTTGACGAGCAGGTCGGATGTAAGGGTTGTGTGGATGCCACATCCAGCATCAAAAAGGGCTGGCTCTGTGAAGACACATCTAGTATGAAAAAGGACTAGCTCTGTGTAGATGCCACATCCAGCATGAAAAAGGGCTGGCTCTGTGAAGGCTCATCTAGTATGAAAAAGGACTAGCTCTGAGTAGCTGCCACATCTAGTATGAAAAAGGACCAGCTTAGTGATACCTCATCTGGTATGAAAAAGGACCAGCTCTGTGATGCGCTACCTAGTATGAAAAAGGACTAGCTCTGGGAAGGCTCATCTAGTATGAAAAAGGACTAGCTCTGAGTAGCTGCCACATCTGGTATGAAAAAGGACTAGCTCTGAGTAGCTGCCACATCTGGTATGAAAAAGGACCAGCTCTGTGATGCCTCATCTAGTATGAAAAAGGACCAGCTCTGGGAAGACTCATCTAGTATGAAAAAGGACTAGCTCTGAGTAGCTGCCACATCTGGTATGAAAAAGGACCAGCTCTGTGATGCCTCATCTGGTATGAAAAAAGACCAGCTCTGTGATGCCTTATCTAGTATGAAAAATGACTAGCTCTGGGAAGACTCATCTAGTATGAAAAAAGACTAGCTCTGAGTAGCTGCCTCATCTAGTATGAAAAATGACCAGCTTTGAGATGATACATCCAGTATGAAAAAGGACTGGCTCTGTAGAACTTCCTGTGACGAGAAGAATCATGAGATAGCACCAGGGATGATCCAGATCGAGTGATGATTGAGATCCAGTGATGATAGCCAGCGATGATGTAGATCGAGTGATGATCGAGATCTAGTGATGATGATCCAGTTGTGATGATCCAGATCGAGTGATGATCCAGATCCAGTCCAGTGATGTTGATCCAGATCGAGAGATGATCCAGATCCAGTGATGATGTTCCATGATGATCCAGATCGAGTGATGATCCAGATCCAGTGATGATGCTCCATGATGATCCAGATCCAGTGAAGATGACTTGAAGATGACAAGATGATCCAATTGACACAGAGAAGAAGACTAGTGCTGGAAATTGTGTCGAAAGAATACCTTCCTAGTTAAGAGAGAGTGTTGATGTATTTGTAACTTCGGAATGTATTCATCTATGTATCTTATGTATTATAACCCGATGTTTATTTCGGGATGTATCTATTATGTATTTGAGTCATATTGTCTTGCCTCAATGTTCCGATCGGGAGGTTCATAATGTAAACAAGTCATGTCAAGTCATAGTGGGTAACTCTCCGATTGTGTAAGAGTTAAAGTCTCCACAGTTCTGGGGCACTAGAGTTATTAGACACTCACAGAAATGTCAGCTCTAGTAAGTAATTGTTAAGTAAGGCTGACATGATTGAGTGCACTTCAAGTGAACGGAAGAATATAAATAGAGAGTGAGAGCCTCTCTATTTATCACTTGCAACATATCACTCACTCACTCAAGTGTGGCGCATTAGTGAGGAAGGAAATACACTGGGACTAGACAAGAAGAAGACTACTGCTGTCGGGAGTGCATCTTACTATTTTGGTGTTGATTCTATCTCTGAGGAAGTTGTGGGGTTTTCTCCTTTATGGTTTCCTCGAGGAAAACTCTTTGTGTCTCTTGTCTCTTGTGATGTGCTTATGTTTTATTGCTGTGCTTGTTATTCTCTCGGTGAAAAGAACCTAAGATCATAATGCTAGTTTATATGATGAAAAACTAACAATTATATCTTCTTTGTAAAGGGTTAGTGACCATTGCCTTTAAAGAGTCAGTTTAAGGAAAGAAGAAGACATATTATATAAACAAATATGAATCTTGCAAGTGTAATTCGTATATCAACTTCAAGTAAATGTAGAGGTAATCAAGGATGACAATGTTATGCATATAGTCAGCAAAAACATTAATCATCAAGTTTATCAAACACTTTAGACATTTAATAAGCATGACCATTAACTACCATCTATCATCATCCATATGTAAGCATCCAATTGGAAAATCACTTTCCAACAAACAATATGTTTGATAAAACAAAATAGTGTGACAGCCAACAATACAATAGTGATAAAATGTATTAACCTCCAATGTATTCAGCAGTGAACATCATCCAAGTGAAACACACTTGTTAGACACTTTTGAAGCAAATTTCATTTAATTTCTTGTGTTGTTCATTCAAAAAAACATAACAATGTATGTATGCAAATGAAGTAATCTTATGTAACCTAGCAAAGGGAAATGACTACCCAAGTAGGTCGAATTAACTTGGCCACTCAAGGGAAAAAACGTGGAAACCCTAACTAAGGTTATCAACTGCTGCAGAGCAAGGATTAGGTCTTTTTTATGGTCAAAATCAGGTCTGAAGATGATGCCCTTCTAGTTTCATGGACAACTTAGGTAGGCCGAAATTGTAGGGAGGGTTAAAATTTTGATTTTTTGTAATATTTTTTGGTTTTGGAGTTTTTTATGCTTTAGAGATTTTCTGCAATTTCGGATTAGGGTTTGACAGTAAAAAATAGGCATGTATAGGTGATGCCCTAAGGTTTATATGGCTAAAACAACAAGCCAAGATTCTAGGAAGGAAGGCTGAAATTTTAGGGTGGCCCAAACAAAATTAAAATTTATATTTTTTTGAATTTTTAGAAATTTTTCAGTTTTTAGGGTTTTTTATTTTAAAAATTGCAGACCTAATATACGATGAAAAATGAAAATGCAATATTTTGAAGGAGAACAGGTTTAGGACAAGGATTTTAGGTTTTAGCCTAACCCTAAAACATCCAAGGATGTGACCAACCTTCCTTTGAGAAGCTTGTCCTAGGTTTGGCAACAAAAACTAAAGACCTAAGGCTCTAACCCTAGAAGAACTCCTACAATGGACGTACTTATGTGAACCAAAGTGTCTAAAGGCTGAAAAATGACCTAGCCAAGACAAAATGCAACTCTAAAAGCTACCATTCAATCCATGAACATGCATCATTCATCAATATTTAACAAATAGAGATCAAGAAAAGCCATAGATACCTCCTTGTGCAAGTGTTTAACCAACAAATCAAAGCATCACCTTTAGCAAGGGCATAGAACCAAAGAAAATTCAAGAGATTGCCTTTCAAAACCAGAAAATCAGCTTCCTCAAGAGGTGTGTATCACTTCCAAAGAGCCCTAGTTGGATAAAAGAGTAACATAATATTTTGTCCCACTTATCTTATGTCAAAATGAAGTGAGGAGAGGCTTATTTATAGCCATCTCACACTCACTTTACAAAAATAACCAGGTTGACATGTCTTTAAAATGTCAATTTGAAATTATAAAATGTCAACTTAAAATTATAACACAAATAATATAAAATAATCTAGTATGTGGATAACTTGTGGCATTTTCTCGAGAGTTTACCCCAAAATGACTAAAATGGCTAAAAATAAGCATATCACTCTGAACGAAAGGCTGGAGTGTGCAGAGGAGAGGGTGTCATGCCCCATCTAACCCCGAAAGTGCTAATAATCCCTCAACACCCCCCCCTCCCCCCAAAAAAAAGACAGTACGATTTGGTGGAGCGGATGACATCATCAACTAAAGAAGGCCAAAGGAGAGGGGTGTTGTGTTGAACGGGGGCCAGGATGGATGGCTAAGGTGACCAAGAAGAGAGGCAAAAGCCTCAAAGTTGAGACACTGTCATCAGAGTAGTAAACAAAGGAGGGGTTATGTGACCCAATGACCTTCCCCTAAGATCCTCGGACACCAACACCCAGGGTTAAAGAACCCCAACATAGGGAAGTCAGCAGTGCCATTAATCCATAGTAATCCTAAAGGAAGGACCAAAGGGTTTGGACATAACCATCCCTCAAAAGTGTTGGCAGTATCCATGTCTTGGCCATGAAGAAAAAAGCAACCCCCTCTCTTGGGAAATTAACTGAAGGTGAGTTGGTACAAGTGCAGTGTAACACCCTCAATCCAAAATGGATTCCTATAGGATTTCAAGCCAAAATGTTGATTTTCCACACTCCATCCCCCCCAGCGCACAAAAAAACGTATTCCAAGTAGTTAGAAAAGAGCCATTTTGCAAATAGTTTAGACTAATTTGTTCACCATATTGTTGGCAACCGTCTTGTAATTGAAAACTCGTAAGTTACACAAAGAGTGTTGATTCTCAATCTACATAAATGTTGGTAAAGGTTGAAAAAGATCTAGTTTAAAAAACACCAACTGGGTGCAAAGACTGCTTAGACTACAATATAATGCCTTCAGACACTAGACATAGTCAAGGCTATCAAAATGTTTCAATTACTGAGCTAATAGTCATTTTATAATGGCTTATGCAATCAAAATGTTTCACCCATGCTGCCACACAAGAAACATTTTTGGTATAGAAATGCTTGGGAGTTTTCTATAAGAAAATGCTCGAAAAAATTTCCCAAAGTTCCTTGTACACCTGAGAAAATTTTCCCAAAATGCTTCCCAGGGGAAAAGATATTCTTTATTGTAAAATCATTTTTTTTTAATATTTCATGCATGTTGGAGCAAATAACCCTCTACCTAGCTACCTAGACCTTGACCTAAGGACTCCAATGGGCCAAACCTCATACAAACTGATCACCTGAGTTATGGTTTCCTAGATTTGGGGGCGCATTACATGATTTGGGGGACTTCTCCTTGATTTTAGATTTGATTCAGTCAGTTGTTAGTTAAGGACTAGATGTGCTTCACTAATCTAGGACTGACCCTCTACTATCATTAGCACTCTAGTTCAGTCAGCAACACCCCAATTGAGAGATTTTAGGGATTTGCATGCACTTCTTCAGTTAGAACTAGTGCTCAGTGAGTCACAAGGTCAATTAAACTCACTCTATGCGAGTGTGCATGGCTAACTAAGGGAATTTTTCTCTAGTTAAGCCTAACAAGCTTCCAATCATTGCATAAGGATTTCGAATAACCTCCTGACCTAATTCAAATTGCCTTGCTATATATTGTGTTCTCCTCCATTCATTATAGTTAATGAAATACATCATTCGTTTCTTCTTATTTGCTTCTATTTTTTGTGTAATGATCTATGATATCTCATTTGATACATGATTACTTGGTTGTTGATTTAATTTTCACAGTATTTCTCTCTTGTTTATGTGTTTAGATCTATATTCTCAAATTTTACATGGTATCAACGCTGCAAGGGTACTAAACTTGTCAGTGTTCTAGTGATTTTTTTGTCAAGGATCAAGCTTTTGCAGGTTAAAGAAGGGCTTTTGTAACCATGGATCTCCTATCTCCCCAACATATCTTAACCCCCTTCAACTATTAAGAATGGAAATCAAGAGTAGAGATGATTTTGAGGATGAAGAGGCTCTACCAAATCACAATGGGTATAGAGGTGGAACCAAATTCGGCAATTGAAAAGTCCAAGTACTTGATTAGAACAGGTGAAGCATTCAGGCTGCTTTGCTATTCTCTTTCTCCAAAGTCCAGATCTACTTTACCACATTGAAGCCAAGAAGACTCCAAATGAAGTTTGGATTACGCTGTCCATGCTCTTCAGAACACAAGATGAAATGAGGGGCCATCAATTGGAGGTGGAACACATAAACTTGAGACCATGCAATTTCGATTCTATTCAAGAGTTTTTCACCAAGTTCAAATCAGTTATCTTGCAGCTCAAGATGTATAAGATCGAGAAGGATGACTCACAAATGGTACTCTCTATTCTCTCCAAATTGAATTCTGATTATAGTACCTTTGTAATTGTTTGTAAATAGAACATAAATTTTGTAAATAGTGTTCTATAATAGTGACTGTCAGATGTGTATTTGGAAGAAAAAAATTATCTAACAATATTCTTATGTTTTGCCAAAATCTTAGAACAAAGTACAGTAAAGCATCAAGAAGAAGGTATCCTCATAAACTTTAGTCTTCAGCCAGTCCACGTAACATTCACACATTAAACACGCATCCAGTATGCAATAGAACCATGTTTTGCCAAAATCTCAGAACAAAGTACAGTAAAGCATCAAGAAGAAGGTATCCTCATAAACTTTAGTCTGCAGCCAGTCCACGTAACATTCACACATTAAACACGCATCCAGTATGCAATAGAACCATGTAATAGCAGCAAATGGATATAACAAATAGCTCTCTCCTTTCATTGCCCAATCTTGCCACAAATTGAATTACAAAGCTCAATACTTACATAAACCCAGCTTAACACAATATCAACCTAAGCTAATGACCAGAATCACCATCACTCTTCTTAAAGCATAAGCTCCATCATTCCTTTCTTCTTCTATCCATTCTCAAATAATAGATGGAGAGACTGTTTATGCCTTCGGGAACATCTAGGGCATTCCTGCTCAACTAAATAAATTAGAAAATCTGAATATTCTATTATGCTTCTAAAATAAGCAGAAACTGTACAAAAAAGTCTCAAACAGAAAACATAGAGAAAGTCCTGCATTAACCAGCATTAACCAATATTTAGTTGCAATGTATTTATGATGAGTATAATTTGTTCCAGGCAGAGTTTATGTAAAAATCTAAATATGTGCACTTTACTTCCTAGAGATGATTTTACACAACTATGCCTAAACTTGAGGTGTTGGACTGATTGATGTGTAAAGTGCCGTGGACATTCCACTGGACAGTTATAAAACAGATCTTACAAGATACTGCAAATTACTGTGAGATTATCCTCTGTTATGCACTGTTTATTTATGATTAAAAATGTAATATTATAAAGGGGTGGCAGGAGCAGGGGGAGGTCCCATACAAACCTGATGGAAATCTAGAAACAAGCTATGCCTGGGACTAGGAAGAACGACTAATAACCAAGCATAAATTCACACTCTGTATATGGGGATCTCTATTCTCAGCAAATTAAGTCAGTGATGGTCTTTGGAGATTCCTCTCTTATCATTGGCCTCGCTATGAAACATTGGAAGGCCAATGGATCAGTTTCTCTTGCATGATTCAGAGAATTCAGTCTTTTAATTTCCTTCAACTCAGTCCTTTTCTTTCAAGTCCAAGGGGATAAAAATAGTAATGCAGACCTTTTGGCAAACCAAGCGGTAAGCTTGGACAACGGCAACATGGTCAAAAATGCGGGACCTCCCGAGATCCCCTATGCTGTTTGTCAGTCTGGGTTTTAGTTGGTGAGAGGATTTCGATGATCTCTGCTTTCTCTGTAAGAGAGTTTTAATGCTACAAAGGATCAGGAGAAGTGCTTGTGGAAAGAATCAGTTTTCTCATTACTTTTATCAGAGGTAATGACTTTAGAAGCCCCATCTTTTGTCTTCGTCTTTATTCAGTCTTTCTCTCTCTGTCTTTGTGAAAGGTTTCTTGATAGCAACTCTGCTTAAAATTCGCTTTTGATCCTTTCTGGTTGTGCCTTTTTTGGTTCTATGGGGTGGTTGGGGATAGAGGTAGCTTCAACCTGGTTCTTAGACATGGCTTGCCTTCCTGGTCATGGAAGCACTTCTAGGGATGGACTGAATAAGATAGGGAAAATCTTGAGGCACCTCTCCAGTCAGCTAGATGGTATGCGCAAGGCTATCGAATACTTAAATATACATATGGAGAAGCAGGTAGCCAAGCAGGAAGACTTGGATTTTATCTTGAACAATAGAAGACAAAAATGGAGAAAATGGCTAGTCACCTTGAGATGCATTGCAACGTCATTTTAGGATTGCAAGGAGCTCTCATTCACTTGGTGGACACCCCCTGTGTCAACTGGATCAGTTAAGGAACCAGGTGTTGAAAATATACTGTTCAACAGTTAGAAGCAGCTCCAAAAAGACAGCAAAAGACCTCTGAAGACCCTGAACCTGGGATGGGGAATATATCCATGGAGGAAGCTCACAGTGGGCATATCTTTGTCCAAGATTAAATTATCAGCTGATATTTACTTGTATTTTTTGTCAAGTCAGTTCATAAACCAATATAGCCATCGATATTATAGGACAATTACTTCTTGCATGTAATAGGAAAGACTTTGAGTTGACCTGTAGCCTTCAGATCCAGAACTGTGAGACAAATTTTGCATTTGCTAAGAACTCGTTATAATTAAGGTTGTTTGGCTTTCAGCAGCCTCAATTTTATATATAAAATTACTATTCATTTATGTGAAAAGGAAAAAATGTAATATTATAAGAATAGCACTCAAAATATTGAATAAACTGAGAATATAAAAAGAGAAGCCATCACAATAAAATGACCACACCATCAAATACAATGGCCACAAGATGTACATGGACTCTAAGTTTTCTAACGCTCATCTCTTGGCAATATTTGAAACAAGGTGAAAAATGTTATGTCTTCGTACAGATATAAGAAAAATACTTCATACAGGGCCATTATATGAGCTAGTCCAAAACAAATCAAAAGAATCTTCAATTTCAGGGTTCACATATAAAAAAAATTGTTCAAGCCCTATCTCAATAGTAATGAATTTTTGGTAAACTTTATCAGAGATTGAGATTCCTAAATGACATAATGGCAACCAATATGCAGACATGCACTTGGCAAGGCTTTACTTTTTTAAAACATCTGTGTGAAAGCCATTTCAAAATATGGAATACACATACAAACACCTCTGACTTTTACTTAATTGCAGCTCTGATAGAAAATAGATCGGTTTCGAGACAGCTTTGCAGTATTTCATTTTATAATACTCATACAGGAACTTGAATAAAACTATGTCATCATAAGTACCTAAAAAGAATGCCTTATTCGCACATTCATTCAGTAACATGGCGAACACATTCAGTTATCTTCTTTAAAAACATGCAGCATAATTAACGCAATGATTTATCCATTACCTTCAATAGTTCATTGATTGCTGCGGAGGAGGAGCCGTGGCTGTTCTAGCAACCCAGGCCTCTTCTCTGATCCTCCGAATTTGCAATTCTCTGTACTCTTGACAGAATGCACAATGCCAGCAAAAGTAATGCACGAGGCAATCGGGCAAGGGCTTCTCTGGAAGATTGTATATTGCACGCAGCTTCCTCCTATACCCGCATGAATAAATGCACCCAAAAGACGTAAATTGCTGCAGAATATACCAAACGGCTGCAGCTGCAAGGCAGTGAGTCACGTCCCCGTCCAACTTCTCTGCAACTTTTCCAAACAGAAAGCATGGACAACAACACCCAAGCAAGCAGATTGTCATGTCTGCTCCGCAGTGACAGAGCCCTGTACTCCATTCAGGCCTACTCTCCTGCTGCTGCTGCTGCTGCCAAACGGGCACTCCATAGGTAGGAGCTCCGGGCATGTATTGCTGATAAGATTGGATCTGCCCATAGGGCAAAGAGGCGTGTGGTCCATTACTGGAATTGGATGATCCGGATTCTGTGTAATAGCCATGACCTTGTCCTTGAATTAGAGGTTGATTTTCAGGTGGCTGATCGGATCCTGTCCAATTTGGATCGATTTCTGCGCCCGGAGGAAGTGGGGGTGCATTGGGTTCGAACTTGGATACCATGGTTGGTTGATTGCAGTCGAAGAAAACTTCACAAAATAGTGGGGATGAAGCGTGTTGGCAGACTGGCAGTATTGACAGAAGGGTAAGTGCCTTCTGTGGGGTTTGATCCTCTTCTCAAATAAGAATTTGGGGAGCTTGAATTTCACATAGCCTTCCACGAATACCGGTGCACAACCAAAGTAAATATATTTATATGGCAATCGAACTATGGATTAATGCGCCATTATACCTAATTCAGATTTTTTAAAGTAATCTAGAGAGTCCCATGTGATTGGACCATTAGGCTATCTTAAGGAGAAAAAAATATAGCGAGGGAGAGATTTTTTAAGGTATTAGGCTATCTTAATATTAAGAAGTAGTTTTTTAATTCCAACTTTATAATGTAAACCTTTACATTATAAAAAAGTAGATTTTTAATTCCAACTTTATAATGTAAACCTTTACTGTTCAAAAATGTCATCCTTTTCTGATTCCAACTTTATGATGTAAACCTTTACAGTTCAAAACTGTCATCTTTTTCGACTAATTAATTGTCTTTTCAATTATACATGACCATGATTTTCACTCTTCCAATGGAGATGATTTTAATGTTTTAACTTTAAAATACCAAACCTCAAAGATGATAATCAGTTCATACTAAATTCTCATAAAAAATAAATATTTATTTTATTTAATGACATCCTATATGGTAGCCGATATGAGTTTTAGTCGAGCACGCCATGAGTTATCTTTCCAAGTTGTGTAAGGAAAAAATTAAATTTTTATTTTATTTAATGACATCCTATATGATACCTCATATGAGTTTTAGCACAGCACGCCAAGTAATCTTAAAAGTTAAGTTATATTTCCAAGTTGTGTATGGGATGATCTTTCTTTATTTTATGGATAAAATAAACTCAAGTGTTGAATTTGTTAATTTCTTTTTATTTTATAAATTTTTTTGAAATATATATATATATATATAAATATAAATAAGAGTAAGAACTTTTTATTAAGAAACAAAAATTATTGTATATATAGGTATAATATTTAGTCTGAAAAGATCCATGCCAGACCTAAATTTCAATATTCAAGAAAATTACAAGCATTCCCATTACATAAACACAGGATTTCTCCATTGAATTCCCATCAAAAAGTTCTAGTTCATAGCCCAGTTCTAGTACAAAGAGTTTAAATGCACGAGAATTTCAACCACTCTGAATGGTTTTTCCTGGCCCGATTTCAATAGAATCTAGCAAAAAAATCTTAAATTTACAATTAACAGTGTTTGAATTCTCAAAATGTGGGTGCCCTAGGATTTTCGAGGGCATTGGATCCGTTTTTGAGGAGTTCGGAATCACGATTTGAACAGAAAATAAAATTTAAAAAAAAAATATTGTCAAATTCCGACCAAAAACTTATCGAAAGGTTGAAATGGTTGCATTGTTAGATTTCTTAGTTAGCTTATATTACTAAAAAGTTTTTTATAAAAGTAAGTCACTATTTAATTTTTATTTTTGTGAAATTAAACAATCCAAAATACTATATTTGATGATAACATGTGTTGTCAAGGGTGGTAGGTGTATGTGTGTGTGTTTGTTTCCAGGAAACCACTTTTGAATACGTTTAGGGAAAACAACAAATAATCATGCTTAGGAGTTAGTATGATTTCAAGGGCTTAAAATTCTTGATCCAAAGCATATCAAGAATCTTCTTGTTATAGGTCACTCAACTATTGTCATCATAGTTATGAACAATCAAAAGAGCTCTAAGGGTAAAAAAGGGAACTTCCCTCTTCCCCATTCCATAGTTATCAAGCATGATGAAATTAAAATTATACATGTTCTCCACATTTTAAAGGTCTCATAACAGAGAAATCAATTGAACATCATAAGCCTTGTACCCTCACACACTTCTACGTTAATGAGGAGATAACATAATCAATTAGAGGTGGATGAAGTTTAAGGCAAGTGGGATATGGACTTGTTCATCACTAGTCATTTTGGAAAGGCCTTCAACACCCTGGACATAGCCTTGCAGATGATTATGCATAAGTTTCGAACTTTAGTAATATTTAGAACCTTTGGGTGTCTCTCTATTGATAAATTGGAAATTCCTTCAATTCTCCTAAGTCTTGTTATCTGGGCCAATTTTAGGTTTTTATTTGAGTATAGGTGAAAACTCTAGTTGGGATTGGCATTCCTTTTCTCTCTACATTTTGTGGGGATTTAGTACTTCTTTGTTCCAAGACTTAAGCTTTATAAAGAACTTATTTTCGCCTTGCATTCAATTAGGAATTAGCATATCTATGCTCCATGAATGGTCCACTTGCACTGAAAATTGGTTATGGGATTGTTGTGGAAATATTCTCTCCTTGGAATTACATTTGTTGTGGACATATGCAAACATAGTCGAGAGCTTAATTTGCATTCAATGTGGAACTCATGCTTCTGTTTTTTCTGATTGTGGTTATTAGAAGAACCTTGAATGTACCATAGAGTAGATTGTTTTCACTTAGAGTGAAGGTATCTGTTGAAGATTGTGTAACTTCGAAAGATATTCTTATTGTACTTTTATTGTATTATTGTTGTACCTCATTCAGGGGATGTTATTGATGTATTTGGTCATGTAAAAGTACTTAAAAGAATCAATGTAAAACTTCTATTTTAAGTCGGGCCATTAGTACCCAAAAGAAATAGTATATAAATTTCATTTTGAATCTTCCTAGAGAAGTTGACTCGGTAAGAGTAAGAAGTCGGCCGAGTAAGGGTAAAGGTCACTCACATTATGAGTATAAATAGAGAGGGTGCACCTCTCATTTGGACACACAAGTTTGATCAAGCAAGTGCACAAGAGAGAGAAGAAGAAGTTGCTTTTGTCTTTTGGGGTTCATCTTATCTTGGTTTGGCATTATACTAAAGAAGTTGTTGGGTTTTCTCCCTTTTGGTTTCCCAGAGGAAAATATTTGTGTTCTTTTGTGTCATTGTACTTCCTTTCTTTCAATGATACTACTACTTATGGTTATGATGAAATAATGCAAATTTGTTTGAATATCTAATATAACCAACAAAATTCTAACATGGTATTAGAGCCATATTGAAAGAAGTATTTGTGCAAACGTAACTAACAAAAGTGGAAACTAGGGTTTCCTATTCCAGATACTTTCCTCCAGAGATCAACTGAAAAATGAGGCTTAGTCAACTTTCCCTAGGAGGGCACATCTTCTTATGGAGGCAGATTCCAGTTCTGTGGATTTTTAATTTTTGCCCTAACACTATTGTCGGGAAAACCAGGGCATCAAATTTTTTGCAATTCTATCTACAGATTTGGAAAAAGGATCACATTGCTCAACTCACCTTAAGGAGGCACATCTCTCTACCCGATCATATTTGTGAGATACCAAAGTTGAAAAAATAGGGTTTCTTTGTAAACCCTAGGTCAACCAAAAGCGGTTTTCCAAACAGGCATTGAAGCAAGCATTTGGTTGAAGCACTCTTATTGGTAAGTATTATTCTCTCTATTTCCATTTGAAGTTCTCATTCTATCAAGATGACAAACAATACCAAGCTTGAGGACATGCTTGAAGGAGATGAGAACTTCTGGGCATGCAAGTATAGAGTGCTTCTCACACTAAAAGAACATGACTTGGAAAACTATGTCAAAGGAGAAGTTGCAAAACTAGAGGGAGATGAAGACAAAGATAAGCATAAGAAGGACATGGTCAAAGCCAAGAGGATTATTGTTGATTCCATAAAGGATCACTTGATCCTGTGTGTATCCTCCTTGAAGACTCCCATGGAGATGTTTGATGCTTTGACCAACTTGTATGAAGGAAAGAACATCAATAGGAAGATGATCTTGAGGACTCAACTCAAGCGTGTGAAGATACAAAATTCAAAAAGCATACAATCTTACTTCACAAGGGTCTCCCAAATCAAAGAACAACTAGAAGCTAATGGAGACAATTTTGAAGAAGCAAAAGTGGTGATAACTACCTTGAATGGGCTCCCAAGATCATGGGAATATTTCATTCAAGTAATTTGTGCTAGAAGAAGGCTCACCAAATTCAACAGGCCATGGGAGAAATGCACACAAGAAGAAGCTTGATTGGTAGCAAGAGAAGAAAAGATGGGTGAAGATGATCAAGCCCTAACAGCTCATGCCAAGAAGGAAGAACATTCTCACAAGAAGCCTAGAAGATCTAAAAAGAAGGACTACTCAATTTTAGATGTTACACTCGTGATGAGAAAGGACATATTGCAAGAGATTGTCCCAAGAAGAAAGGAAAGAAGAAGAGATACCATGCTCACGCTATAGAAGATGATCAACTAGTCAAGAAGAAAGAGAGAAGACTCCTCCAGTGATGAAGAATGTGTCTTGATTTTAGCACTCAAAGGTACGGTTACTCATGGTAGCAATGTTGGCTTATAGATAGTGGTGCTTCCAAGCACATGATCGGGTTCAAGCATTGCTTCAACCACATGATAGAAGAAGACTCGCCTCACAAGGTGAAACTTGAAGATGACTACAAATGTACCATAAAAGGGGTAGGAGAAGCATCCTACAAGCTAGACACAATCAAATCTATCAAGATGAAAGATGTTCTCTATGTATTAGGATTGAAGAAGAATCTGTTGTCCCTATCAAGCATTGATGCAAGAGGATTCTGAGTTGCACTTGTTGATGGGCAAGTACTCATGTGGACTAAAGGTAAAACCTTTGATGATGTAGTAGTAATTGGATAGCAAGAGGGAAGCTTGTACAAATTGAAGGGCCAACCAGAACAAGCTTTGGTTCATGAAACAATGGAACCAAGTGAACTATGGCACAAGATACTTGCACATATACACTACAAGTCATTTGTAAGGAAACACCTTACATGATGGAATATATTTTCATAAATATGTATAATTGATTGATTATTTACAAAGGATAATTTACATTGAACATATATGCATGAATGCAAAAGGTCTACATCCCTTTGAGATGGCTAATAACCTTTAACCTAATACCAGTAATAACTAATAGGCTAATAATTAATAACATTAATAACCAATTAGGTTTATTACAAGTCACCCGTCCTTTGAAAAGATTCGACCACAAATCTTAGATCCTGCATAATCAACTACGACATCAGAGAGGCTTCCAAACTTGATGGAAGGAAATCCTTCTTCAGTTATTTGTGTTGAATAATAGTACCACGATTTAATAGTTCTCAAAATAGTCGGTCACATTTCCCATTCAAATCTCTTTATGCATATGATCATGTAGATAAAAACATAATGATTATGGGGGGTGTTCTTGTGAGTTTCCAATCTGATGTCTTCCTGAAAAACTTGCATCGCCATAGAATTTCCTTTGAGAAACTCATAAGTGTTATTGATGTTGATCTCTGGTACTTTTGCATGTGTTGGTATGTCACCATTCTTCAACTGGACTTTGGCTTCCTTGGTAAAGAATGATGGATATTCAAACATTGTTGACTTTGTGATCTTCTCCATTTGTTTCTTGGAATACTTTGGTTTTAGTGATTCATAATCACATTGAATTGCGCCAACTTGCAAAGCATCTATATCTTCATGAGTCAAAGAAACTTCTGGTTTTTTTTGTCATCATCATTAGTAACACTTCCACTTCTTTTATTTCCATGGTGATACTCTTCTACCTTTTTCTTCTTTTTTTTCACAATTGTTACAGGTATCATCTTTATATTCATCATCATAATGTTGGATATATTCATCCTCTTTACAATCGTTATCGACATCATGTTCCTTCATTTCTGGCGCATCTATCTCTTTGTTTTTGTTATCGTTATTCTTAGCTAATACTTCTTCAGGTTCATTAATATGTTGAATTGTATGTTTGTTTTCATTATTTTCATTCACAACAACCTCTTCTATAGATTCATCTTGATCTTCAATACTTTGGAAGTTACCCTCGTCCTATACATCTTTCATTTCATCATCCGTGTTATCATATTATTTATCATGTCCTTGGCTTTGGTTTAGGTTTCGAGTAGGATTTTCAATTTGACTTTGTTCTACGGCTTCACAAACATTTATCACCGATTTTTTGGTTATCTAGGATAGACAATTTCTGTGACTCCTTTTAGTTCCTTGAATGAAGGTGCAACGAATTTCTGGAACTTGGTGCATATTTACGATCTGACATCACATTTTAAGTCTTATACTTCGAATGGTGGTTCATTTCTGGCATATGTGTATATTTATAGCTAGGCGTTACTTTTTGAGTCTTGTATTTTGAATGGTGATTCTTATCCTTTCTAGCGTATGATTCCCCGTACCTTCTGTGAGGGGGAATGTAACGTGTCAGTGTATGTGTTTTTTGTTTTGACACGGGTGCATGAGAAATATTGAGTTGTCCTTTGTCAATATCATTTAATGTTTATTCCTACTCTTCTGTGCTTGAAAGTTTAGATGGTGTAGCTTCTAATTCTTCCTTCAACTAACTTGAGGAGTAGGACTCATGGGCCTCTGGTTGTTCTTTTCCCACCTACTTCTTAGATTCTTCTTCTTGTCGTTGTATTATCAACATTTTCATTTATTCAACTAAATTTTTAATGCCTTCATGAAGAACTTGTGACACCACGTTGATATCCGATATTTTTGCTTCAAGCTCTCTCCTCTTTATTTCTTTAGTCTAGCTTCTTTTCATATCTTGTAATTCAATTTTTTTATCTCTTTTAAGTTTTTGGAATGGGATAATAATGATCTTATTAAAAGAGGAAAACATGGTGATCCCAAAAGAATTTTTGTCTCAGAAATTATTTGTAAAATTTTAACTATTAAAATATTAATTATAATAATAATTTATTATTATCATAGTAATAATATTATTATTTTTATAAAATTTTAAGAGTTTTTGAAGGGGTTAAAAATATTAATACTAAAATAATAGTTATTATTAACGCTAATATTATTATTATTATTATTATTATATATANAAAACCTTCTTCTTCTTTTTCTTTTTTTTGTCTTTTTTCAATGAAGTGGCAACGTGAGAGATGGGATGGAGTTAAGGCAGATAAATAGTGGAGCCTGATGGATGATGAAGGAGAATGATGAATATGAAGAGGATGGAAATGGAATGGGAGAAGGTGAATGCTGAGAGATTGAGAGCTTGAGCAAACCAATGCTCTGATACCACTTGTAAGGAAACATCTTACATGATGGAAAGGTTGGCATCTTTTCAAGATGGCCAATAACCCTTAACATAATACTAGCAATAATTAATAATAGTAATAACCAATTAGGTTTATTACATCATTATCGATAGTAAACAAAGTGGTGACAAGTCTACCAAAGCTCCAGACAAAACATGAAGGCATGTGTAAAGGATGTGCACAAGGGGAGAATGTGAAGAAACCATTTCCAAGCAGTGACAACAAAGCTAAGGAGATATTGGAGATTGTATACTCATACGCATGTGAACCCATGCCATCCAACTCTCTAAGTGAGTATGCATATTATGTTTCTTTTATAGATGATTACTTCCACAAAACTTGTATTTAATTTTTGAAGATGAAAGATGAAGTGTTTGGTAAATTCAAAGAATTCAAAGCCCTTGCAGAGAATCATACTAAAAAGAAAATAAATAATTTAAGATCAGACAATGGTGGTGAATTTAATTCAAAAAGTTTCAAAACTTTATGTAAAGAATCAAGGATTAAGAGGTAGTTGAGCACTCCCTACAATCCATAACAAAATGATGTTGCAAAAGGTTGGCATCCCTTTGAGATGGCCAATAACCTTTAACCTAATACCAGTAATAACTAATAGGCTAATAATTAATAACATTAATAACCAATTAGGTTTATTACAAGTCACCCGTCCTTTGAAAAGATTCGACCACAAATCTTAGATACTGCATAATCAACTACGACATCAGAGAGGCTTCCAAACTTGATGGAAGGCAATCCTTCAGTGATTTGTGCCGAATAATAATACCACGATTTAATAGTTCTCGAAATAGTCAGTCACATTTTCCACTCAAATCTCTTTATGCATATGATCATGTAGATAAAAACATAATGATTATAGGGGTGTTCTTGTGAGTTTCCAATCTGATGTCTTCCTGAAAAACTTGCATCGCCATAGAATATCCTTTGATAAACTCAAAGTGTTATTGATGTTGATCTCTGGTATTTTTGCGTATGTTGGTATGTCACCATTCTTCAACTGGCCTTTGGATTCCTTGGTAAAGAATATGGATATTCAAACATTGTTGACTTTGTGATCTTCTCCATTTGTTTCTTGGAATAATTTGGTTTTAGTGATTCATGATCACATTTAATTGTGACAACTTGCAAAGCATCTATATCTTCATGAGTCAAAGAATCTTCTAGTTTTTTTGTCATCGTCATTAGTAACACTTCCACTTCCTTTATTTCCATGGTGATACTCTTCTACAGTTTTCTTCTTTTTTCACAATTGTTACAGGTATCATCTTTATATTCATCATCGTAATGTTGGATATCTTCATCCTCTTTACAATCGTTATCGACATCATGTTCCTTCATTTTTGGTGCATCTATCTCTTTATTTTTGTTATCGTTATTCTTAGCTAATACTTCTTCAGGTTCATTAATATGTTGAATTGTATGTTTGTTTTCATTATTATCATTCACAACAACCTCTTCTATAGATTCATCTTGATCTTCAATACTTTGGAAGTTACCCTCGTCCTATACATCTTCCATTTTATCCTCTGTGTTATCATATTCTTTATCATTTCCTTGGCTTTGGTTTAGGTTTCGAGGAGGATTTTCGATTTGACTTTGTTATGCGGCTTCACAAACATTTATCACCGATTTTTTGGTTGTGTAGGATAGACAATTTATGTGACTCCTTTTAGTTCCTTGAATGAAGGTGCAATGAATTTCTAGAACTTGGTGCATATTTATGATCTGACATCACATTTTAAGTCTTATACTTCTAACGGTGGTTCATTTTTGGCATATGTGTATGTTTATGGCTAGGCGTTACTTTTTGAGTCTTGTATTTCGAATGGTGATTCTTATCCTTTCTAGCGTATGATTGCTCGTACCTTCTGTGAGGGGGAATGTAACGTGTCAGTGTATGTGTTTTTTTTTTTGACACGGGTGCAAGAGAAATCTTGAGTTGTCCTTTTTCAATATCATTTAATGTTTATTCCTACTCTTTTGTGCTTGAAAGTTTAGATGGTGTAGCTTCTAATTCTTCCTTCAACTAACTTGAGGAGTAGGACTCATGTGTCTCTGGTTGTTCTTTTCCCACCTGCTTCTTAGATTCTTCTTCTTGTCGATGTATTATCAACATTTTCATTCATTCAACTAAATTTTTAATGCCTTCATGAAGAACTTGTGACGCCACGTTGATATCCGATATTTTTGCTTCAAGCTCTTTGCTTTTTATTTCTTTAGTCTAGCTTCTTTTTATGTCTTTGAATTCAATTTTTTTTATCTCTTTTAAGTTTTTGGAATGGGATAATAATAATCTTATTAAAAGAGGGAAACATGGTGATCCCAAAAGAATTTTTGTCTCAGAAATTATTTGTAAAATTTTAACTACTAAAATAATAATTTATTATTATCATGGTAATAATATTATTATTATTATAAAATTTTAAGAGTTCTTGAAGGGGTTAAAAATATTGTTACTAAAATAATAGTTATTATTAACGCTAATAATATATATATATATTGAATAATGGAGGATATTAGGGTTTAAGCCCTAAATAAGAAATGGAGTGGAAGCATGGGAGCATGGGAGTATGCATATTATGTTTCTTTCATAGATGATTACTCCCACAAAACTTGTATTTAATTTTTGAAGGTGAAAGATGAAGTGTTTAGTAAATTCAAAGAATTCAAAGCCCTTGCAGAGAATGATACTAAAAAGAAAATAAATACTTTAAGATCAGACAATGGTGGTGAATTTAATTCAAAAAGTTTCAAAACTTTATGTAAAGGATCAAGGATTAAGAGGTAGTTGAGCAATCCCTACAATCCATAAAAAAATGATGTTGCAAAACGTTGGCATCCCTTTGAGATGGCCATTAACCTTTAACCTAATACAAGTAATAATTAATAGGCTAATAATTAATAGCATTAATAACCAATTAGGTTTATTACAAGTCACCCATCCTTTGAAAAGATTCGACCATAAACCTTAGATCCTGCATAATCAACTAGGACATCAGAGAGGCTTCCAAAATTGATGGAAGGCAATCCTTCTTCAGTGATTTGTGCTGAATAATAGTGCCACGATTTAATAGTTCTTGAAACAGTCGGTCACATTTTCCATTCAAATCTCTTTACGCATATGATAATGTAGATAAAAACATAATGATTAGAGGGGGTGTTCTTGTGAGTTTCCAATCTGATGTCTTTCTAAAAAAATTGCATTGCCATAGAATTTGCTTTGAGAAACTCATAAGTGTTATTGATGTTGATCTCTGGTATTTTTGCGTGTGTTGGTATGTCACCATTCTTCAACTGGCCTTTGGCTTCCTTAGTAAAGAATGATGGATATTCAAACATTGTTGACTTTGTGATCTTCTCCATTTGTTTCTTGGAATACTTTGGTTTTAGTGATTCATGATCACATTTAATTGTGACAACTTGCAAAGCATCTATATCTTCATGAGTCAAAGAATCTTCTGGCTTTTTTTGTCGTCATCATTAGTAACACTTCCACTTCCTTTATTTCCATGGTGATACTCTTCTACCTTTTTCTTCGTTTTTTTCACAATTGTTACAGGTATCATCTTTGTATTCATCATCATAATGTTGGATATCTTCATCCTCTTTACAATTGTTATCGACATCATGTTCCTTCATTTCGGGTGCATCTATCTCTTTGTTTTTGTTATCGTTATTCTTAGCTAATACTTCTTCAGGTTCATTAATATGTTTAATTGTATGTTTGTTTTCATTATTATCATTCACAACAACCTCTTCTATAGATTCATATTGATCTTCAATACTTTGGAAGTCACCCTCGTCCTATACATCTTTCATTTCATCCTCTGTGTTATCATATTATTTATCATGTCCTTGTCTTTGGTTTAGGTTTCGAGCAGGATTTTCAATTTGACTTTGTTCTACGGCTTCACAAACCTTTATCACCGATTTTTTGGTTGTGTAGGATAGACAATTTATGTGACTCCTTTTAGTTCCTAGAATGAAGGTGCAACGAATTTCTGGAACTTGGTGCATATTTATGATCTGACATCACATTTTAAGTCTTATACTTCAAACGGTGGTTCATTTCTGGCATATGTGTATGTTTATGGCTAGGCATTACTATTTGAGTCTTGTATTTCGAATGGTGATTCTTATCCTTTCAAGAGTATGATTCCCCATACCTTCTGTGAGGGGGAATGTAACGTGTCAGTGTATGTGTTTTTTGTTTTGACACGGGTGCAAGAGAAATCTTGAGTTGTCCTTTGTCAATATCATTTAATGTTTATTCCTACTCTTTTGTGCTTGAAAGTTTAGATGGTGTAGCTTCTAATTCTTCTTTCAACTAACTTGAGGAGTAGGACTCACGTTCTTCTGGTTGTTCTTTTCCCACCTGCTTCTTAGATTCTTCTTCTTGTCGTTGTATTGTCAACATTTTCATTTATTCAACTAAATTTTTAATGCCTTCATGAAGAACTTGTGACGCCAAGTGGATATCCGATATTTTTGCTTCAAGCTCTTTGCTTTTTATTTCATTAGTCTAGCTTCTTTTTATGTCTTTGAATTCAATTTTTTTTATCTCTTTTAAGTTTTTGGAATGGGATAATAATGCTCTTATTAAAAGAGGGAAACATGGTGTTCCCAAAAGAATTTTTGTCTCAGAAATTATTTGTAAAATTTTAACTATTAAAATATTAATTATAATAATAATTTATTATTATCATGGTAATAAATTATTATTATTATAAAATTTTAAAAGTTTTTTAAGGGGTTAAAGATATTAATACTAAAATAATAGTTATTATTAATGCTAATAATATTATATATATATATATATATATATATATATATATATTGAACAATGGAGGATATTAGGGTTTAAGCCCTAAATGAGAAATGGAGTGGAAGCAGGGGAGAATGGGAAAAACCTTGTGTAGTTTTATAAAACCAAGGATTGATTTTATAAAACCTTCTTCTTCTTTTTCTTTTCTTTTTGTCTTTTTTCATTGAAGTGGCAACGTGGGAGATGGGATGGAGTTAAGGCAGATAAATAGTGGAGCACGATGGATGATGAAGGAGAATGATGAATATGAAGAGGATGGAAATGGAATGGGAGAAGGTGAATGCTGAGAGATTGAGAGCTTGAGCGAACCAACGCTCTAATACCACTTGTAAGGAAACATCTTACATGATGGAAAGGTTGGCATCTCTTCGAGATAGCCAATAACCCTTAACCTAATACTAGTAATAATTAATAATAGTAATAACCAATTAGGTTTATTACATCATTATCGATAATAAACAAAGTGGTGACAAGTGTACCAGAGCTCCAGACAAAACATGAATGCATGTGTAAAGGATGTGCACAAGGGAAGAATGTGAAGAAACCATTTCCAAGCAGTGACAACAAAGCTAAGGAGATCTTGGAGATTGTATACTCATACGCATGTGAATCCATGCCATCCAACTCTCGAAGTGAGTATGCATATTATGTTTCTTTTATAGATGATTACTCCCACAAAACTTGTATTTAATTTTTGAAGATGAAAGATGTAGTGTTTAGTAAATTCAAATCCCTTGCAGAGAATCATACTAAAAAGAAAATAAATACTTTAAGATCAGACAATGGTGTTGAATTTAATTCAAAAAGTTTCAAAAATTTATGTAAATAATCAAGGATTAAGAGGTAGTTGAGCACTCCCTACAATCCATAATAAAATGATGTTGCAAAAGGTTGGCATCCCTTTGAGATGGACAATAACCTTTAACCTAATACCAGTAATAACTAATAGGCTAATAATTAATAACATTAATAACCAATTAGGTTTATTACAAGTCACCCGTCCTTTGAAAAGATTCGACCACAAATCTTAGATACTGCATAATCAACTACGACATCAGAGAGGCTTCCAAACTTGATGGAAGGCAATCCTTCTCCAGTGATTTGTGTGGAATAATAGTACCATGATTTAATAGTTCTCGAAACAGTTGGTCACATTTTCCATTCAAATCTCTTTACGCATATGATCATGTAGATAAAAACATAATGATTATAGGGGGTGTTCTTGTGAGTTTCCAATCTGATGTCTTCCTAAAAAACTTGCATCACCATATAGTTTCCATTGAGAAACTCATAACTGTTATTGATGTTGATCTCTAGCATTTTTTAGTGTGTTGGTATGTCACCATTCTTTAACTGGACATTGGCTTCCTTGGTAAAGAATGATGGATATTCAAACATTGTTGACTTTGTGATCTTCTCCATTTATTTCTTGGAATACTTTGGTTTTAGTGATTCATGATCACATTGAATTGCGACAACTTGCAAAGCATCTATATCTTCATCAGTGTATGTGTTTTTTGTTTTGACACGGGTGCAAGAGAAATATTAAGTGTCCTTTGCCAATATCATTTAATGTTTATTCCTACTCTTCTGTGCTTGAAAGTTTAGATGGTGTAGCTTCTAATTCTTCCTTCAACTAACTTGAGGAGTAGGACTTATGTGCCTCTGGTTGTTCTTTTCCCACGTGCTTCTTAGAATCTTCTTCTTGTCGTTCTATTATCAACATTTTCATTTATTCAAGTAAATTTTTAATGCCTTCATGAAGAACTTGTGACGCCACGTTGATATCCAATATTTTTGCTTCAAGCTCTCTGCTTTTTATTTCTTTAGTCTAGCTTCTTTTTATGTCTTTGAATTCAATTTTTTTTATCTCTTTTAAGTTTTTGGAATGGGATAATAATGATCTTATTAAAACAGGGAAACATGGTGATCCCAAAAGATTTTTTGTCTCAGAAATTGTTTGTAAAATTTTAACTATTAAAATATTAATTATAATAATAATTTATAATTATGATGGTAATAATAATAATATTATTATAAAATTTTAAGAGTTTTTGAAGGGGTTAAATTTATTAATACTAAAATAATAATAATAATATTTTACTAAAATGGAGTGGAAGCAAGGGAGAATGCGAAAAAACTTATGTGGTTTTCTAAAACCAAGGATTGATTTTATAAAACCTTCTTCTTCTTTTTCTTTTTCTTTTTTGCCTTTTTTCAATGAAGTGGCAACGTGGGAGATGGGCTACAGTTAAAGCAGATAAATAGTGGAGCACGATGGATGATGAAGGAGAATGATGAATATGAAGACGATGGAAATGGAATGGGAGAAGTTGAATGCTGATAGATTGAGAGCTTGAGCGAACCAACGCTCTAATACCACTTGTAAGGAAACATCTTACATGATGGAAAGGTTGGCATCTCTTCGAGATGGCCAATAACCCTTAACCTAATACTAGTAATAATTAATAGGGTAATCATTAATAATAATAATAACCAATTAGGTTTATTACATCATTATCGATAGTAAACAAAGTGGTGACAAGTCTACCACATCTCCAGAGAAAACATGAAGGCATGTGTAAAGGATGTGAACAAGGGAAGAATGTGAAGAAACCATTTCCAAGCAGTGACAACAAAGATAAGGAGATCTTAGAGATTGTATACTCATATGCATGTGAACCCATGCCATCCAACTCTCTAAGTGAGTATGCATATTATGTTTCTTTTATAGATGATTACTCCCACAAAACTTGTATTTAATTTTTGAAGATGAAAGATGAAGTGTTTAGTAAATTCAAAGAATTCAAAGCCCTTGCAGAGAATCATACTAAAAAGAAAATAAATACTTTAAGATCAGACAATGGTGGTGAATTTAATTCAAAAAGTTTCAAACCTTTATGTAAAGAATCAAGGATTAAGAGGTAGTTGAGCACTCCCTACAATCCATAACATAATGATGTTGCAAAAGGTTGGCATCCCTTTGAGATGGCCAATAACCTTTAACCTAATACTAGTAATAAATAATAGGCTAATAATTAATAACATTAATAACCAATTAGGTTTATTACAAGTCACCCGTCCTTTGAAAAGATTTGACCACAAATCTTAGATCCTACATAATCAACTACGACATCAGAGAGGCTTCCAAACTTGATGGAAGGAAATCATTCTTCAGTGATTTGTGCCAAATAATAGTACCATGATTTAATAGTTCTCGAAATAGTCAGTCACATTTTCCATTCAAATCTCTTTATGCATAGGATCATGTAGATAAAAACATAATGATTATAGGGGGTGTTCTTGTGAGTTTCCAATCTGATGTATTCCTGAAAAACTTGCATCTCCATAGAATTTCCTTTGAGAAACTCATAAGTGTTATTGATTTTGATCTCTGGTATTTTTGCGTGTGTTGGTATGTCACCATTCTTCAACTGGCCTTTGGCTTCCTTGGTAAAGAATGATGGATATTCAAACATTGTTGACTTTGTGATCTTCTCCATTTGTTTCTTGGAATACTTTGGTTTTAGTGAATCATGATGACATTGAATTGCGACAACTTGCAAAGCATCTATATCTTCATGAGTCAAGGAATCTTCTAGTTTTTTTGTCATCATCATTAGTAACACTTCCACTTCCTTTATTTCCATGGTGATACTCTTCTACCTTTTTCTTCTTTTTTTTCACAATTGTTACAGGTATCATCTTTATATTCATCATCATAATGTTGGATATCTTCATCCTCTTTACAATTGTTATCGACATCATGTTGCTTCATTTATGGCGCATCTATCTCTTTGTTTTTGTTATCGTTATTATTAGCTATTACTTCTTCAGGTTCATTAATATGTTGAATTGTATGTTTGTTTTCATTATTATCATTCACAACAACATCTTCTATAGATTCATCTTGATCTTCAATACTTTGGAAGTTACCCTCGTCCTATACATCTTTCATTTCATCCATTGCGTTATCATATTATTTATCATGTCCTTGTCTTTGGCTTAGGTTTCCAGCAGGATTTTCAATTTGAATTTGTTCTGCGACTTCACAAACCTTTATCACCGATTTTTTTGGTTGTGTAGGATAGACAATTTATGTGACTCCTTTTAGTTCCTTGAATGAAGGTGCAACGAATTTCTAAAACTTGGTGCATATTTATGATTTGACATCACATTTTAAGTCTTATACTTCGAACGGTGGTTCATTTCTGGCATATGTGTATGTTTATGGCTAGGCGTTGCTTTTTGAGTCTTGTATTTCGAATGGTGATTCTTATCCTTTCTAGCGTATGATTCCTCGTACCTTCTGTGAGGGGGAATGTAACGTGTCCGTGTATGTGTTTTTTGTTTTGACACGGGTGCAAGAGAAATCTTGAGTTGTCCTTTGTCAATATCATTTAATGTTTATTCCTGCTCTTTTGTGCTTGAAAGTTTAGATGGTGTAGCTTCTAATTCTTCCTTCAACTAACTTGAGGAGTAGGACTCATGTGCCTCTGGTTATTCTTTTCCCACCTAATTCTTAGATTCTTCTTCTTGTCGTTGTATTATCAACATTTTCATTTATTCAACTAAATTTGTAATGCCTTCATGAAGAACTTGTGATGCCACATTGATATCCGATATTTTTGCTTCAAGCTCTCTGCTTTTTATTTCTTTAGTCTAGATTCTTTTTATGTCTTTGAATTCAATTTTTTTTTATCTCTTTTAAGTTTTTGGAATGGGATAATAATGATCTTATTAAAAGAGGGAAACATGGTGATCCCAAAAGAATTTTTGTCTCAGAAATTATGTGTAAAATTTTAACTATTAAAATATTAATTATAATAATAATTTATTATTATTATGGTAATAATATATATATATATTGAATAATGGAAGATATTAGGGTTTAAGCCCTAAATGAGAAATGGAGTGGAAGCAGGGGAGAATGGGAAAAACCTTGTGTGGTTTTATAAAACCAAGGATTGATTTTATAAAACCTTCTTCTTCTTTTTCTTTTTTTTGTCTTTTTCCAATGAAGTGGCAACATGGGAGATGGGATGGATTTAAGGCAGATAAATAGTGGAGCACGGTGGATGATGAAGGAGAATGATGAATATGAAGAGGATGGTAATGAAATGGGAGAAGGTGAATGCTGAGAGATTGAGAGCTTCCACGAACCAACGATTTGATACCACTTGTAAGGAAACATTTTACATGATCGAAAGGTTGGCATCTCTTCGAGATGGCCAATAACCCTTAACCTAATACTATTAATAATAAATAATAGTAATAACCAATTAGGTTTATTACATCATTATCTATATTAAACAAAGTGGTGACAAGTCTACCAGAGCTCCAGACAAAACATGAAGGCATGTGTAAAGCATGTGCACAAGGGAAGAATGTGAAGAAACCATTTCCAAGCAGTGACAACAAAGCTAAGGAGATCTTGGAGATTGTATACTCATACGCATGTGAACCCTACCATCCAACTCTCTAAGTGAGTATGCATATTATGTTTCTTTTATAGATGATTACTCCCATAAAACTTGTATTTAATTTTTGAAGATGAAAGATGAAGTGTTTAGTAAATTCAAAGAATTCAAATCCCTTGCAGAGAATCATACTAAAAAGAAAATAAATACTTTAAGATCAGACAATGGTGGTGAATTTAATTCAAAAAGTTTCAAAACTTTATGTACAGAATCAAGGATTAATAGGTAGTTGAGCACTCCCTACAATCCATAACAAAATGATGTTGCAAAAGGTTGGCATTCCTTTGAGATGACCAATAACCTTTAACCTAATACTAGTAATAACTATTAGGCTAATAATTTATCACATTAATAACCAATTAGGTTTATTACAAGTCACCCGTCCTTTGAAAAGATTCGACCACAAATCTTAGATCCTGCATAATCAACTACGACATCAGAGAGGCTTCCAAACTTGATGGAAGGCAATCCTTCTTCAGTGATTTGTGTCGAATAATAGTACCATGATTTAATAGTTCTCGAAACAATCGGTCACATTTTCCATTCAAATCTCTTTACGTGTATGATCATGTAGATAAAAACATAATGATTATAGGGGGTGTTCTTGTGAGTTTCCAATCTGATGTCTTCCTGAAAAACTTGCATCACCGTTGAATTTCCTTTGAGAAACTCATAAGTGTTATCGATGTTGATCTCTGGTATTTTTGCGAGCAATGTTGGTATGTTACCATTCTTCAACTAGCCTTTGGCTTCCTTGGTAAAGAATGATGGATATTCAAACATTGTTGACTTTGTGATCTTCTCCATTTGTTTCTTGGAATACTTTGGTTTTAGTGATTCATGATCACATTGAAATGTGACAACTTGCAAAGCATCTATATCTTCATGAATCAAAGAATCTTCTGGGTTTTTTTGTCATCGTCATTAGTAACACTTCCACTTCCTTTATTTCCATGGTGATACTCTTCTACCTTTTTCTTCTTCTTTTTCACAATTGTTACAGGTATCATCTTTATATTCATCATCATAATGTTGGATATCTTCATCCTCTTTACAATCATTATCGACATCATGTTCCTTCATTTCTGGCGCATCTACCTCTTTGTTTTTGTTATCATTATTCTTAGCTAATACTTCTTCAGGTTCATTAATATGTTGAATTGTATGTTTGTTTTCATTATTGTCATTCACAACAACCTCTTCTATAGATTCATCTTGATCTTTAATACTTTGGAAGTTACCCTCGTCCTATACATATTTCATTTCATCGTCTGTGTTATCATATTCTTTATCGTGTCCTTGCCTTTGGTTTAGGTTTCGAGCAATATTTTCACTTTGAATTTGTTCTGCGGCTTCACAAACCTTTATCACCAATTTTTTAGTTTTGTAGGATAGAGAATTTATGTGACTCCTTTTAATTCCTTGAATGAAGGTGCAACGAATTTCTAGAACTTGGTGCATGTTTATGATCTGACATCACATTTTAAGTCTTATACTTCCAACGGTGGTTCATTTCTGGCATATGTGTATGTTTAATGCAAGGCGTTACTTTTTGAGTCTTGTATTTCTAATGGTGATTCTTATCCTTTCTAGCGTATGATTCCCCGTACCTTTTGTGAGGGGGAATGTAACGTGTCAGTGTATGTGTTTTTTGTTTTGACACGGGTGCAAGAGAAATCTTGAATTGTCCTTTGTCAATATCATTTAATTTTTATTCCTACTCTTTTGTGCTTGAAAGTTTAGATGGTGTAGCTTCTGATTCTTCCTTCAACTAACTTGAGGAGTAGGACTCATGTGCCTCTGTTTGTTCTTTTCCCACATGCTTCTTAGATTCTTCTTCTTGTCGTTGTATTATCAACATTTTCATTTATTCAAGTAAATTTTTAATGCCTTCATGAAGAACTTGTGACGCCACGTTGATATCCGATATTTTTGTTTAAAGCTCTTTGCTTTTTATTTCTTTAGTCTAGCTTCTTTTTATGTCTTTGAATTCAATTTTTTTTTATCTCTTTTAAGTTTTTGGAATGGGATAATAATGATCTTATTAAAATAGGGAAACATGGTGATCCCAAAAGAATTTTTGTCTCATAAATTATTTGGAAAATTTTAACTATTAAAATATTAATTATAATAATAATTTATTATTATCATGGTAATAATATTATTATTATTATAAAATTTTAAGAGTTTTTGAAGGGGTTAAATTTATTAATACTAAAATAATAATAATAATATTTTACTAAAATGGAGTGGAAGCAAGGGAGAATGCGAAAAAACTTATGTGGTTTTCTAAAACCAAGGATTGATTTTATAAAACCTTCTTCTTCTTTTTCTTTTTTTTGTCTTTTTCCAATGAAGTGGCAACATGGGAGATGGGATGGATTTAAGGCAGATAAATAGTGGAGCACGGTGGATGATGAAGGAGAATGATGAATATGAAGAGGATGGAAATGGAATGGGAGAAGGTGAATGATGATAGATTGAGAGCTTGAGTGAACCAATGCTCTAATACCACTTGTAAGGAAACATCTTACATGATGGAAAGGTTGGCATCTCTTCGAGATGGCCAATAACCATTAACCTAATACTAGTAATAATTAATAGGGTAATAATTAATAAGAGTAATAACCAATTAGGTTTATTACATCATTATCGATAGTAAACAAAGTGGTGACAAGTCTACCAGAGCTCCAAACAAAACATGAAGGCATGTGTAAAGGATGTGCACAAGGTAAGAATGTGAAGAAACCATTTCCAAGCAGTGACCAAAGCTAAGGAGATCTTGGAGATTGTATACTCATACGCATGTGAACCCATTCCATCCAACTCTCTAACTGAGTATGCATATTATGTTTCTTTTATAGATGATTACTCCCACAAAACTTGTATTTAATTTTTGAAGATGAAAGATGAAATGTTTAGTAAATTCAAGGAATTCAAAGCCCTTGCAGAGAATCATACTATAAAGAAAATAAATACTTTAAGATCAGACAATGGTGGTGAATTTAATTCAAAAGGTTTCAAAACTTTATGTAAATAATCAAGGATTAAGAGGTAGTTGAGCACTCCTTACAATCCATAACAAAATGATGTTGCAAAAGGTTGGCATCCATTTGAGATGGCCAATAACCTTTAACCTAATACTAGTAATAACTAATATGCTAATAATTAATAACATTAATAACCAATTAGGTTTATTACAAGTCACCCGTCCTTTGAAAATAATCGACGACAAATATTAGATCCTACATAATCAACTACGACACCAGAGAGGCTTCCAAACTTGATGGAAGGCAATCCTTCTTTAGTGATTTGTGCCGAAGAATAGTACCACGATTTAATAGTTCTCGAAACAGTCGGTCACATTTTCCATTCAAATCTCTTTATGCTTATGATCATGTAGATAAAAACATAATGATTATAGGGGGTGTTCTTGTGAGTTTCCAATCTGATGTCTTCCTGAAAAACTTGCATCGCCATAGAATTTCCTTTGAGAAACTCATAAGTGTTATTGATGTTGATCTTTGGTATTTTTGTGTGTGTTGGCATGTCACCATTCTTCAACTGGCCTTTGGCTTCCTTGGTAAAGAATGATGGATATTTAAACATTGTTGACTTTGTGATCTTCTCCATTTGTTTCTTGGAATACTTTGGTTTTAGTGATTCATGATCACATTGAATTGTGACAACTTGCAAAGCATCTATATCTTCATGAGTCAAAGAATCTTCTGGTTTTTTTTGTCATCATAATTAGTAACACTTCCACTTCCTTTATTTCCATGGTGATACTCTTCTACCTTTTTCTTATTTTTTTTCACAATTGTTACAAGTATCATCTTTATATTCATCATCATAATGTTGGATATCTTGATCCTCTTTACAATCATTATCGACATCATGTTCCTTCATTTCAGGCGCATCTATCTCTTTGTTTTTGTTATTGTTATTCTTAGCTAATACTTCTTCAGGTTCATTAATATGTTGAATTGTATGTTTGTTTTCATTATTTCCATTCACAACAACCTCTTCTATAGATTCATCTTGATCTTCAATTCTTTGGAAGTTACCCTCATCCTATACATTTTTCATTTCATCGTGTGTGTTATCATATTCTTTATCATGTCCTTGGCTTTGGTTTAGGTTTCGACTAGGATTTTCAATTTGACTTTGTTCTACGGCTTCACAAACCTTTATCACCATTTTTTTGGTTGTGTAGGATAGACAATTTATGTGACTCCTTTTAGTTCCTTGAATGAAGGTGCAACGAATTTTTGGAACTTAGTGCATATTTATGATATGACATCACATTTTAAGTCTTATACTTCAAACGGTGGTTCATTTATATCATATGTGTATGTTTATTGCTAGGCGTTACTTTTTGAGTCTTGTATTTCGAATGGTGATTCTTATCCTTTCTAACGTATGATTCCCCGTACCTTCTGTGAGGGGGAATGTAACGTGTCAGTGTATGTGTTTTTTGTTTTGACACGGGTGCAAGAGAAATCTTGAGTTGTCCTTTGTCAACATCATTTAATGTTTATTCCTACTCTTATGTGCTTGAAAGTTTAGATGGTGTAGTTTCTAATTCTTCCTTCAACTAACTTGAGGAGTAGGACTCATGTGTCTCTGGTTGTTCTTTTCCTATCTGCTTCTTAGATTCTTCTTCTTGTCGTTGTATTATCAACATTTTCATTTATTCAACTAAATTTTTAATGCCTTCATGAAGAACTTGTGACACCACGTTGATATCCGATATTCAATGCTTCAAGCTCTTTGCTTTTTATTTCTTTAGTGTAGCTTCTTTTTATGTCTTTGAATTCAATTTTTTTTTATCTCTTTTAAGTTTTTGGAATGGGATAATAATGATCTTATTAAAAGAGAGAAACATGGTGATCCCAAAAGAATATTTGTCTCAGAAATTATTTGTAAAATTTTAACTATTAAAATATTAATTATAATAATAATTTATTATTATCATGGTAATAATAATAATATTATTATAAATTTTAAGAGTTTTTGAAGGGGTTAAAAATATTAATACTAAAATAATAGTTATTATTAACGCTAATATGATTATTATTATTATTATTATTATTATTATTATTATTATTATTATTATATATATATATTGAATAATGGAGGATATTAGGGTTTAATCCCTAAATGAGAAATGGAGTGGAAGCATGGGAGAATGGGAAAAACCTTGTGTGGTTTTATAATACCAAGGATTGATTTTATACAACCTTCTTCTTCTTTTTCTTTTTTTTTTGTCTTTTTTCAATGAAGTGGCAACGTGGGAGATGGGATGGAGTTAAGGAAGATAAATAATGGAGCGCGATGGATGATGAAGGAGAATGATGAATATGAATAGGATGGAAATGGAATGGAAGAAGGTGAATGCTGAGAGATTGAGAGCTTGAGCGAACCAACACTCTAATACCACTTGTAAGGAAACATCTTACATGATGGAAAGGTTGGCATCTCTTCGAGATGGCCAATAAACCTTAACCTAATACTAGTAATAATTAATAATAGTAATAACCAATTAGGTTTATTACATCATTATCAATAATAAACAAAGTGGTGACAAGTCTACCAGAGCTCCAGACAAAACGTGAAGCCATGTGTAAAGGATGTGCACAAGGGAAGAATGTGAAGAAAACATTTCCAAGCAGTGACAACAAAGCTAAGGAGATCTTTGAGATTGTATACTCATACGCATGTGAACCCATGCCATCCAATTCTCTAAGTGAGTATGCACATTATGTTTTTTTTATAGATGATTACTCCCACAAAACTTGTATTTAATTTTTGAAGATGAAAGATGAAGTGTTTAGTAAATTCAAAGAATTCAAAGCCCTTGCAAAGAATCACACTAAAAGGAAAATAAATACTTTAAGATCAGACAATGGAGGTGAATTTAATTCAAAAGGTTTCAAAACTTTATGTAAAGACTCAAGGATTAAGAGGTAGTTGAGCACTCCCTACAATCCATAACAAAATGATGTTGCAAAAAGAAAGAACGGGACAATAATGGATGGAGTAAAAGCCATGTTCCATGATCAAGACCTTCTAATGCACTTATGGGCTTTAGCAACCAAAACAACAATTTATGTCCAGAACAAAACACCACACCGTGCACTAGGGAACAAGTCTCCATAAGAAGTATTCTCAGTAAAGAAACTAGAAGTCATCCATTTCAAAATATTTGGTTGTCTAGTTTACATACATATTCCCAAAGAGAATTGAATTAGGTTGGATCCTTTAGGAAAGAAGGGCATCATCGTTGGATACAATGATACATCGAAGGCTTATAGAGTCTGTATACTGGGCCTCAAAAAGATCGAGACTAGTATATATGTTACCTTCAATGAGGATGTAGCCTTTAGTAGATCAAGGAAGATTCACTCTGATGAAGTACATGAAGAAGAACCTAAAGCTCCCAAAGTCAGAGACAGTGGTATGGAAGAGAGGACTTCAGAAGAACATGAGGGCCATGATATGATCGAGCCACAGAGACAAGTAGATCCACCTCAAGAGGTGAACACTCACAAGAGAAGAACAACTTGGGCACAAGAGATCATCCAATATGCAGAGAAGTATGGTGCTCCATATGGGACTTCCAGAGAAAGCAAGAGACCTCGACCATACTCCAATTATGTGGCATTATTATGTGACATCACTGATGTAGAGCCTTCCATCTATGAAGAAGAATCCAAGAATAAATAGTGGAAGGATGTTATGATCGAGTCGATTAGGAATAATGATGTCTGGGATGTAGTTTCGAGACTTGAACAGAAGTCAGTAGTGTTTTCCAAATGGATATACAAGAAAAATCATGTAGAAGATGGAAACATCGAGAAATACAAGGAAATATTTGTGTCTTGTGGCTTCTTCCAGAAAGAGAGAATATAGATTATGAGAAGACATTTGCTCCTATGGCCAAATATACTTTGATTAGAGATATACTTGCGATAGTTGTAGTCATGAAGTGGAAGGTACACCAGATGGACGTAAAGACAACCTTCCTGATTGGTATATTTGAAGAGGAAGTGTATGTGGAGCAACCACTAGGATTTGAGACAAATGACAGAGAGACGTGTGTGTGCGAATTGAAGAAGGCCTTGTACCAGTTGAAACAAGAACCCTGGACATGGTACAACATGATAGATGGATTTCTGACGAGCTTGTGCTTTACCAAGAGTAAAGTGGATTCTAACCTCTACTTCAGGGTTGAGGATGGAAAACTAGTGATAATAATGTTGTATGTAAATTACTTATTCCTAACTAGTGACAAGAAGCTCATTACAGAAACAAAGAAGAAGCTTGCCACACAGTTTGAGATGAAAGACCTTGGTATGATGCACTATTTCTTAGGTATTGAGGTGTGGTAGAATCTAGATGAGATTTTCCTTAGTCAAGGAAAATATACGGTAGATATACTGAAGAGATTTGGGATGATGGATTGCAAGGCCATGGCCACACCGATGGCATTGAACTTGAAGTTGTTATGTGATACTACTTCATAAAAAATAGATGCCAAAATTTATAGGCAAATGATTGGTTCATTGATATACTTGACGAAAACGAGGCTGAATATATGCTTTGTTGTGAACACTTTGAGTTAGTACATGGTAGAGCCTAGATGTGTTCACCTGATTGCTAAAAATCAAGTGTTGAGGTATCTAAAGGGTATGATTGAGTATGGACTCATATATGCAACATATCAGAGGATTAGCCTACATGGCTATGTTGACTTATATTGTGTTGGTAGTGCTACAGATAGGAAGATAAATTTAGGGTGTTGCTTCAGTTTGAGATTTGGCATGATTTCTTGGTTCAGTAAGAAGTAGATGAGTGTAGCACTGAGCACAACCAAGGCATAGTACATTGCAAATTGTTCGGCTACCTATGAGGCGGTGTGTCTTAGAAATATACTTGCGAGATTGTTTGATGTTGAGTTAGAGACAACTTGTGTAATCTGTAACAACCAAAGTTGTGTGAAGTTGTCTGAGAATCTTGTGTTCCATGACAAGTTGAAGCACATTGGGATCAAGTATCACTATATCAAGGATATGGTGTAGAGAGGAGGAGTGAAGCTCTAGTACATTGCGATGGACAAGCAAATAGTCGATGTATTGACCAAGCCTCTGGCAAGAGTGAAGTTTGAGTACTTCAGCGAAAAACTTGGAGTTTTCCATATCGGTGTCTATCGCAAGAGGGAGTGATGAGTCCCTGATACATATTAGTGGTATTGACATCCAACATGAAAAAGGGTTGGCTTTGTAGAAGATGTGTGGTCTTCACATCAAACATGAAAAAGGGTTGGCTTTGTGGAAGATGTATGGTATTCACATCCAACATGAAAAAGGGATGGCTCTGTGGAAGACGTGTGGTATTCACATCCAACATGATGGAAGATGTGTGTGATTTACGTCTAGCCTGAAAAAGGGATATCTTTGTAAAGATATGCATCCATTATGAAAAAGGATTTGCACTACATAGATATGCACCCGGTATGAAAAAGGACTGGCACTATAGAGATATGCATCCAATATGAAAAAGGATTGGCACTTCAGAGATATGCATCCAGTATGAAAAAGGACTGGCACTGCGGAGATGTACATCCAACATGAAAAAGGGGTTGGAATTGTACATATATATTGAGATACATCCAGCATGAAAAAGAGATGGCATTGTACGGATATGTTGAGCTACATCCAACATGAAAAAGGGTAGGCACTATAGAGGTACATCCAACATGAAAAAGGGTCATCTCTGTAGAACTTCTTATGATGTATAGATTCGAGAGATGTAGTCAATGGCTCGAGTACAGAGTTGTAGCAACAGTGATGAGATCCAGTGATGATGTCCAACGATGATGTCTAGTGACAAGGATCATGATTGAAGAATACCTTACTTGTTAAGAGGGAGTGTTGAATATTGTGTAACTTCGGAAGATATTCTTATTGTACTTTTATTTTATTACTGTTGTACCTCATTTGAGAGATGTTATTGATGTATTTGGTCATGCAAAAGTACTTGAAAGAATCAATGTAAACTTTTCGTTGTAAGTTGGGTCAATAGCACCGAAAAGAAATATTATATAATGCTATTTTGAGTCTCCATAGAGAAGTCAACCCAATAAGGGTAAGAAGTCGACCCAATTAGGGTAAAAGGTCACTCACATGATAAGTATAAATAGCGAGGGCAAAACTCTCATTTAGACACACAAGTTTACTCAAGCGAGTGTGCAAGAGAGAGAAGAAGTTGCTTTTGTATTTTGGTGTTAATCTTATCTTGGTTTGGCATTGTACTTGGTGACATAATCTATACTAAAGAAGTCATTGGGTTTTCTCCCTTGTGGTCTCCCAAAGGAAAATCTTTGTGTTCTTTTGTGTTGATGTGCTTGTCTTTCTTTCAGTGATCCTATTGCTTATGGTTATGATGAAATAATGCAAATTTGTTTGAAGATATAATATAACCATTAAAATTATAATAGTATCTAGGTTACTATGATTCTATTGTTTCCTTGAACTTGGGTATGTCATGGGACCTCACCAAGGATTATGAGAGCCTAATTTGCATTGACAAAGGAAACTTGCCCCTACTTCCTTGTATTATGGACAACCTTTACAACCATTCCCACCATAGGAAATTCCCATTATGTGAAATATACGACATTCATAGGATTTTGAAAAGATGCGAGGAGATAACCATAGACAACCACACATTAATTTTCTCAGTTACAAGTAAAGTTCATGTGCAAGAGGAAATTCATAACAATGGATATGTTATGATAATGAAGACCTCTATCCAACAAAAGAGGAAAATCCAAGCAGTAGAAGTTAAGTGCAATATGCTCTAACATATGGTTACAAATTTAAGAAAGGGTTCACATTCTATGGCTTCAAATTTCAGAATGTCAATGGGATCAATGTGAAGAAACATCAAAGAGGAAGAGACAACCCATCAACTCCCTAAAGATTTTGACATGGATGGAATGAACGTGGTGGAGTTTCATCCTTCACTTGGGGAATAGGAGGAAGCTCATAGTAAACATGTGTTTCATTGAACTTAGTTGTCTATATGTTTTGTAAAACAAAATTGGTTTCATAATTTTTTTATAAAATGTATATTAATAGGAAATAAAATCATGGACATCCTTGTAGGATGAATAACTCTTGGTTCAATTCTTTCCATTGTCAAAAAAAATTATTTATACAATTATGTGGTGGTTGAGTTTCACCTTCCAACCAACCCTTTTCGTTTCCTACGTGATTCTTCATGTTCATATTCTATATACAATATTTGCATTAACTAAGGAACCATAATCCGAGGATTAGGTTTCCAACATCCCCCATCTTAAATCGAAGGTGGCTTTGTGAGTCTGAGCATGGTTCTAAATCTTTCAAACTTTTCTTGTCCAAGTGCTTTGGTGAAGATGTCGGTAATTTTCTCATTTGTGGAACAATGTCGTAGATTAACTGTCTTGGCCTCTACATGATGTCGAATCAAATGGTACTTTGTGTTGATGTGATTTGTTCAATCATGGAATCTGGGATTCTTGGCCAACTTGATTATAGAAGTGTTGTCAATCAGTAAGGGAGTGGAATTTTCTCGCTTCTCCTACAAATCTTCAAGCATCTTCCCAAGCCACATAATCTTTTTTTTCTTTTTTCTAGAGTTGCCACATATTTTTCGTATGTTGTGAAATCTACCAGAACTGATTGTTTGTGTGATATCCAAGAAATAGTTGTTGATCCAAGACTCATTATGTATCCATAAGTGGACACCCCTGTCTCATTGTCTCCATCGAAGCCTGAATCAGTGTACCCAATGAGTTTGAAGTCTTCCACCTTAGTGTACTTGATTACAAAGTCTTGAGTCCCCTTCAAGTACCTTAGAACTCTTTTTATTGCGGATCAATGTCCTTCACAAGGTTTGTGCATGTATATGGAAAGAATGCCAACAACATAATAAGTATATGGTTTGGTAACTTGGTAAGGTAGATAAGGATTCCTATAAGCTTTCGGTATTTTGCTGCATCCTCAAATTCTTTTCCTTCACTTGATGTTAGCTTGAAATTTTGTTCCATTAGAGTGGGGAGGGGGTTGCATTCTGCCATGCAAAATCTGTTCAACAATTCTCCAACATACCTTTTTCTAATATGTGAATATGTACTTTGGATGTTGAGTCACTTCAATTTCTAAGTAATAATGAAAATGTCCCAAATCAGTCACTTCAAAAAATTTCTTCAAATATTTCTTGATGGATGCTATGCAATATTTATTGTTCCCTGTCATCAAGAGTCCATCTACATATACTACAATAAACACAATAAATCTTTAAAATTTCTTCACATAATGTTGCATCATCAACATTATTATGCTTGGAATTTAGCTTTAGAAGATGCTCGGTTAGCTTTTCAAACCATGCTCGTGGTGCTTGTTTTAGGCCATATAAGGATTTGACAAGCTTGCATACCTTGTTTTCTTGTCCCTTCACAACAAAGCCTTCTGGTTAAGACATGGAAACATTTTCTTTCAAGTCTCCATTCAAGAGAGAAATTTTCACATCCATTTGATGGACTTTCCACCCATTTCATGTTTCCATGGAGAGCAGAGTGCGGATGGTACCCCATTTTGTTGTGGGGGAGATTGTTTCTTCATAGTCAATTCCTTCTTTTTGTGCATAGCCTTTCACCACAATCCTTTCTTTGTGTTTGTTAAGTGATTCATCTGATTTGTACTTGTTCTTATATGCCCACTTGCAACCAATTGGTTTGTTTCCAAATGGAGGGTCAACTATCTTCCAAGTTCCATTCTTTATGAGTGCATCATATTCATTTTGCATAGCTTCTTTCCATTCATCACATTTAACAACTTCTATAAAGGAATTTGGTTTAAATTTAGTAGATAAATTTAATTCATAATCAAATGAGACATCCATGTCATCACCTGAGTTATCTGCTTCTCCTCCATCATCTTGTCTTGCTGATTCTCGTTCCTATCTTTCCAACTTCATCTAGATGGACACTTTTAAGTGTCTTTATGGCCCATTTTGGAATCTTCTTTAATGATCCAGGTTGCTCGACTGGAGGTGCTTCATTATCTTCAAGGTTCAATCTTCTATTTCTCTCAATAACATCATCTAGTGCAGGTGAAGTGGTAGGAACTTCTTCATGAGTTTCTTCATGAGCAGGCATTGGTGCTTCAAAAGGAAATTCCAAAGATTGATCCTGATCCAAGATCGAGATTCCCCCTTCAAAGTTTGGAATTTCATGATCAAATTCATAATTTATATTTAGATGGGGAAACCTCTCCGAATGATCAAGCTACCTTTCAATAGACTTGTAATTTTTATTAGTTTCAAGAAAAATGACATCTCTGGAAACAATAGATTTCTTGTTTACCTTATCATAAAGACGGTATGCCTTTGGAAGCTTCTGAATATCCCAAGAAAATAAATCTTCTACTTGTGGCACCAAGTTTGTTTCTTTGCTCCTTTGGCATCAAGGCATAATAGGTGGAACAAAAAACATTGAGATGCCTAATCGAAGGAAGGTGGCAAAACCACATTTCATGTGGAGTCTTGTCTTCAATAGCATGATATGGGATTCTATTTCTCAAATATGTTGCATATACTACTGCATCACCCCTAAGCATCAGTTTCACATTCTTGAAAAACATCATTAATCTTTCCATATTCATTAGTGTTATATTCATCCTTTCTGCTACACCATTTTGTTCAGGATTATAAGGAACTGAAGTTTGATGTGTAATTCCATGTTTGGAAAGATAATCTTGAAATTCATTAGAGGTGTATTCTTTACCATTATCATATCGAAATGTAATAATACGTGTTTGTGCTTGATTCTCTGTCCATGTATGAAATTTCTTGAATGTTTGAAAAGATTTAGACTTCGTCTTCAATAAATATACCCAACACAATCATGAATAATCATTAACAAAGTTCATGAGGTACTTATTACCATTTGCAGAAGGAATTGGCATGGGGCCACATAAGTCAAAATGAATTAGTTGTAATTTTCTACATGCTCTGAATTTAGACTCCTGAAAATGATGCTTACTATGTTTGCCTAAGATAGATGCATCACATTTGTTCCTTTGCTTAGGAATAGTAGGAAAACCATATACACCATACTTTCTTAATAAACCAAGACTGTTATAATTCAAGCGACAAAATATTGCATGCCACAATAAATTGGATGACATATTACCTCCTTCAAGTTGAGACATATACACAAAGTTTTGATTTGTTGCGAAACAACCCTTCAATTTCAGTAGCTTTCCATCTTCATACCCAATCATGATGACCTTGTTGTCAGAGGACTTCCTTATATCTACAATTCGGTCAAACATTGGATGGAATGGCCTTGCTGCCTTATCTGCACTAAGGACAACAATATTCTCTACAACTTTGGGAGATAGAGAACATTCTTTAACACAAAATCAGGGAGACCAGGAAGCTTTATCCTGATTGAACCAATTCCTCTTGGTTTGAGGATAGATTTGTATGAAAAGTACACTATGCCATTTTCTATGCCATTCAGTTCTTCAAAACTGTATTTTCTAAAGGTAATATGAGAAGTTGCACCAGTATCAAGTAGCCAACAATATTTGTAAGATGAAAGATAAGTTATTTCATTCATGCCAAGATTACAGTGTGCAACTATACAATGAGATGAATCAAGGGCTTTACTACACTCTTGATTCTTATTCTAATCTTCTTTATTATGATTGTGTCTTCCTTTGATGGATTCCCCAGAATCTCAATACTGATATGTTTCATGTCCATTCTTTCCACAACGCTTGCACTTCAGATCTGATCATTTAATTGAGTTGTTTTTACCCCCTCTTCCTATGGAATTTTTCTTCCTTGTCCTCTTCTATTGATATCTCCCTTTCAAGGGTCTTAAAATTGTTTCTTTGCTTTTTGAACAAATCAAATGGAGTCTCCAACATGCTCACTTGATTTCTTTCCAAAGGCTTTCTCTCTATTTGCAATATTTTCTACCATGTTGTCAAAGGTGAGGTCTTTGAACTTGTCACTTGCTTGCAGAGATTCAAGGTAGTTGGAGTGAGTTAAATATAATGACTTTACAAATGCTGCAAGTGGAAGGTCAGGTTTCATACCAGATGCTTGGATCTTATGCATGATTTCTCTTATCTCAGATGCAACCAACGTAGGATCATTTTATTTTACTTTTAAATTAAACAATTTTAACATTAATTGAATTACGTCCATCTCAGAGTGTGATTCATACAAGCCTTTTAATATATTTAATGCTTCAAAACATGGGTTTGCAAGCAAAATATGTTGGCTCGCCTCTTCACTAACAATGTCAGTGACCATGGCTAAGGCTTTCCTGTCTCTGAACTGCCATATAGCAATATCTTTCTATGATGTAGGAGGTTTTGGATCAGAGGTTATAACAACATCTAATTCTGATATAATAGTCTTTCCTTCACAAATCCACTCCCAAAGGTCATTGCAGATGAAGATCAATTTGATCTTTTTGGACCATTCTGGTATGTGTCCTTGCTAGTGAGGACACAACCAACAATAGACACCAATGAATGCATCTTTAGACTTGAACCTACAACTTACAAAATAATTCTAACAAAGTATAGGATACCGGATTGATTTCTTGTTCCTTTACAACTTACAAAATGATTATGCAACTAATTACACAATTATACAACCTATTACAAATAATTTTATAGCTCTATCAAAACAATTCTAGAGTGATACTACATTCATGGAGATTACATTCTTTTATCAATATATTTACAACTTATATCAAGAACCACAGTACCACTTTTAAAGATGTATTACAAAATCTTGCAGCATAAAAAGGTGGGTTGCAGCAATCTTCAGGCTTTCAAGTCTACTCTTACACCAAGAGAGTTCTTAGCAAAGATAGTGCATACACACACTTCTTGCAGCAGAATGGAAGCGAATCAATCTTCAACACAGTTATTACCAAGTTGCAACAATAAACAATGTGCAGTCACAACATCAAGTCTTTGAAAGGTTACATCATGCAACTCCACGCAATAGTTCACAAGAGAGAAAATCAAATCTGCTTCAAAATTGGTGTTTGTCATAAAAACTCCTCAACGTATGTTGGAGAATGATGGGTAGGTGAGTCACAAAATAAGTTAGAGGGCGTTTATCAGAGTTAGAGGAGAAACGCCACGCAGAGCCAAACTGGTAATGGGCAGAAACGCGAGGCATTTAGAAATAGACATGGCAGAGGGCAGAACAAAGGTCTGGCAGGAAGACTACCAAGGCTGACAAGCATACAAGCAAGAGTTATGGAAGGTATTGCTTTGATACCATTGTAGGATGAATAACTCCCGATTCAATTATTTCCATTGTCAAAAACATTTATTTTTACATTGATGTGGTGGTTGAGTTTCACCTTCCAACCAACCCTTTCGGCTTCCTACGCGACTCTTCATGTTCATATTCTATATACAATATTTACATTAACTATAGAACCATAATCTAAGGATTAGGCTTCCAACAATCCTTCGCAAAGGATAGTAATTTTATTTATGTAGCAAGTGCCCAAAATTTTGAACAAATAATGAACTACATGTTGTGAAACAAACCCCTTCTTTTTGTATTACTATGCTCACCAGTATTGCTGCAACATATTTCTAATACAACCACTCTTGTTTTTTCTTTTTTTATATCTAGGGGAATCAACAACTAGAGCTAGGCTGGTACTCGCGTGACACAAGGTCTAGGGATCCATTTTTGCTACCACTATACCCCTAGGTGCCCCACACCCGCCACAAGACATGGGACACAGGTAAATCCGGGTGGGATTTGAACTCGTGACCTCCAATTTACAACAAGTGACTTCATAGCAACTGAACCGCTAATGAGCCACACCCGTGCGTGCTAATACAACCGCTCTTGTTAAAAGAGTTTGTTGTAAATAAAACATTTAATTGAACAATGTTTACATTTTATTGACCCCATAAAATGCATAGTAATATTGCAAAGGTTCCAAAAGTCGTTAGGTTCTTTGCTCTTCTAGAAAAAGATATGTTGTCAAAAAACATTCAATTGAACAGTGTTCACATTTTACTAACCCCATAAAATTCATAGAATTATTGCAAGGTTTCAAAAGTCTTCAGGCTCTTCCTTTACATTTTACCGACCTTGAAATTTTATCACTGAGAAGCTAAGGCTCAAAAGTCTCCCAGTCAAAGGTAGCAAAGGCTTCAAACTTCGTAAATGATGTTATATTACAATCGTGGTCCTGTGTATATTGGAGGAAAGGTTTGTCTAAACTTCATCTTAAGTTGGGGAAATAAGTTTCCAATTATAATAAAAATAAAATAAGAAGTGTTATAGTTGAAACAAAAATCTTAAATTTTGCTTAAATCTTAGAACAAACAAAGTATAGGAAATAATGAACTTTGTAAATGATGTTTTAATATAATACCTCAAGATGTGTATTTAGATGAAAAGCTTATCTAATCTCTTTTCAAAAAGAAAATATTAGTTCCTTGATATTCTATTGAATCAAATGTCTTGAGTTTTGTTGAAATCATAAAACAAAGGACAATGAAGCATAATGCATCATCATAAACTTTAACAAAATTGACATAGCATTCACACATTAAACAAGCACCAATTAAGCAATAGAACCGTGCAACATTAGCATATAGAGATATTAGGTAGCTCTCATCTTTTCATTGCACAAAAGCATAATGCATCATCATAAACTGTAACAAATTGACATAGCATTCACACATTAAACAAGCACCCATTAAGCAATAGAACCATGCAACATTAGCATATACAGATATTAGATAGCTCGCATCCTTTCATTACATAAACTTGCCACATATACGAATTGCAAAGCGCAATACTTTTATAAACCTAGCTTTAACAAATTATTTTTTTAATTTCTTTCTCTTTCTATCTGTTATTGAACAATTCATTGATTAAAGAATAGAATATGGCAATACCACCAAATGGAGATAATAAACCAGTGTGGATCCATTTTAATTCAGAATCTACCAAGTGTTGAGAGGGATCTAAATTCCTTGAGGAGCAAACCTTTCTTAAAATGCAAAATTTGAGGAAAAGTTCGCACTTTAAAGGATTTGATCCATGTATGTGCTTGGTAGATTTGGAGTTAAAATGGTTCTATACTGGTTCAATATGTAAATCTTTGGTATGTGCTCAAAACCCTTGTGTATAAATTATAGTTTAATGATGGCCCAACTCGTAGATCACATAACAAGAAGTACCCAAGTTCCATTTTTTTTAGGTTTAATTAATTGGCATATATATATCTATTTGGTTTTGAACTATAGGTTAGGTTCTACATTGTAAACATAATGAGTATGGAATTACACTTCTGCCTCATACTGGACTGTAAAAAGCACGTCTCGACACAATAATTATCATACGTTCATTACACAATCGTGCCACATAAATGAATTGCAAAGCCCAATACTTTAGTAAACCCGGCTTAACAAAATCTCTACTTCTGACCATAATGACCATCACTATTCTCTAAAAGCATAAGCTCCATCATTTATTTCTTCTATATCCATTCTTGCATAATAGATGGAGACGTTGTTTATAACTTTAGGAACATCTAGGGATACACTCTGAGCCACATTGGTTAGGTTAAAATTTTAAATAAATTTTGTTTTTAACTTATGCGCTTCATCAGTTTTCAGCGATTCTTGAAGGGCAGAGGACTGACAAGGTTCAATGGATACGGCCGAAGGAGGTGGGGTTTCAACCCCACTAACAGATCTGAATGTTGTGACACAAATCGATAGCATTCTGACCACCTGAACAAAATGGGAGGAGAAGGATCGAGGTTGAAGGGGGGCAATCCTTTGGGTAGGCGACTGAGGAATTGTTTACCCAAGACTAGTAATGTTCCTGCAATGCAGATCAAATCTACGAGCTTACGAGATCGAATCCAATACATGAGGATCATGCCCTAATAGGAAAATTTGTGGGCATTTTTCCATCCAACAAATCCCTAGTTTGGTGGATAAACTCCAGTTGGAAACCTAAACGACACTATGATCGACATCTTGGGTCAAAAGGGTTTTTTGCAATTAGCTTTATCAGTTTGGAAGACCACAACCGAGTCCTAGATGGGGGACATTACTTCTTCTACTTGGTCAGGCTCTTCCTCAGGCCATGGAAGAAAAGTTTCATCCCAGAAAAGGAGGATATGAAGACCACCTCAATATGGATACGATTATACTCCCTGCCTAGCGAATATCGGGACCCAGAAATATTGGAAGACATTGGTAATACCCTAGGAACTTTCAGCAAAATTTATGAACAGACCAAGGCTAAACGATATACGACTTATGCTTATATTTGTGCCTACATGGATCTTACAAAAGCACTTCCAAAAGCCATAAACCTAATGTGGGAAGATGAGGAATGGAAGCAACCACTAGACTATGAGCAAATCTCGTTCCGCTGCAGATGTTGTCATGATTATGGGTACCTCTACAGAGATTGCACAAAATTCCCCTCCCCCAGCTACCAAACCTAATAAAGAAGAGGGTACCCGTGGCATTTTGAGGGTTCAATCGAAAAAGAGGGGTGCAAGAATTGGAGGTTCTTGAGGTCAAAAAATGAATTACAATCTCAAACCAATTTACAGTTCTAGGGGAGCAGGGAGAAGAAGATATGAATGAAGACAACCTCATTCACAAGAAGCAGGACCGGGAAAATTGCTAGGATGTAAATAACAAAACCACCGAGGAAAGTACGCCTCACAAAGAGATGGAAACAGAGGATGAGGGGGAAAATATGGATCTTGGAGAGTTGGATCTCGATGGCATTGAAAAAGCTTTGGCTTGTTCCTCAAGAGCAAGTCTCTCCTGAAAGATGTCATCATCAAAGCAAAAGCCATAAAACCCTTAGGGATCGCTACAAGATCCCTGAAGGACAACACAAGGAAGCTGACAGAATCAAGCAAAAAAACATTAAGGAAAATCCAACCAGATCTGAATCGTAGAAGACAGAATCAAACTAATGGAATTAGGTCTATACCCTACAATTAGGGCTGCGCTAGGTCTATACTTTTTCTATTGTTTTCAATGAAGATAATAACTTAGAACATAAGAGAGCTAAATGGCCCTCACAAAACTGGAATATTAAAGAAGAAAGTTCAGAAGGAAAACCAACAGTTATTCTCTTCGAAGAAACTAAATGCTCTGAGGCTCACCTGATAAGAGTAGGGAAAAAAGCATGGAGACATTGTGAAGGAATAGGAATAGATGCATTCGGAACAACAGGTGGGATATGAATCATGTGGGATCCATCAGGGATCACCTTATCTGGATTCTTGGCCCTTAGAAGTTCACTGTTTGCGGAATTCCAAGTTGTAGGCACCAACACCAAAGGTATTCTCACAAATGTATATGGCCCTCGTGCTCCCTATTTGAAGGAGAGCTTTATTGAGTCTATTCTTTGATCCATCAATGGGTTAATGGAAAGCACTAAGCACTGGGGGAGATTTCAATATGATCACCTCACTTGGAAAGAAGAAGGGCGGGAAACATAGATTGGATCGGGAAAGCACCCTCTTTAGGGATGCCATAGAAGACATGAAATTAATAAATGTCATCTCCGGGAAGGACATTTTCACTTGGAACAACAAACGAGGGGGGGATAGACATATTGCCTCATGTTTCGATAGATTCATGATCTCAAAATCAGTTCTGGGTCTAGGTAGTGAGGTCTCTTTCCTAGTACTTCCTTCGGCAGGATCTAATCACTAGCAAGTCTGTTTATGGTGGAGTGGTTTAGTGTTCCAATTTAAAAAACCCTTCAAATTTGAACTGTTTTGACTTGGACATCCAAAGTTCAAGAATAAGGTCCAGCTCTGGTGGGAGGAGCTAAGGGAAGGAGGGGGACAAAGTATGTACCGGTTCCAGAGTAGGATCAAGGATCTTAAAAATAAAATAAAAAAGTGGAACAAAGAGGAGTTTGGAAACATCTTTTAGGAAAAAGCCTACCTTGAAGAACGATTGGAAAATATCCAAAAACAGGGGATGAGAGAGGGATACTCTAAGGAGCTCCACGAGGCAGAAGGTAGTATTCTCTCTCAGCTTTCAGAAAGGGAACGATAGGAGGAAATCCTATGGAAGCAAAAATCTAGAGTCAACTGGCTCAGGGAAGGCAAACGAAACACAAAATTCTTTCACCACGCAACCATCCAACAACGAAATTTGAACAGGATCCTAAGGCTCAAAAAAGAAGATGGTGAATGGGTTGAAACCTGAAAGGAAATTGAAGAGGAACTCACATACTTATTCTAAGATAAGTTTACTAAGGCCAACCATGATAAGCAACTGGCAATTGAACACATCACTGAGAACATCTCGTCCCTTGTCACAGATGCCCAAAATGATCTCCTAATGCAACCCATTCTCCAACATGAAGTTGATGAGGCAGTAAAGAAAATGGCTGAAGGGAAAGCCCAAGGACCAGATGGATTCACGGTTGTTGGGCATCGAGACAGAAGGGAAGAATTCATGTAGAATTCTGCCTAAGTATGGAAGAAGAGGGTAAAGAAAAGGAAGAAGGAGCTACGACAGAAAGAACAACATCAAAGGAAAGAGAAGGATGTTGCGACAGACAAAGGAAAATAAGAAGATAAAGAGAAGGCGCAGGACGAGGAAACTGCATCAGTTTAAGCAGGCTACGACAAAAGAACAGAGTAAGATACGAGATGACATGGTAGAATATTCGCAGAAGCAGACATGCAGCTAAGCTAATGGCCAGAAAATGATAATAAAGCATAACGCTGAGAAAGCGACAACCCTTGGTGATCATGGGTACGAGCTCAGCTGGAGCCGACGCAAACCACACGCTTAAAAGCATTTTTGTAAGTAAGGCCGATAACGTCTTTTTGTTATATTTTGCTAGAATAGGAAAGACAACCTGTTGGCTAAAGGCAGTAAGTCGACTGGAATAACAACTGAAGCTGAGTCTGTTAGAGTTTGTATCGAGTCAATATTGAGTATATATAAGCATATATGGGATTTTGTATCAAGTCTATAAGAAGGTTATAAAAAGGAGGAACCCAAGCTGAGAAAGGATTGTTGGTTGGTTGATTAGCTAGTTCTTGGTTAGATGGTTTTGAGTTGATTAGAAGATACATCAATTTTGAGCAAGTCTCTAGACTCCTGGAAAAAAAACGCTTGAGCTAGAGATAGATAGTTTTGGTTAATGACTCTGGATAGCTAAGTGCATCAGAGTAGGGGATCCGCAGCTGTGTGCGCAGACACGTAGAGAAGGTCGAATCGATTGAGGTTGTGTGCGGGTTGCTGGTAGGAGTAGAGTAGAGTGTTAAAGATAGAGAAGATCAGAGAGCATGAGAGGGAGGAGAAGACTGTAGAGATAGAAGAGAAGATCTTGAACAGACTCTATAGCTTTATGTACAGACAAAAGGCGCATCTATTTCCTCATGCCAATACCAGATGAAGAGCACCTTGTGGTTTTTGCCCGGATGGGTTTCCACGTTACATGTTGTGTATATGTGTGAATGTTGAGTAGCTTAGATAATGCATACTCACTGTGATTAATGATTGATTGGTTATTGTGTTATAAACGAACGAATGTATGAATGTCGCATTACAGTAATGAATATGGCCGTGATGTTTGTTCACTATGTGTTTACATAAGATTTGCATGACTAAGGGTGAATCATACTTCAGTGTCGATATATCTAAGTGCAAACAACCAACCCACCTTCCCAGTCTTCGTTGGAAAAACCTTGGCGCAGAGCTAAGGACTTAAACACCCTCCCGCACAAACTGCAGGAACGTGGTTCTGACAGTTACCCATAAAATTGAGATATCTCGGGTGAGACTGCATCTGTGTTGCAGGTGCTGTCAGAGCTAAGGACTTAAAAACCCTCCCGCACAAACTGCAGGAACGTGGTTCTGACAGTTACCCATAAAATTGAGATATCTCGGGTGAGACTGCATCTGTGTTGCAGGTGCTGTCGATTGTGCTCTGCTTCGTCGGGCCGATATCTTGGGCTTTGTTGTGCTTACCAAAGGGGGTTGAACCTGAGTCCAAGGGGAGGAAAAGCCAATGGTAAATTTTTTCCACCACTTCTGGGACATGGTTTAGGAAGAAGTCTGAAAAATAGTGGAGGATTCCAGAAGATCCCAGCACATACACCCTACCTTCAGTGCGACCTTCCTCACTCTAATTCTCAAACAAGAGGGTGCGGATTCCCCAGGACTATTCCGACCAATTGCTCTCTATAATGTTATCTACAAGATTATAACAAAGGTCATAACAAACAGGCTAAAATCTCTTCTTCCAATCCTGATCTCTCCTGAACAACCGGGGTTCACTGAAGGTCGCCAAATCATGATGGAATTATCCTGGTACATGAAGTCATCCATTCCCTCAAAACAGCCTGAATTCCTGGGATGATGCTCAAACAGGATATAGCCAAAGCCTTTAACAAATTAAACTGGCAATATTTACAGGAAGTCCTCAAGGCGTTTGGATTTCATGAGGACTGGATAAGATGGCTCATGAAACTAATATCTTCAGCCTTATTTTCGATCCTTCTCAATGGCTCCCCAACGAGGCTCATCAAACCTTCTAGAGGGATCAGACAAGGGGATACCCGATCCCCCTTCCTTTTTGTCAGGGTCTAGGAAAGACGATCAAAGCCTTGCAAGATTTGAATCTAGGCAATTTGAACTTGGGCCTAGTCCAACTAATCCCGGCCAGTTCCATGATTAAAATAAAAACATGAGGGTTCAACAAAGGGATACTGAAATAAATTGGTTTAAACGGTCAGAAGGAAGCAGAAAGACATTCAGACATTCAGTGATGCATACATTGTAATAACTTTCGATCATTATTAAAAAAATGATTTTTGAAAACAATCTAACACTGTATATTGCCATCAATATATTTTCTGGCCAGCTGTGTGAAAACAATTCCTGACCAATATCTATTAATATAATTAGATTATAACAATCAATTCAGAGCACCAATGTGTTTTCCAACAGTTACTAACAAGTTTTTATGGCAAATATTTGAACATGGTAAAAAAGGATACGTCTTCGTACAGATAAGTAAAATACCACCTCCATGGGCATTATATGACTAAACTCCAAAACAGATCAAAAGAATCTTCCATTTCAGAGTCCACACAACAAAAACATTGTTCCCAATTCCAGTAATGAGTTTTCGGTAAACTTTATCAAAAGTTTTGAGGTTCCTCGAAGACATAATGCCATGTTTCCTCCAGGAGATCTTGTCCCATTGCATACATGCTCAGCAGATCTTGTACCATTGCATACATGCTCTTGGCAAGGTTTTTCTCTTTTGAAGCATCAGTGCCATCGTCATTTCAAAAGATGGAATACACAGACAAGCATCAATCACTTTTACATCTTTACAACTCTGCTAAAGAATTTAAATTTTAAAATTTAAATATTTAAAAAAAATAATAATATCTTTACGAAATTATTATAATTTTTTTTTTAAAATATTTACTTTGAAAAATGACTTAAAGTTTAAAGATTATATACTCCAAATTAAATTAAAATAAAAAATCAAAGTTGTAAACTTAATGCTAAAGCATCTTCCTACATGAGTTACTCCAAAACAGGTAAAGAGAATCTTCAATTTCAAAGTTCTCACACTGGGAAAAAAAATTGTTGTAAGCCCTAATTCAATAGTAATGAATTTTTTATCAACTTTATCAAAGATTAAGGTTCCTCAAAGACATAATGCCATGTTTCCTCCAGCAAAACTTGTCCTGTTCCAGACATGCTCTTGGCAAAGCTTTACTCTTCAAGACAACTTTGTAATGTTTTATTATTAGGCCCCTATGTCTTCATCATAACTTTGGAAGCTCTACAACAGCAGCTGTTCCATTTGTCACTGTAACCGGTGTAACCACTTTGGAAGCTCTGCAACAGCAGCTATTCAATTTTTATTACAAATTTTCATTTGTCAATGTAATCAATGTAACCACTTATGATTTTGCTAGTAACTATCTAAGTAAAAAAAATAATTAAGAAAAAGAGAAAAGAATAATAATTTAAGAAAAAGAGAAAAGAATAATAATTTAACCTTGCATTTGGTTAAATGCCATAACCATTTGGAAACTAAAATGCACATGCTGCAAAATGCATAAGGGAACTCAGTTCCAATCTTGGTTGTAACTTGTGAATGAACAAAAGAATATTTATATATTAACAGCTCAGAAACCACAACAGTAATCATCAAAACTGATGCCATCTCTTGTCCTCGAAAAAAGCATGCATTCATATTCTTGAAATATAGAGCATTATACTCTTGAAGGTCTTACAGACTAACTAATATTTATTTCTAATAATCTTTTCCATTGGTGTAAGAACTGAAGGCTCGAAATCTCCAAAACATCTACATATAGGCTTATCTCTAAAATGGGCATCTAAATGTAGTTTCAAATTTCAATTTGGAAAATGTCAAAATTTGAATACAGTTTGCACACATTGTATAGCTAAACTTGAATAAAACAATGAAATCAATTTAGAATTTATGGAATCGATTTTTTCTGTTCGAGGAATGATTTCGTTAAAAACTTTCAAATATTTATCATAAATTCAATAGTTGATTGCCAGCTGTTGGAGAGCACATGCTGCAACCAGGCCACATACCAATTGGACAACGGAACACCAACTATTTGAGGTGGATCAGCCAATAGAACAGATGGATACGTACCTGCAGTACACATAGTCAGCAATTAAAGGTGGATCTTAAAGTCTTCCAATGTAGTGCATCAACTGTAAGCCAGAAATTGGTTTCCTTCCTTCCTTCATAGTGTAATTGCAAGGGATGGTAAAATATCTTTAAATATAAATGTTTGTACACAATGTAAAACAATTTAAATAACAATGTGCAATCAAAATACATATATAGAATATTTGAAAACCCTCCTAATATTTGTCTATAATTCATGGATGATAAACAGAGTAAACCTAAACCATAAACCCTAATTGTAAAACCTAACCCCTAAAAAAATAAGAAAGTTGAACCTGCCACATCTCATTTTTAAGTTTTAACTCGGTACAACTTAAGCCAATCCATGAACTAAGTAAAGAGAATACCTTAATCACATATTCCACATATTCAAAAGACATTCATTCAATAACAATGACGTATAATCTCTGAGAAAATACTCTAATGCTTACTTATAATTCATGGATGATATACATAGTAAACGTAAACCATAAACTCTAATGGTAAAACCTAACCCTTAAAAAGATAAGAAAGTCGAACCTGTGACATCTCATTTTTAACTCATGACTATTTAAACCAATCCATGAAACTAAGTAAAAGAGAATACCTTAATCACATATTCCAAATAGCAATGACATGGAGAATACATTCAATTATCTTCTTCAAAAACATGCAGAGCGATCATTGCAATGATATATCCTTACTTTCAGTGGTTCATTGATTGCTGCGGAGGAGGAGCCGTGACTGTTCTATAAGCCCAGGCCTCTTCTCTGATCCTCCGAACATTCAATTCTCTGTACTCTTGACAGAATGCACAAGGCCAGCACAAGTAATGCACAAGGCAATCAGGCAAGGGCTTCTCTGGAAGATTGTATTTTGCACGCAGCTTCCTCCTATACCCACATGAATAAATGCACCCACAAGACGTAAATTGCTGCAGAATATACCAAACGATTGCAGCTGTAAGGCAGTTAGTCACGTCCCCGTCCAACTTCTCTGCAACTTTTCCAAAGAGAATACATGGGCAAATACACCCAAGGAAGCAGATCGCCATGTCTGATTCGCAGTGACAGAGCCCTGTACTCCATTCCGGCCTACTCTCCTCTTCCTGCTGCTGCCAAACGGGCACTCCATAGGCAGGAGATGGGGTCATGTATTGCTGATAAGACTGGATCTGCCCATAGGGCGCGGGGTTATGAGGTCCGTAACCGGAACTGGATGGTCCGGATTCTGTGTAATAGCCATGGCCTTGCCCTAATTCTCGAATTAGAGATTGGTTTTCAGGTGGCTGCTCGGATCCTGTCCAATCTGGATCCATTTCTGCTCCTGGGGGAAGTGGGGGAGCATTGGGTTCGAACTTGGAAGGCATGGATGGTTGATTGCAGTGAAAGCAAGCTACCTCGCAATAGTGGGGGCGGTGGCAGTTTGGACAAGAGTGGAGGTGCCCGCAGATGGAAGACTTCTCATCCGGGGTAAGGGGTCGGCGGATTTTGCTCTTGTTTTTCTTGGATAAGAATTTGGGAAGCTTGAATGTCCCCATCGCATTCGCATTCGCATTCGCATTCAATCCAATCCAACTTGTGAGATTTGTAAGTGCATTGCCGAAGTAAATATAGTTATATCGCAATATAACTATGGGATTAATGGGGCTTCAAAGTTCGAACTTAGGAATAAAATGTAATTATGAGAGAACCAAGGTGACTCACTAGAGTTATTTTCGAAAGAAAGAGATCATTTAGGTTTTACAAATGCGTTTCGATTATTCTTAATTTCCGATTTTATTAATTTTTAAGTGTAGTGTGTAAATATAGGTGAGAGGGAGAGGTGAGAGGGAGGGATTTTTTCTAGAAAATTTTATAACTAGCAATTGCTCCAAGAAGGTGTAATAATATGTCCATAGGTTGTTGTTGGAGAGGAAGAAAAGCTGAAAATAAAGAAACTAAAAAAGAGTTTGTACATACCTGGCAGTGTACCTTGAGAAAATCGACTACAAGTTTTGCACGGAAGGGAAATGAAGGGCCAACTGTAAGAAGCAAGTTTTGCAAGGAAGGGAAATGAAGGGCCAATTGTAAAAAGGTGTATCACGATAAAATAAATAGTTACATGAATATTCACATCACAAATAAACAACCAGTTTGTGATGGAGCCCATTACTGGAAAGTTGGATATGTTGGTTTTCTTGTTTTTTAATTTAAATCACTCGTTTGGATGTGCAATTTATCACCTTAACCCAATGAATTACTCACTTTGGAGGTAAGCAAGCTCTCAACCTCAACAAATTGCTAGGTAATTAAGCTCAGCCTTTATGTTTTATAATTGTCTCTTGTTGACTTGGTTCATCATTATTTCACCCTACATTACAATTGTCTCTTGTTTCCTTGGTTCATCACTATTTCACCTTATAGCTTTTCATTTACTTGAAAACAAGCCATCTAGATCTATTTAGGGGTTATTGCACCAAAAAGTAATCTAGATCCATAGGAATTTGGTAAGGGTGGAAATCTAACCCCTTATAAAAGCCTAACAAGTCATTTCAAGTGACATGGTTTTCCCTAAATAAATATTCCCTAAAACATTCTACTATCAAATTTGAGGTCAAATGAAATAACCTTGTTTTTCTTAAATATGAAGTGATTTCAACTTACATGGTTTCCCTTGAATAACTCTACCCTTAAAAACTACGCTACAAAAATGAGACTGATTTATGTTAATAAGAGCCACAAGGTTGCAATGTCCTTGCTACATGATAAATTGGGATTTGTAAGTAGATACATTGATCTTGAAGGGATCTAAGCTAGAATTGTTGCTCAATCCACCATAAATTCATACATGAAGAGACCATGTCCCTCACAAAATTAAGCACAATCAAATAGTATCTAAAGTAGAAGAAATCATGCTCTGCCATTAGATCAACATTAATTATAACCAAATACATTTTTTCCTGATTACTTGTATGCTTTCTTAAATTGAACATTTTAAAGGAAATGGCATATCTCACATGCGTTGTTTCTTTTTTAAGAAAATATTATTTATGTTCATTTTTGCATATGTCCATGGAAACCATCCATTTGTGAGTTGTGTACCCTAGATCTATATAGTTTCTAGAAAATAAGATGTATAAAACAATGAATTAACATCAAATAAAAATAGTTCAAAGATGCCTTTTAACCAACCATATACAACCACTTTACTTGTGTCAGGTGTGTCAAGTTTCAAGATTTTGAACAGATATGATATTGAGATATTGTTTTCCTCATCCTCATATGAAATGTAGATCTCAAATCAAATTTTATGCAGATTAATAGTAGGTAAAAACCATGCTGGTTTAGAGACATGAGGGTGAGATCACAACTTTCATGACCAAGTTCAAAATGTTAAGGATTGTGTTATAGTGCTCCAAAAATGTAATGTAATGTATGGATTAAGGATCCACATCGAAATGCTAACCCAAAGGTTCTATATTGTAATGTGTGTTATGGTGCAACCATGGTAAATACCGATTCTAGTATTTGCTCAATATTCTAAATCTAATCAATTCGTGAGTGTGGCAGTGTGCACAAGTCTATAACACAAGTTATTAAGCCCTAAATGTTGGTCACATTATCCCTATAGTGTGGCACTTTACCCCCTATATGGTGGTGTATTACATATTATTGATGTAGGCTTGGGTCTATTAGTTGTTTTTTTTTCCTTGGAAAACAACATAATTTTATATCATCTAAAGAGACAAAATTTCATTTTGTAGATATACGTACTGTATATTTGGTGAGATGACAAGTATAAAAATACCAAAGTATGGCCTGAAAAATAAGAGTTATTCAGACCCATAGGCAGTAGCATAAAAACTTTAGAAAACTGTCATACAACGCATCAGTTGTATTGAACCCATCTTCACATCACATGACAAATAGTCCCATAAAAGAACCCCCAATAGTGCATAACTTATGATAAAAACCTTCGATATACTGATAAAAAATAACATAAAAGTTTTACCAGCATCCTGGCATCGTGAAAGAAATCTGGAAGCATAAAAAACTATCACAGAATCATCTAGTAATCACATATTTTCCGGAAATGTAGAAACCAACAGTGATGGTTGCAGGGCCACAATGGAGAAAAATAGAAGCCGTAGAGAATTATTGAGCTGCAACACCCTCAATAAAAGGCCGATGAAAATATTCTAGAGCCGTATTGTCTATACATTCCTTAATCTTCCACTGGCCCGTAGCCAACCGAAGCCCCACCTTTGATGCAACGTCCACTTGGTAGCTGTTTTCCCTGTAGACATGATCGCATGAAAAGGAATCAAAAGAGTCAATAACTGTTAGGCTGGATAAAAGGATGTTCTCAAGTCTCAAATCTCTGCACTATTGAATCCTCTTGATCCAATTAATCACATTTAGCGAGTCACCAAAAACCTTAATAGTTATGCACCCTTTCTCTGCTGCAAAGATGAGGAGTAGTTTTAAACTTAACAGTTCAGCAAAATTATTGCTACCCTATCCCAACCCAGTCATCATCTCAAAAGAATGATTTTCATCTAAAAAAAGAATAGCCCCTCCCCCACAAAGGGTGTTTTCGGATGCTCCATCGAAAAACCCCCAAGGCGAATTTCTATCAATTTCCAATTCTAGAACCTCTCGTTGCTTGGACACCCTGATGTGTGGCGGGAAAGCATGTATAATCCCATAGGACAGGCTGGCAATGATAGAAGGGGTGCTTACCTTTTCATTGAAAATGATATTATTCCTGGCCAGCCAAACCCCCCATGTTACCAATAGAGGCAGTTCCTTCATAACATCCAAATTTTCATTCCTCTGCCACTTTTCCCATGCTCCAAGGACCGAAGCCCCTTCCCATCTACACTCCACCCCCAAACCCAACAACTTCACACATTCCTTCCATACTTCCAAGCAGAATGTACACTTTATAAAAAGATGTGTCACAAACTCCCCATCATTCCTACACAATGCACACCAACCACGACCCTGAAAGCCCCTCTTTTGCAAATTATCCCATGTGGGGACCTTGTTTTCTAAAACACACCATAGGAAAAGTCTGGTTTTTGGTGGGCTCTGAATCTTCCATAGTTTCTTCCACCACTAGGCTAATCCTCGACCAAATCCAAAGGCACTAAGCTTTAAATACCCTTCCTTAGGAGTATATTTCCCGTCAGGAGTTGAGGCCCAAATGAGCACATCTTCTCTATCCTGGAGAAGGACCTAAGAATGGTTCAGGACCCCAATAAAGCGAGCCAACTCCAATTCCTCCAGTTCAGGTAACTCGAGAGTGTTAGGAGATCTCCAAGATTGGGACCAATGGTTAACCTGGACTAGACCAGCTAACTGAGAGAGATAGAAAATTTCTCTCTGTCTTAAAGACTCCACCAGGTTATCAGAAAGTATGTGTTGTTGATTGCACCCCACCCACGGGTCCTCCCCTACCCTCATCTTCCTCTCATTCCCAATATTCCATGCCAAATTGTCTTCGATGACACCAAAGGATTTTACCACCGCCTTCTAAATAACCGAGCCCCCACCGTGGGATTTGTTATTCCTCCTTATCCAATCCTCCATAGAATTAGGAGCAATGTACTTCTAAACCACAACCCGAGACCACAAGTTCTCTGCACTCAGTAGTCTCCAACCACCCTTTGCTGCCAAATCCTTTGAGAAAAGAAATACTTTTTTGAGTCCCCAGCCTCCCAGACCTTTAGGCACTGCAATCCTCTCCCACTGGACCCATGGGGTCACTTGAACCTCCATTTTCCCACTCCATAAAAAACGAAAACAAATCTTACAGGCCTCTTCCAGAATGCCTTTTGGAATCCAAGCCAGAGACATCCAATATACAGGAATTGCTTCAAGTACAACCTTTACCAATACCAATCTTCCAGCTCTAGAGATCCATTTATGGCTCCATATTTTGAGGCGTTTTTCCATCTATTCTAGAAGCCATTTACAGTCCCTCTTTTGATAGTCATTTGGTTTTAAAAAGAAACCAAGGTACTTAAGGCCTCCATCCAAGGTCTCCAGCCGGTAAGGGAAGGTGTCAGTAATATGCCGAAGTTCATCAGCATGGAGCCTATGAGTAGACATGGTAGACTTTCCAGCATTTATATCCATTCCAGTTGCCGAGTAAAACAAATCCAAAATCCCCAAAATGGTATCCACATCTCGAAATGAACAAGAGCAGAAAATTAAAACATTGTCCACAAATAATAAATGGGTAATCTGAAGGTGTGGCGAAATATGGATCCCAAGCAGATTTCCCACCCTACATGCCTCCTTTAAATATCTACTCAGACCTTCAACCACCAGAAGGAATAAAAGAGGCGAAAGAGGGCATCCCTGGCGAAGGCCTCTTTCAGCATGATAAAAAAGGGGAGGCTGCTCCATTAATCAAGACTAAGAAAGAGACTGTAGTGATACAGCTCATGATCCACCTGATAAAATAAATTCCAAAACCAAGATGAGTTAGGAGCATACGAATGTATAACCAACTTACCTTATCATAGGCTTTGGAGAGGTCAATTTTGAGGATAGCCCATTTGATGTTTTTGGTTTTCATGTTATGGAGGCCCTCCTGAGCAACCCCAATAGCTTCATGAATTTGTCTCCCCTCCAGAAAACCAAATTGTTTAGCCGAAATATGATTAGATAAGATACCCTTCAATATGTGAGCAATTACCTTTGTAACCACTTTGTATATGCAGTTAAAAAGTGAGATAGGAAGAAATTCATTCAGAGACAGTGGGCTATCAACTTTTGGAATCCATGCAATAAAAGTAGAGTTAAAACTGGAAGGGATTCTACCAGTAATACGAGTATCCTCCACCACCTTCAGAAGATCATCTCCCACGAGGTCAAAAAGCTCAATAAAAAATTCAATGGTCCACCCATCAGGACCGGGGCTTTTGTCCTTCTTGAAGCTTTGTAGCACCACCTTAAGCTCCTCTTCAATAACTTCTTCCATTAGAGCCATGTTATCCTCTTCCTCCCCAAAATGGGGAAAGAGATGAGCAATACGAATAATCTCTGCAATGGAAGCCCGGGCTGGAGCTCGAAAAATATTTTGAAAGTGATCAACCCCTATCCTGGCCATTCCTTCAAAGGAGTCATGACTCATACCCCTATCATCCATCGAACTCCATATTGTGTTAGAATCTTTCCTAACCCTGGCATAGGAATGAAAAAACTTTGTATTGTCGTCCCCATAGTCCAACCAGATAGCCCTACTTTTTAGTCTCCAAGTCTCTTTCTAGTAAAAGTATGTTCTGTCTCCCTTCCAAAGTGACCAGTGCATCTTTTTCCAACTATGTCAACATACCCCCCCCCCTTCCTTTTCAAAGGTCTCGGCAATTTCCTTTTCTAATTGTTTAAGCTCACGATCTTCCATGCACCTCTTGTCAGCAGCCCAACGTTTAATAGCTGCCTTGATTTTCTGGAAGTTTGCAGCAAACGGAAATGCTGCTGAAAGCCTATTGCCCGGATCAAAAGGGGCCCAGAGATTGGATATTAGCAAAGGAAAGGAGTCATCTTTAAGCCAAGTCTTGTTAAACTTCAAAGGGCTGGGAGGTTTTTTAGGCCCATTCCTATACTCCAAGAAAATGACAAGGTGATCTGAGTTCCCCCCACTTCCCACCCATCGACTAATGCAGTGATGCATGTCCACCACCTTTTCAATAACAAGAAACCGATCCAATCTCTTAGCTACACGCCCCTCCCCACATCTGTTGTTTTTCCATGTGGGTTTGAGCTTTGTAGGTTCAATATCCAGCCAGTTCCTCTCTACCAACTTATGAGTGAAATATTTCATCAGTAAATCATAATGGGCATGAGGCCCCCAAACCTCGGCCTTCCCTAGAGAGAAATTTAAATCCCCCCCAATGATCACCATGTCCCCCTGCAATAATGAATTGTTAAACAAATTATCCCAGAAAGGGATCCTGTTCAGGTACGGCCCATAAATATTGATGATATTTATTGGGTCACCTCCCAGAGCCTATAATGTCATGCCCATCATAGACTCCATACCCTAGACATTTAGGACCTTAATCGAATGAGTATTCTAGCCCATGGCAAGCCCCCCAGAGCACCCACGAACATCCAGCATCTCAAACAACCATCCTGGGAACCAACTTTCCAACTTGCTTTTTATCACTTCACCATCACCTAAAGTTTCCTGCAACAAAACAACATCAGGGTGTTCTAAATCGACCACCCTCCTGAGTGCTGATATTTTCTGGGAACCAACTAGACCCTGAAAATTAAAAGACATGATCTTCATCAACGACCCTTCTTCTGGGCATGCACTGCTCTAAGTGCCCCTTCAATCGACAGTTGTTTGCCTTCCTGCAAGTCCTTCCTTGCTCTTGACTAGGATTTTGCAAACGAGGATATTCTGCCACACCCTCGAGAAGACGGGTATGTGAATTTCCCCAAACCCCCCGAATCCCCCTTCGTGCAAGATCGAAGGAAGTATCTAGAGTTCGATGACCCTTGTGGAGAAAGAGGCAGTCGGGACCCTCCCTCACATGTGTCCATAACCATTTGTGGATCAAGATCCTCAATAAAAGCAGCAAAGTTAGTTGTTTCGATCTTAAGAGGTTGATGAGAAATGGTAAGGTTTTTTAATTTTTCCATCCAATCCAGCCCAGACAAATTTAAATAACTGGTAAATAAATTTATGGATGGAGAAAGGGTGAAGGAAGAGATACTCGGAGGGGGTTCCCCAAACGTACAGTAGCACCCAATGGATTGTTCACTTCGACCATAGGAAGGGAAGTCGAGTGCTCCTCCACAGGTTTTCTAACAATCACTCCACAATCCTCTTGTAACATCGGTGCCCCATCAGACGACGGGATAGGGCCCCCGCTCGTAAGGCCAGTTCCTTTTTCCTTCCGACGATTTCCACAACCATTGATGGTGCGCACCCCCAAGCTGCATTCCACAGCTAGATGTCCATAGGCATGACATCGTTGACACCTAAAAGGGATATTTTCATAATCTAGCTGCTGAGAGAACCGAGTCTCTCCCCAAGATAATTGTATGTCCTCAGCCAATCCCTCCTAGATGTTGACTTTCACCAAAATGTGAGCCAATCGACACTGTTTAGAAATCTTGTAGGATAAGTCTGCTTCTAGGAAGGTTCCCAGAATGTTTCCAATGTTGATAAAATTATCCTCCGTCCAATATTTTCGCGGCAGCCCCAAGAGCCGAACCCAGAGTGGCACCTTGTCTACCCATTCCCTACTGGCATCAAATGACTGTATCCAAGGTTTTAATAACACAGGGTTTTGATCAATCGACCAGTTTCTTTCCAAAACCCACTACACATGTTCCCGTTGCTTGAAATTAAAGGTATACCAACCTTGGGTGAGTCTTTCCGATTCTGCCCCCCCCCCCCCACAAGGGCCTCCGACCAACAGGATTCCGTCCACTTTTCAATCTCCTGCAGCGAGCAATTTTTCCCAATAACACGACCTACCATAGATAAATTCACCATCTACTCGATTTGTTCCCAGCCAATATCCTCCCCTAGCACATAATTGTAGCCCGTCCCCTTCTTTTTCACCTAGGATTTCTTCCTTTTCTGTGCCCCTTGCAATCGACCCTGTCGTTGATGTAGTTCTGCCCAGACCTAGAATCACCTTTTGAGTGATGGATCAGACCATCACTAGGATTCACTATTGTGAAAATCCCATCCAAACCCACCGTCGACGCTGCCTTGATAGCCCCACCCCTAGAGCTACCCACCTTAAAACCACCAATGCGACCACCTCCTGCAGGAAGTCCCACACCATTTACCTGTTCATTCCCTGGCAATACGACATCAAATGCAAAGAGATCCTCATTTACCCCAGCCGACCCAAAACCCTCAGGGATGTTCTCCGTGAACACAAAGGGTTCCTGTGGCAAGTTAACCGATGACATAGGAGAAAAGAAAGAAGATGAAGAAAAACCCTCCACTACAGCAATGGGCGAGGATGTGGCAAATAATCCCTCATCCCAACCGGAGGGAGTCACCACATCATCCTGGGGAACCCCACCTGAAGCAAAACTAAAGATACCCCCTCCAAGTGGTCAAAGGAATAATCCACCTGCTCCTCGTCCCCCGTAGCACCACAAAGGATAAAGAAAGTAACGATAGTAAAAAAAAACGACCAGTCAGAAGGAAAAGGTGAAGAGAATTTTACCCTAGTAACAATAAGTTACTTGACGAAATCCAACTTCACGAAGAAACCATGTTCATAGCACAACCGATGCACCTAGAACATTACCGTACCACCTGAAGGGAAGATTGACACGTAGCCCGGGGCCTGTCACCTTGACCCACCTCCTAACAGGGATAGAAGTTAGTGCCTGTGGCCTACACGCCGACTGAAACCAGGCCAAGCATGCCCCTTAGCTCACCATCGCCGCCCACCCTTCAAACCCTAGCCACTCTCATGCTCCTCCCCACCACTCCGACTTCACTATCTACTCGAGTCTATTAGTTGTTATTGTACACATGTATCCTATATATAGGAAGGATATACTTTCATGTTAGTAAGCATTGTATATTGTATTGTCTTAGGTACACAATACATTGTGTAAGGAGGTTCCTACCTCGAACAAGATTAATATTCATCTATTTTCTTCATTATTAAGGCATGGATTACTTTCTTATTCTCTATTTCTGCTATTTTTGTGTTATTTCAGGGACTTGGTTGCATAACACAGGTGCACATGGATATATAGTACACCAATGCTAACGCACTAAGATAAAAGAAACATGCACAAAAACCTCCATTAACGGATAACTTTTAATTTACAAGTAACCTTTGTGAATGATTAGTAGAGGATTTTATAAAGGTGATTTCAATAATTTTGGTCAATCTTGGATGAGTATTTTTTTTAATCCATACAACTAATTGAAAACAATAGTCATTGTCATAGAATGGGACTAATAACAAAGAAAAAATGAGGAGTTAAAAAAAGATGAAAAATAAAGAGTTGTCTTTAGTAACCATTGACCAAACATTAAGTAAAACTCATAATTGAAAGTGTGACTTCTCAACCATTCCTATGATTACACTTCAACATCAACATTTATATTTTACTCATAAACTACAACTTTAAAAAATGATAAAAGTATAGTCATTATGAAGAACATGAACAAAATTAAATCATTCATTGAGAGTAGCAAGGTGTTTTACAACCCAATATGGGGAAGACTTTCTTTACTCGGTTGTGGAACCATGTTTCTATAGTGTTTTGACAAGTTTCTATCTTTAGATAGCTTGCATTTAACATTAAGTGCGAAAAATCCAATCTAATGCTTTCTCTTCATGGCTTCTTATACATCTTCAAGGAGGATGTTGTGCACAAGGCCAACCTTATGTTGACCCTTTTACTTCTTTTCAGCTATGATCAACCATGATTTCGATTTGGATGTCATGAGTATATATAGATAGAAGTGTGGTGACATAATATGGTAAATAAATAATTTGATAATCTGCATGTGATATATAAATAAATAATGTTATATGTTATTACTTTCACCTAAAACTAAAAAAATATGATAGATAAAATGCATAAATAATATATATGAATTTCAATTTTATTTATTTATTCAAATTTTAGAAGATTGAAAATAAATCTATAAAATAGAGTTTTATACATGTGATGAAAACCATTTATAAGGTTGATAAACATTTAATTAGCCATAGTTATAGTTATAAAACTATTAAATGGAATGATAAAAATATTTAGATTAATTATTTAAAAAGGGGAGATAAATTTTGTTTTTTTAATTTCTTTAACCTCAAAGGCATTGAGATAAGTTAAAAACAAAAATTAATTAATAATTGTGTTATTTAAGTTATTGTGTGTGTATATATATATATATATATATATATATATATATATATATAATCTTTTTAACTATTTAAAATCTTTAAAGTTTAAAAGAAAAAAGAAAATTAATGATTATTGTAAAATAAAATGAGAAAGTTTTAATGTAAATACAAATTAATGTAAAAACTAAATAAATATAAAGAAGAAAAAAGAGAAAAAATACTATTATGGAACAAAATTGTAATATAAAATTTTGGAACAATTTTTTTGGAAAGAAAAGAGAAATATGTGAGAAAAGAAAACAATATTAATGTAAATTACAAACTATAGATTTTGAATATTATATTGTTTGGATACATTAATCTATATGCCACTTAAAGCAAAGGAGCTAACTTCCATCTTAAGAAAGACAAAAGTAATGGAAAAACCACATTGTACAAAAGATGAATGAACATTAATGATAGATGAAGAATTAAGATAACTTAGTGGTAAACATTTTTATATGACCATAACATAATAGATTAGATATCCTCATTTTTCAATGCTCAAAATTGGATTTTGTGCGTTTGGCCTCCACCCACAAAGAATGCAAAATTGGCATTAGGTTTTTCTAATGAGAAAGAACATGAAGAGGGTCACTAACTTTCAAAACTTAATGGAATTTAAGATTTCTTGCAAGTTTAGCTATGGAATGAGATAAAATCGGGGAATGTTGTGGTGTGTAGGGTTTTAACCCTTTCTTTTGTATCCTTCAAGTTTGTTTCATTTTTTTCCATTTTTGTCTTTTGTTTTATCCCTTAAAGTCTATGTAAACATCCAATCTTGAGTTGAGGTAGTGGCCCTATCTTGCACCCTATAATTTATGACTATCATTCAAATATTGGAATTAAATTGAATTAATAGCAAGCCCATCCTCTACACCCATTTTTTTTGGCCTAAGTCGAGGTTGCAAGGAACCCATCAATCAAGCCCGAAATTTTGGCTTAAGTCAAGTTCATAGAGAGCTCATTCTACTAACTTCCAAAGTCTTTTTTAATCCTTATAAACTTGTATTCTCTTCACCACATCCCCACGCTTCTTATGTTTGTATTTTTAGGGTGGAGGGTGGAGGCATCCTCACTTCTCTTTTTTACATTCCATCCTCCACACCAAATTATTTCTCCTTCATCCACCCTTGGACCCAATTATTCCCCTTTCTCTGCACCCTTATTTTATTGGCTTCCACACTCCACTTTCCTTCAAGATAAAGGGTGAAGGCATCCTGTGTATTCCCATCCATGTATTTCATTTGTCTTATGCTATATTCACCTGTGTTTGTAGTTTGTATTCCCATTCATCAATTTCCTTTGTCTCATGTTCTATTGACCTCCCTTCGTAGTTTCCCTTGCTAGAACACATCTACTTAATTAGGGAAAAGGGTGGGGGTATCTTCCACCTCCCCTTCAACGGACGCTCCTCCACCCCCATGCTTTTATACATTTTGTTATCTCCTTCGCCTTTGTGTTTCACGTTCCACTTGGGTAGGAGGGTGGAGGTAATCAACCTCCATCTTTCAATCACTTACCTAGACGTCATTTTGCCTCCACCCATGCTTCTATTCTCCATTACCTTTGTTTTACTCACATTCAAGTCTCCTTGCTCCTATGCATTTCTTATATTTCTTTCACTAATGTAGAGGCTAAATGTATTCAATAATCTCATTTCAATTGTTTTCCTCCACGCCACATCCAATTCTTTCAATATCTCGACTTCAACATACAAGTGGTTGTCAATGGCTAAGTGAAAAGTGACAACCATTGAATGACATGGTAAAACAATGGAAAGGATGGAATTTGTGACTAAGGTATTTGTGGGCACAGGGTCAATGATAGATGGAAGGTAGGTGGTGACCAAGGTGTGAGTTGGCACATGAGTACAACATGTGGGCCCAAAATTAAGCAAAGGACTTAGATGAATATGTGTGTTGAATAAAACTCCACTCTATCATACAAAATAATGGGAAGGTGTTTTGACATATAAATACTAAATAAATTTTCCACCTAATCCATGTGAGATAAACATTGAAGTGCAAAATTCAAAAATTGAGGATGAATGGGCAAGGGTCTATTGATGATTGTAGATTGGACTTACAAAGTTTGTATCTTGAGCTACACATGGTCAAATCAAGCATATGAGGACTTATTGGAGTATTAATGATTTTAGGTATGGGATGACACGACCCATTAAACAACTTTGCATTGCATATGGGGTCCACCTTGGATTCAAAATAACATGTCTTGTTTAAATAGAAAATTTGAATTTTTAAATGTTTCAAACGTCAATTCTCTCCTTTATCCAAGAAATGCTTCAAAACAAAATCACAATCATATGTATTTCATTGGGAATCCATATTATTTCATCTACTTGATAACCAATCAGTCACCATGGAGGGTCAATTATCTAATTTACAAAGGAATTTGCGAGGGCCATACTATTCTATCTGCCTCTCTGATTTCATTAGTACAGATATCTACAAAAGAACTGAGGTTATACAATACAATTTTGATCTTTGAAAGGAAAAATGTGACACGTGCCTTGCATTACTTAGCTCATTTTTTTACATGATCACTCATGCTAGAGTCTTCCTTCTATGCTTCCTCTATTGAAAATTCTTCTTTGAAAGATGCTTCCTCCAGTCATAAATATCTACTTCATGCGAGTCATCCTTCTGTGCTTTCTCCATTGAAAATTCATCATCAAATGAAGCTTCTTCTAGTTGTAAATAACTATCTGTATTTGGTGGTCCACTAATGTTATTTACATGGAAATTCAAATTTGCATCGCTATGGATTGAAGTTCTTTGATTAATTCATACTAATGTGGTTTATATTGTTACTATTGTAATATTGTTACAGAAGAAAAGGATACAAAATCATGGCTTAACACTCATACTAATGAGGTTTTTTATTGTAATATTTACAGAAGAAAATAATATTATACCATTTTGTGTTCTTTCTGGTTGGATAGCATGCTGTCACTGGGTTACAATTACAAAAATACTTGCTTAGTAACCTTAAAAAATTGCAAGGATTTGACCAACTTTGGCTCAAATTATCTGAAATGAAATGAAATTTAATAGACCGCTTTTTTTTACCATCTTTTGCTCGAAGTACCTGGAATGAAATGAAAATTACCAGGATACATTTAAAATTCCATATAGATCCAAGTCTCATAGGTTGATTTATTTTCCAATTAAGGATAAAGGACAGGTTGATCTCTTATGCAAATAAGGAAACACATATTTAGGCTATTTTAGAAGCTCACCAGTATATTGTGATTGGCCATATAGTTGCAAACACAGTTCCCTATACGATTTTAGTGAATGATCCTTCCTCTCAATAATCAAAATTTTGAAAACAGGGGTATCAAGAAATATAAATGAATTGTATTCCACAGAGTAAAATGACATATGAAGTACTTGAGAAAACTCCATTTTATCTTGCCAAATAGTTAGTCTTTAATTGTGGCAATGCAGCAATTGCACCAATGGACTAAGGAGATAATGGGGAAAATGCTAGCTTGGTTAACTATAATAAAAAAATTACACACGACTTTTATGTATAAATTCACCATAAAGAGATGCTAAGAAAGTTGGAATAGAAAAACACACTAGTTGCTCATGCGTTGAAGTAAAAAAACCTCCCTGTGTTTATATAAGACACACTTGCAACTACATCTTGTGCAGCCTCATATTAGAACTCCTATGTCTAGAGATTTACAAATCGTCGATAATGGCCCAGCGAGACTCATCAATCTCTAAAGGCTCACTCTGTCATAGGAATAGTTCCACCAACCTCCAGAATTTGATGTTGGAGGTGTGAATTACCAGACAAGCCATACCATCAGATAAGAGTGAAATATAACCCAATCTCAAGTCCTTCCAAGAAACAATGTTTGCAGGATTACATATATATTGCATTTCTTGCATGAATAGATATCAACTATGCATCTTCTCCAAAACTGTCTCTAAAAAGAACCATTAGATTTTGTACCACAAAAGGACTTTCATGTGGTTATTTTATTGTTACCGACCATTATGATGAACAATACACTTGAGAAAATATTGTTACCTGAAATAGAGTCTCAAGCTTGTCCTTAACAAGGTAATACTCTTGCTTCAATTGCTCCAGACATTGGAGGCAGCTGCAAAAAAGGAAAATATAGGACTACTATTAAGTTAAACCTATCAAAATCCTCTATAGACAAAATAGACTAAATATCACATTGCTTTCAATATCTAAGATGAAGTTGGATTACCCACCATTATCTGAATTTATTTCATACCAACACTAATATAAATCAACCCGAGGACTACAAGACAATTTACAATATTAATTTTTAGAAAGGCTTCAACCCCTACAAGCTAGGGAAATGTTTTGTATTAGGAGAGAAATGCAATTACCCTTCTCTATATCTTTGTTCACAAAATGCACGGAATGATACATATTCATTTTTCACTCGGTGTGCTCCTATGTTGTTTATTTAAAACAAGGAAAGTCAATTCATTTATCATCTTGACCAATAAAAATTACTGGACAGAAAATCCATGGTTAGTGATAATCTGCAATAGAAACCACAATAAGAATATTAAAAGCAGCTAGCCACAAGAGCCAAGCTAAAATTCTTATCCAGATACATCCTGTTTTCTTCACTTAGATAACTTGAGCTCGAAATTAGGAAATTAAGGCCTTTCGAAGAATTTTTGAGAGCAGGATCTGCAAGCTATGGTATACTCTGATAACCAGTACATCGAAATTCAGTCACAGAAAAAAAATACTTCTAAAAAACATTGGAATACAAAAAATGAGTAAATGCTCCCAGTCTCTAGCAACAGAGCTTCAGACCTGAACAGAATTACCAAACCTTTAAAAGGCTTGGTGTTCAACAAAAGATGGTTAGCTCAGATCTAATTTGCAGGGTATCATACCTACAAAGTATAAAATTCAAGTGAGTAATGTACAAATAGAAATGGAAACAAACCCTTGAGTGGCAGTAAAATTGACCTCTTTCCAACATTACAAAAATTTTCCCTTCTCAATAAGAAAAAATTAAACAAAAACCATTGTAAGAAAAAACACACATCCAGTTTGCTACAACCACGGTAAGGCTCCTCATGGAAACAATAATAAAGGAAAAAGGAATAATGGATAAACCGTTAAACTGATCTCCAAGGTGATTGAGGCATTTTTTGATTTTCCTAATGTACACAAAAACCCCTTTCAAACAGCTCTGCTGGATCCTTTCAAGGAAGGTGCTTTAGGAAGCACCCTAGATCAACAAGAGTGCTATGAGGACAATAATAAACAGAAACCATGATAACAGAAGCTGGCCTCCTAAGCTATTATGGGAACAAAGTGTATATACCAAAGAATCTGCAATTTTAGTTTAATTCATCATATGTTGTCCAATTTCAGTTTAATTCACCAAAAGTTGTCCAAGACACAAGAAATTGGAGAAGCTCATGTCAATTCTCCTGGGTGTAAGTGGTGGTGTTGTCATTTTCAACTATTGTCAAAGAAATGCCATTTACTAATGCAGAAAAAACAACTTTTAGTTTCCTTATAAGATTTTCATTTTAACACCTTTCGGTTTTGTTGTAAGATTTTCATTTTAACCGCTTTCAGTTTCATTGTAAGAGATAACACAACAGATTAGAGTGGGACACATCTAGGGAATATGTTTGATAAATGTCCTATTTTAGGACCTAGCATGTCTGTGTCTATGACATGGGCCCCCAATTGGACGAATCATGTTTCCCAGGTGTTGATAAATGAGCCAGCTGCAATTATAATTTACATGTGCTTATTTGTAAAGATTTTGGATTTTGCTTCCTAGGCAATACAATGAATAATCAAGAGGAAATCCACGCATTGTATCAATGTATTCTCATATTGCAGGAGATTTAAGCTCAAGAGGTAATTGTATTTGGAAATTTGGTAATCATCATTAGTCAAATCAGAAAAGAAGGGCAAATTTTCATCTCCCCCACAGCCAGAACAATAGCCAGGGTAAAGGGACAATTTGCTCTCTTCAACCAAATTTATTTTTACCATACTCTCCGAAATTGCAATGGACAAGTAGACTCAATAGCCAATCGAGTAGATGTATTAGCAAAAGGTGTGTTAATTAGAGGGGAGGAGCACCCCATTATGTTTTATATCCCATAAATTTTCAATGAAGGAGTATAACTATGGCCGTATTTGGAAAGAGCATGCACAAGGATAGGGGGAATAACACTAGAGCATGCGAAGGGAAGGGAATTTGCAACCCCAAATCTCTTGTATCCTCTGCCTTGTTGCCAAATCTGTGTTTCTTTATGTTCATTAACACTGAGGCAATGGGAGGTAGGAATGTAGGTGAGAAATATGTCCGAATTTGGAAATCGTCCTTCATGCGGATTGCAGCCTCATACTGGTCTAGTTCAAGGCATGTGGAGGACTGTAGAATTGATGCATGGAGGCATTGCGAATTGATAAGGGCATGTCCTCTCCATAAATTGATTTGCACTTATCCTATTCAAACTTTGGATTTGTTCTTTTTCAGTCAAAGGTTTGTTTGGCTATTTTTGTTTATGGCCTTGTTTGGTGTTGCTCTTTCGAAAGAACTTATTGGTTCTTCTCTCTTCATCTAGTGCTAAGAGGAAGTGGGATTGATTGGTTCTATTTTTTTATGGCTTTAGGTTGGTGTGGTTTTTCTATTGGAGTCAGAGTATCATGGAAGATCATGAACACAGAGCGTGTTGCACTTACTGTGAATGCAAGTGGCAGAGGAAGATAATAAGAGCTTGAGTAAGCAATTAGACGCTTTTCAAACCTCTATTTGGCATCTAATGACACAATTGGGCTCTTCATTGAAGCTCAGGATACCAAGGTAGGTATCTTGAAGAGCGTAATGGAAGCCAACTCTAGAAACCAAAATAAATGATGATCTTGACATGCACTACAACGTAATCTTAGGTTTTTCTCGCAGCTCACAATATTCAGTGAAGCGACCTTCAGTTTCAGTGGGTTCAGCCTTAGAGGAATAGAAAGAGGAAGATATTGTCCAGCAGGTAGGAAAATAAACCACCATCCAACCTTTTTAAGGTTCAATGAAGCAGCGAGGTTCTCACATGCAGGAAGCTCAAAGTGGGAATGAAGATGAGTAGCATATTTAGGTTTCGTTTTCTATGTTTTGCTTTGTGTTATGGTTAGGTGGAAAATTTATCAAAGTATATAGCTGTAAGGTGTTTTGGTTTTTAGACACCTCGAAGAAAAAGCACTTAGGTTTTATTGATCAGTTTAAGAGCAACCTTTTAGAGCAATTTGTGTACTTTGAACTTTGGAATGTGTGACTGTAAGCTTCGACTGGTTGGCTTGTCCACAGTCCTTTTAATATTGATATCAAATCATATGTTTCTGTTAAAACAAAAGGATTGTGGATTTTACTGTCCACATAGTAATATGTAATGTATACAACCAAATAGGAGGCTGTTTGCAGAACTATATCTAAGCTAGCTTCTGCTTGAGGTGGATTTTCAATTATTCATGTCAAGGTTTTTAAAACATGATTCAAATTCAATCTTTGTATCCTTTCCAAGAAAAGAAAACCTGTGTCCATGCATAGAAAAAAACATACACATTTATGGGGACAGACATGCATGCCTGTTTATACAAAAAGATATATGTATTTATTATTTGTAAGTGGTTTGTGCATACATCCCAATACACGGTGAGATTGTGGGTCCTTAATAAGAAAGGAGTTATGTTTGATCTATGAGCTTTTCCAGGTCGAAATAAAATGAATAAAATGTGCATTAGATAGGCTTGTGAAAACAACACAACTACTCAGACTTACCGGGAAATGGCTGAAAGTTCCCACTGATATTTATTTACCCTATGTAATATTTGCCACAAAAACAAGGAATTTGGTAAACATTTAGGCTAAACAAGGGGTTATATTTACCCTTAGAACTTCTAAATATTTGTCTTAGGATCTTGTAGGGTTTGAAGAAGATTTTTATATTATTTCTGGCCAAGTTTATAATATGTATAGAGTGATTTAGTTTGTTTTAATACAATTTAAAATTTCCAAAGTGTATTTACATTATAGTGTATACATACAATTTGGTCATTTGAAATAACTTTAACTCTTGCCATGTTTTTTTGCTATTGACTTTATTTCCTTATATTTTAGAAATACGAACTTTTAACCAACTAGCATACCCCCAAAACGAGGAAATGAAACACCGAAGAAAACTTAAATATGTTGCAAAATGAGAGAAAGTTGTGTGTATGTACATAATATAATTTTATGTGTTGAAAGCAAGTCTAACTAATTTATGTAGTCATAGTAGTTGATGAAATTGAAAGGAAAATTATATTGCAAGTACCAATAAGCAATAAATAGAAACCCATGTAAAGAATGGCAAGTAATATGAAATGTACATTAATTTTTCATACGAGAAAGTATACATATGTGACTAAAACAATAAAAGGCTAGGTAGTGATCAAGTTTGACTCTAATTATATTGGAAGTCAACATTTGTATTTCCAGTTGGTAGGGGGAGTGCAGGGATTGAAGGTTGCAATTTTAAGTGCAAAAGAGTCAAAAATGAAGGAGAGCCTCTTCCTTTAGCTGCTCCATATTCATGATCCAATAAGATTGATGTTTATTGTGGTGATTGCCCCACATGTTTTGGTTGTCTAAATTACGGAGAAACTTTATCGTGTTCACATCATACACAATAAGCAACATAAACTCATCATTACAATATTTAATGAGATAGGTATAAGTCAAAAGAGCTGTTGTTGGTTCCACCAGCTCCACTTTGTGTGGTGATTCCGAAACCCGTAGAAGAAGGACCTCGCCATGGAAGAATTTTGGACCTACCTTATGTCATGCTTTGAACTGGTCAGAACAAGAAATATGTGGTATGTTAGGGAGAAGCATTGGTTTACAAACATTTTCAGTTCAGATGGTAATTTGGCTTTTAGTCCCTTGCAGGCTCTGCCGTGCGGTAAAATGAGAAGGTTCTATGTAATCATTAAGATAAGTGGTATTGTCAATTTTTTTCAGAAACTTTATGCACCTCAATCCTATGGAGAATGTTATTGTAAGGGATTTTAGGGTGACTTTTTGTTAGGTTTATGTGGGAAGAGCTAGGTAAAGGTTGCGGTTCCGACCTAGATTGAAGAATTTAGATTGTAAATCTCTTTTGCTGATAATATATTGAATGACTCCTTACTTTAAAAAAAAGGAGTAGTTTTTTGGAATTTGTTTTGTTGAAATATGATAATATTTTTTTGGTTGAAATTTAAATTTTGAAGTGTTTAAATTGTGTTTTTAAATGTGTAAATAGATTCAACACTCAAAATCTATGTGACACTCACATTATGCAATTTCCATAAGTGGTATCAATGATTCTAAGAAATTTTCAAGATTTCCAATGATAGTTTGAACAATTTGATCCCACTTCACTGTAATGATGACAACCTTGCTGCAGAATTTGGTGCAGCCTTGGCTCAACATTAGTCACTTGACATCTTGTACTAATACTCAATTGCCACTGACATGAAAGGGAAAATCCACAGTTTTTGTAGAGCTGAACTCAATAATATTCCTGTCAAAATTAATCTTTTCGTATCAACTATTTCAAAATTAATATTTTGTGTACCAAGTTGTAAATAATAAAACGACATATAATTGATACACATGAAAATCTCATATACACCAAAAGGGGGTCTTTTACCAAATTGTAAATAAAAATCTCTCGAGGTGCAAACATCTTTTTAAGTATTGCACTCAATGAGCTATTAGCTTCGGTGTGTCCTGATTTGATTCAAACTAAAAGACACATCTTTTTATTTAAGGTCTACATATAATATTATTATTAATAATATTTAATATTATTTATGACCAACATATAATATTTTTTATTATTTTTTATTTTGTTAGAAAGGAACATTACAACATCTTTCCCATACATGGTTTTAAAACCATGTGCAATGCCCTCCTAATACCATGGGTTGTTTAGGCCTTGTACATGGGCTTAAAACCATTTTCAAGGCCCTCCTAAACCATGTACAATAAAACCATGAGTTGCTTAGGAGGCCTTGCACATGGTTTTAAAACCATTTGCAAGGCCCTCCTAAACCATGTACAATAAAACCATGGGTTGTTTAGGAGGCCTTGCACATGGTTTTTAAACCACGTGCAAAGTCAACATTTTTTTGCGGATAATTCAATTTTTTATTTTTTATTATTTTGTTAGGTAGGAACATTACAACATCTCCCCCATATTGTGTTGTTTTTCTGACCGACATTTTTTTGGCTGGATAATTAAATTTTTATTTTTTTATTATTTTGTTAGGTATGAACATTGCAACATCTTCCCCCATATTAGGTTGTTTTTGTGGCCGACATTTATTTTGGCGAATAATTAAAATTTTTATCTTTTATTATTTTGTTAGTAAAAAAATATTGACAAACGTTACAAGATCTCCCTCATGACAAACGTTACAAGATCTCCCTCATACTGGGATGTAAAGCACCTCTCGACGCAATAAAGCTACATGTAATTGCTACACATGAAAATTTCATATGTAGGAAAGGGGGTCTTGGTATCAATGAGCTTAACACAGGGGCACCCTCTTTGTTGCATGTGCAAAGGCTATAAGATGTCTAAGGGTTTAGCTTACTTCAATAAAATATATATCATTATATATAGAAATATTAACAATATTTTTTTTTAATCTCATTTTTAGTTTGAAAAGATTTAGCTTAAATTCAATATCATATATATAATTATACATAGAGATATTAATAATAACAATACTTTTGTTAATCTCATAATTAATTTACATAAAATATATATTAATATCATTATTAATTTACATAAAATACAAATATTAACCTACATTGTTAATCTCATTATTAGTTTTTTTTAAGCTTGCTTCTATTTTGTAGTGTGAGTACTTTCCAACTTTGTTTGTATTCATAACATTTTAAGTTTTTAAATAAATATAATTTTAAATATTTATTATTTTAAGTTATATTTATATACATATTTTTTATATTAATTTTTTATGTTATTATTTATCATAATTTATTTGAAAAATAAACTTTAATGAATCTTATATACTATGTATTATTCTCATTTTTAATGTCAAATAATCTATATACAAGTAAATTATGATTATTGTTAAAATATTTAATACGTTCATCCTTGCCCATCTTTTATGTTTCTCGACTATTTATATAAAAGGGATGAACAAACATGTATTTTAAACATTTTATCAATTTCAAAATTATTTTTAAATTAATAAAAAACAAAAATCCTGAAAGGTTCTTTTAGAAATCTCTAGTACATTTATCGTTCCCCACCTTTTATGATTCTCCATCGTTTAGGTTAAGAGATGAACACACGTATTTTAAACATTTTATCAATTTCAAAATTATATTTAAATTAATAAAAATTAAAAATCCTAAAACATTTAACCTCTATCTATACAAACACATACATATCATATATGTTACAATTATAAAATCTGATTCCCCTAATCTTAACATAAATCATTAATGTCAAGGAATATTGTCGTCGAATGCCATGTCATCGACGACAAGAGAGATGCATAATCGTCCACATTCCATCAATCATTCGCATAAATTATGTTATTATTAATTTAATAAAGTGATTAAGATAATCATGGATTGGTGATATGAATTTAATATTTTGAAGTTCATATTATATTTTGTCTTTGGATGCTACTTTTACTCTGCATGTGCATCTTGCGTTACAATATATGTTTTCTCAATTTTTTATTTGGAATTATAAAAACCAAGTTCTCTATGAAGAAGAAATCTTAATTTAGCATGGATTTATACTAGTATGGAAAAGCTGAAAAGACTGTGTTCATAGTATAGTTTAAAAGCTAAAGTTCTCTTCCCCTAAATTGCCCTCTCTATGTGAGGTCAGGGTCACTGCTGCGAGATTCTGATTGCATTGCATGGTCAAATGCATAGTCTATACGCCACAAACAAACCATCATTAAAGAAATACATGACATAATAGTTATTTAACGTTGAGATGGATGATATTCATTAATTAATATAGATGGCAGCAGACACATAGGAAAATTCAATGCTAGTTATGTCCTTTCCAACATTTAATCTTCCAGTTGTTCCTTTTCTTATATTTTGATAGCCAAAGTATTCCAACAAGAACAAAATAAATTCTCACAAATATATGTTGTCGCTACAATTTGGAAATAACTAGGTTAGGTTCGAGTTGCTTTCTAATCTAGGGCATTTATAATTAAAAACCTGAAAGAAAAAATCTATATCATTTGGAAGTCTCGGGGCTAGGTGTCTATGATTCAGAACAATATTCAATATAAGATTATTAATAAGTAATAATCATTCTATATTAGCCTGAAACCTTGAGCATAAATATTAAATCATCTGCAACCAAAAATAATTTTGAACAATCATAGTAGGCCAGCCAAAGAACCAACGAGAACAACAAACATGGGTGATCAGGTATGTCCTTGATGTGTGTGATACTTCACCAAGGGAAGAGAACCATATTGAGTGTTTTACCATCACTGATAATTTGTGTTGATTTTCACATGCAAATGCATTGCAAACAACCACTTCAGCAGGCCTCCATTTAAACAATAACACATTTCTAACCTTAGCGGGTATTGCGTTGCTTTAGCACGCAACTTTTGTTATGTGGTTTTCGTTTAAATTTTTAATCTCAAGTTATGTCAATTAATTAACTTGTTTCTTGTTTGTGTAGAGAACAATCTTGTTTCACTTCCTTTGCTTTGACTAGACTACTAATGCACAAGTGACACATATCCAAAATTGTTTTAAATCTATCATGGTTTTCCCAAAAGTCATATTTAATTTGTTTAGGTTAGACATGAATCAATAGCGAGCAGACGCTGAAACGTAGAGCTAGCATGAACTTCATAACCGTGTCAATTGATATTGAGTTATCCATTATTCTTAGTGTTGGGGCACATAAAGTATTAGTGGCTCATCATACCATACCACCATAGGAAGAAGAAAGGATCGATATCCCATGAAAACACAAAGATATACTCCATGAAGCAAAAGTTAGCACTGCCCACATAGTTGTATATTACCACATCCTATGTTGGTTTTATGTTAACCAACTCAAAAACTCATGAAAAATGTACCCATGGAGTCTATTTTCCTAATGGGTAGGCTATTCCATCATTTTGCAGAGCTTAGCACACCATGAATACACTTTCTCTTAGGTGATTTGCATTTTTCTCATCAATTTTGTGTAGTTACATCAATTCACGTAGGTTTTTCCATCATTTTGCAGAGCTTAGCACACCATGAATACCCTTTCTCTGAGGTGATTTGCAATTTTCTCATCAATTTTGTGTAGTTACATCAATTCACTCTAAATTTGTAATGGCATTATTAATGATTTTGCAGTGGTGTTATTTATGATTTTGCAGTGGCATTATTTATGATTTTGCAGTGGGTTTATTATCCTTCATTCTCCATGAACATAGTAACTAATTACATCTATGTATTTTCAACAAATGGATTTCCAGGACTTTCCAGAAAATTATTACTAATAAAACTGGAATTTCACATACAATTCTAAGTTGGGGCTCTGGAAAAGAATCTTGGAGCTATTTGCAAGAAATCCGAAGGGAATGCATGAAATCAGAGGCAAAATGTTGGCAGATGGCATTGAAAATGCACTAGATGAGCAGCTCTATTAAGTGCATTATGAAAAATCTTGTATATTTGATTTGTTTTCGACTCTCAAGGACACATTTCTGAGCGATTTGGCAGTCAATATGATTTTGTTCGGCATGAAGTAATGCAGACGACGCTTTCCAGGTAATTTTTTACTCATTAAGCAATTTGTTTGATTTCCTCCCAAAAAGTTCATAGTGTCAAATTTACATTTAAATGTGAGCATTCTGAGCGATATGTCATGAGATTGAAGCTGTCTGAAGGAACATAACGATAAATTTACCGTTTTACGGTGAATTTGATTTTATTTAACGAGTTTGCAACTCAAAATTTAAATTCTCTTGAATTTGCACGGTGAAAATTGCTTTCAGTAAATTTTAATGTGACATGTGCTACCTCCAGATTGACATACTCACCTTCACATGCATGGAGACCCATTTTTGTAGGGTTTTATTTGTGGGTATAACTAATTACTTTAAACCCTAACCAAGATCTACTCCTATGCAATAAATTGAACTTAATGCACAGCGGAACTTAGAAATCAAGCTTAATGCATAGCGGAACTTACTTTCCATCTTCAAAGGCCGCAGACAGCTTCCAAGGCTCTGGGTTGATATGCTCCTGGTCTTGACTTGAGTTGTTGGCTCTCGAATCCTTCCAAGNATTGAATGCAACTTGTATATATCATCAAAATTGTTTACAATTGCATTACATAGAACATCAAAAACAAAACTTAAAACATATTCAGACTCCCACATTTTCTAANCTTCAAATGGAGTAGACAATTTTTCTAGGTGATCGCAAGCCTTGGAGACTCAGCCCTTTTATAGCAGTGCCAAAGAAAAAATTCTAATCCTAGGGCAGCTGAAATTTAGCTAATACTTAGGAAACAAGTCTG
>LPNX010977118.1:441683-623237 GCA_001517045.1 Pseudotsuga menziesii
TTCCAAAAAAAAAACGTGGTTAGACAGAGGGTTAAAATCAATCCTCAAACAGGTTAAACGGTCAATGAAAAGCATCTAGAGACGCCAAAATGTGTTACTCAATTTCCCACTACCCAACGCATGCACCGATCAGGCTCTCGTGCGGCTGGCACCCGAGTATTGATACCAGCGAGAGGGGAAAATCTGAGCAGAACCCCATGCACACCAAAATGTTAACAAAGAAAAAACAAATCAAGCAGATTAGACTTCAGATCGTGGAATAGGAAGAGAGCCACACGCAGGGTTTTAATCACAAACAAAAACTAGGCAACGCTGCATCCACCTAATTTGAGAACGAGGGATACAGAGTTCTAAATACATGAAAAAACATGCCATCACGACATCCAACCGATTTTCCATCGTGGAAAAAAAAAGAGGAAAACCAACACACAGGATTTTACAAAGATCAGTCTCATAAAATACAGATCGATTTTTACTGAATTCGTGGCATCTCAAATAAAACACATCTCATACTCAGCGCAAGCAGCCGTGGAGACTTGGATTTCAAACTGCAATTCTTACATAAGGGTGGCTCTGATACCAATTGTAGGGTTTTATTTGTGGGTATAACTAATTACTTTAAACCCTAACCAAGATCTACTCCTATGCAAGAAATTGAACTTAATGCACAGCAGAACTTAGAAATCAAGCTTAATGCACAGCGGAACTTACTTTCCATCTTCAAAGGCCGCAGACAGCTTCCAAGGCTCTGGGTTGATACGCTCCTGGTCTTGACTTGAGTTGTTGGCTCTCGAATCCTTCCAAGAACTTGCAATCCTTTTCTCCAGAGAGTATCCTGTCTTCAAATGGAGTAGACAATTTTTCTGGGCGATCGCAAGCCTTGGAGACTCAGCCCTTTTATAGCAGTGCCAAAGAAAAAATTCTAATCCTAGGGCAGCTGAAATTTAGCTAATACTTAGGAAACAAGTCTGAAAAGAAATCTGGAATTTCCGATTTTATAAAAAACTTGAAATCGGGAAACTTCAGAAAAAACTGAAATAAATCAGAATAAATTCTGATTTCCTTATTTAGCTCAAATTTATTACTGCTATTATTTTAATCAACTATAATCGGTCCATTAACAATTATAATTGATTAACATTATTCTATATGTATTTGTATCCAAAACCTTATTTAAATACGTATAATGCCATGACTTAATTAATCACATTGTTTGGCATTTCTTAATCATTACATAAATGTAATCTTGCGACAGTATTTGATATCATAATCATAATGCACGTATGTCCAACTTAATTATTGTAATTAGACGTCTCTAAATCCAACAATTTTCAATCAGAAATTGGGCTTGCAGCCTCTTAAACATGTGAACTATTGCAGAATTTGAAGCTGAAGCTTGGGGTTTTTCATCCTTCCCCTTAATTAAAAGCTCAGAACCGCACAATACACTTAGAAATTCTCATATGGATTGTCTTCTTTGCTTGTAAGATTTGCTTGAACCTGCAACCTGTATTCATGTTGATGAATTAGTTTATTTCACATTATTTGATTTAATTACATAAATAAGTTGATTTTTTCCATACCTTTTAAGCCTTTTCCAAATGCTCAAGGGCGTATGTCAAACAACTGTTATCTTTCTTCCTAGTAGCAAGAAATGTTGGGAGACTGCCATAATTAGAGATTTTGACAACATTCCTAGATTTTCAATTGAATCATTGAGAGCGCCATAAAATTCATATGTGCACATAAAAAATTCTGCACAAAGCTCGAAGTCATTTGCTTTGCCTGCCTTGAGTCCATTGTTGCAAGAAGATCCAACAAACCAGTTTACCGATGTGTGTTTCTTTGCATATTTCAAGTAGTGTAGAATTTCAGATTGTGCACCGGTGTTGTCCAGGTGGAGACATAGTATGTTTCCCATCACTACGACTTCTTTCGTGAGATTAGCTTCCCCAACTGGTGTAATTTTAGTACATTCGTTAATGCTGTGGTTGCTGCTCTGATCGATTTGCAAGCCATGGCTTCGTGTGAGGCTAGGGTAAGATAGTTTAGGTTCAGGATATTGCTAGGTATGGTAGAGCAGGCTATGTTGTTTCCTTGCTCAACGCAGTTCCTCTAAATATTGACTCTCTTAATAGATGACACAACTACCAGCGTAAGGCTCTTCACTTCAGTGAAAAAACAGATAATTATAATAGAAATTTAATAAATACAGCGGGAAAACAAATAATTATAATTAGCATACCTCCAAATCGGGGAATAGGAACACTAAAAAGAACTTTGGTATGTCTAAAATGAATGTAAGTTATGTGTATGTAGATAATGACAGTTTATGTGTTAAAAGCAAGTATAATGAATCTATAGAAATTATATTGCAAATACTAATAAGCAATAAATAGGAACCCATGCAATAAATAGAAACCAATGTAATTCTATCTTCAAACATTAAGTGGCACTCCAATATTTTGGTATCTTCATATAAATATTTCTACCAAGGGTCTTATTTTGTATTCCTATTCTTATTTATGTGAAAATAATTTTTTGATTACTCTTATTTTAAGGTGAGAGTTTAGTAAAGATCAAATTGACATATGAAATCCTTTTATTTATTATAATATTGAAGTGGTTAGGTGATTTTGCAAAGCATTCTTGAAAATTTTATTCCACACAATGAATAGTTTAATGTTTCTTTAAGTTGTAATATTATGCCCCAGAACATTTATCTTCACTCAATGCTCATGCATTAAAATGGCTGATACAAATAAGGAAGGTTGATTAAACATGATCTATGGTTTAAATGCTACAAAATACCCTTGAAATATTAAGCAAATTGAAATGACTTTCTTGTTGTTTAATCATTTTTAGTGCATAATATCTTTCATGCATATCCAATTATATTTCCATTGGGTTTAATGTTTTTATATGAGTTGTTAACTTAATAAGTATGAGTTGTTTTTCTAGTGCCAAAAATATTGGATATGCAAAAATGTTGTTAGTGAGATTAGGCTCAATCATAATTATAAAAACACCATTACTACTCTACATGATTATTTATGTTTTCTTTGATAAATTGATTAAAAGTCTACAATGTGATTAAATTAACATAATAAGAGCACAACACCAATTCTATAGTGATAAAGTTGTTTTATTTAATCAATTATTTAAGAATATGCAAAATAATTTGAATTTACACTAAGCACTCGAGTTTTTTAAATAAATTTAAAAATGACAAATCGATTTGTTGGCAAGTGTTTCTTGAAGTGCAAACTCTTGGCACTAAGTTTTTAATTAAATTTTGAAAAGGAGTCCTCCTACTGTGCGTTTGCTGGGCTTAATGGATTTCTGTTGAAACCATGCCCATTCTCTCCTTATACTTGTCAATTCAATGTAATTTAAAAAACAAAAAGGAAAATCCAACGGAATTTCAAAGAAAAAATATATTTGTGGACGAAAGTTCATAGCATTGTCTCATACAAGGATCAAATTTGAAGTGTTGGCCTTACTTTCAATTCAAAAGTTGAAACCATGCCCATTCTCTCCTTAAACTTTTCAATTCAATGTAATTTAAAAAAGAAAAAGGCAAATCCAACGGAATTTCAAAGAAAAATTATATTTGTGGATGAGAGTTCATAGCATTGTCTCATACAAGGATCAAATTTGAAGGGTTGGCCTTAATTTCAATTCGAAAGTTGAAACCATGCCCATTCTCTCCTTATACTTTTCAATTCAATGTAATTTAAAAAACAAAAAGGCAAATCCAACGGAATTTCAAAGAAAAATTATATTTGTGGACGAGAGTTCATAGCATTGTCTCATACAAGGATCAAATTTGAAGGGTTGGCCTTAATTTCAGTTTGAAAGGTATATATACATGCCGCACTTCAAGGATGAAAAGATTAAGAAAAAATCATCTTTTATTTGACAATAATAAATTAATTACACACTTCATAAAAAGATATTATATAAAATATTACATTTTTAAGCAAATTTATGCCACTAAATAAATTAATAAATCCATTATTATCACATACATTGTTTTAATATAAACTTTTTAAATTGTATTAATTATTTTAAAATGAAATTACATTCTCTCCAAAGCAAAACATTGAAAAAATGCAAAAAAAATGCAAAAAGTAAATTATAGGGGAGATAAACATGTACCTTCAATCTATCAATGGTTAGAAATCATTGGTGTTGGAATTCGTGTTTGTAAATACTCTATGACTAACTTAGAATCAATCCCACAAGAACCCCAATCTCATTTTCCTTTTCTTTCTTTTATTCTTAATTAACCAATACAAATTTAAAAACTCATTCTTTGCAATCTTTTATGTGGCGGAACTTATCATGGAAACCCCTAAATTTGCTTGAAACTGTTGCTTAGAACCCATGCATCCACAATTCTTACTTCAAAAAAAAGTTTTATTCAAACTAACATAATAATAAGGAGTAACTGAGGTAAAAAACTAAAACTAAAACAAAGTTTTATTAAACTAACAAAATAAAATTTCTCTTACACCTAGCCAAATGAATCAATTTTGAAATTTCTCGTAGGTTGCACACTTCCTCTTTACGGTCATGCCATTTATACAGAAAATTGGTAGTGGATTGATCCTCTTCACGAGAATGCCATTTATACAGAGTGGATTGATCCTCTTCACGGGAATTCCATTTATACAAAGAATTGGCAGTGGATGGAGGTTTTATTTTTGAACCAATCCGAAGTCGAGACTACAACCAAAATTCAACTTGACGAAATTGACTATGTGAACAAAAGGAAATCTAGGTTCTGCTACTTTTCCTTTTACCTCCTTACAATATCTAAATCCTCTAAAAAAAATGCATCTCTCTAATCTATGCCATCAATTGGAAATTCCTCCTGTACACATATTTATAATGCATCACCATATTAGATCTCCACAATTAATGCTTCTCCATGGTGTGCAGCTTGGTTTGATATGAAATAATTCAATAGAATTTAGATTTGTGATGGATCCCTCCTTAATGACTAATATCTAAGCCATATGAAGCACTAATAATAGTGGTATAGTAGTAGATATCTACACAAGGATCAATCTTATAGGATTCGGGAATAGACACTTAAAATTAATGTTTGACGAGCATTTTGCAGGACAACCCTTCTGATGAAATTTTAATTCAAGTTAAGGACATTTACAAAAATAAATAAAAATAGAATCTAACATTTTAAATAATGAGCATTTGGGCTTGGAGTCCTTTGACGGGCCGCAACGAGTTCAATTTTGAACTCTAGAATTTCTAGTACCAACCCAATTTCCAAGGAATGGCATGCAACCTAAGAATTAGGGCCACAAAGATAAGCTCGACTTCTGTGTGGGACCATTTTAGCAGCATAACAACATAGTACCCCATACATACATATTTTCTTTATTTTTCAATAATTTATGGACATTACGACATGAATAAGTACACCTCTCTCTGTACCAGTTCACTGTTATTTTACAATTATTTAAGTTCCTATTAGTTGTTTCGGGTAGCACCGGCCCTGAAAGCAAAGTAGTTTGTGAGTTGCATCCCATTTTCAAACGGAGGTAGCGGACAATAGTGTTCATCAAAACCCTGGAAAAAATAGACAAAATTGAAGAAATACTTCAGTCATCGATATTGCCTTTTTAAAAGAGCATTTTTCAAGTGCATAATACAGACAATCTATTATGGGTAGGACAAACACGTTTTTAAACCTTGCTTGGGCGGATAAATTAGCTTGAGCATCTCTCAATCTCATGCCTGATCAAATGACTTAATTTAAAACCAATTCAAAACATTGATAGGTGTGATCAATAAGATAGGTGTGGTCTATCAAATGTCCACAGGTGTCGTCTGTAGCTCCTTAGTGTTTCAACACTTGTATCATTAGAGTTTAGTGATTCTCGTTGCAACAATCCCACTTTCCTGGCTAAGATACTTTTTCTTGAAGCAAGAGAATTTAGGTAAATATCCCACTGTGTGCAACCAAACATTCAAAACTCAAATTGTAGCTAATGATATGAGCCGAAATATGAAGCGAATTCAATTACAAATGAAGTATCCTTCCAGCACCATCATTGAATTGCTCGAGGGCGAATGAAATAATGAAATTGGAGCTCGATCCCGTGAGACCATGCAAAATGGAGGAGATATGGAATAATGTAATGAAAAGCAGTCATTCCGCTACACTTTAGGACTTGTTACAAGGCCAAGGAAAGTTCGCTCTTGTGAGCCCATGCAAAATGGAGGAGATATGGAAGAATGTACTGAAAAACAGTCATTCCACTACTCTTACGACTTGTTACAAGGCCAAGGAATGTTGGTCTCCCTTCTAGTATGCAAAGGTATGTACAACTCTCAATAGTTTAGAGGGTAATTGAATTAATTGATCATAAGTGTTTTATAGCTCTAAATCGCATTAATTCACTTCATCCCGAGAAATAGCTCATGTGGAGCTTGGACATGGACAATAGAAAGAGAAGACTGAAAAACTAAAAGTGACATTTAGAATGCATTGGGAGAGGCTATTGGATGTCTTGTTAAGGTAAAAATGACATTATGGGCTCCAACGAGTTATCAAAATGAGATTTTGGAGGACACCAATGTCTTGTGTTGCCAGCGAAATAAGCTGAAAAATCTTTGAAACTGATCGCTTATGTTGCTACTGCCCCAGGTCGAGAAAATGCAATTTATTAAAGCAGAGAGTATGGAGTAAAAGAACTCTCGAGTTTCTGCTCATTTTTCTCCTCTGGTGGATCTTTTTATAAGTAATAGATTTACGATTTCCACCTGTTCCCATCTTGGTTCCCTTTAATGTTTTGTTGTTACCAATGAACAAAATCAGGTTAAGCCACGAATTTTCAATTTTAGTGTGTCTGTTTGAACGACTCTTAATTGATATACTCATTTCATATATTGATCAAAATGTGCAAGTTTTCGAATCAAGGCATTACTGTCATGCATACATGGGATCCTGATTCTTGTACAGGTTGATGGTGTTGACGATTAATATATTCATTTCATATACAGATCGAAATGTGCAAGTTTTCGAAATGTTTCAGCCTAGCCCTGGCCTATAAGTATAGGCCCATCTTAAGAGTGTGTAGATTTCTAATTGAAAAGAAAATACAAAAGCGAAATATACACATATGTTGTGGCTTCCATTAGCTTGTCCTCAGTGCCGTGTAAGTACACCCATCAACTATCATCCACATGAGAGGCGAATATATTTTGTGCATTTTCAAAAACTCTCCCTGTTGAAACCATAACAAATGGATGAGTCGGGTAATTGGTGATAATGAAGTGAAAAATTCATCGAATTAACTCTATTGCGACACCTAAACCGTTTGAGAGTGTTAGCTGTCCTCCTCCCACCTAAATCCAAATATAAAATATTTGAAACCCTTAAAGAGAACCGTGTTTTCCTCACAATCCCTACCGATTTCCTCACGGATGAGTTGCTGGATTCACATTTCAGAGTTTTGGATGAGTGACTATTCTACGGCTCCAGGTTCTGCATCTTCCACTATCTTTCATTTTCCTTTAAGCATTTAGCTTATCCAAATGAATTTACACTGGTTTATAGGTGGGAGGTCTCTAATGTCTGGCTAATTCTAACGAGTCATTTGTATTTGAATCTTCCTGTATCTTTCTTTTGTCGATTAACATTTAGTTTGTCCACATTAATTTCCACTGGATTAAACACCTAGAGGTTGTTTTATCTATGTTCTAGAGCGACTGCGATCTAGAAATATTTTTAGAGACGAAGTTCGACAAGGTTTCGATATTGGCTGCTTATAACAGATAGTTTAGCATCGTTTCCATTGACGCTATGAGTACCTGAGAAGTTGTTGTTGCTTGCTATCTGGGACACTTCAATGAGATCTTCTTCAACATCAACTAGGCGGGCCTTTAACTCAATGACCAACTATTGTAAATGACCACTTCTTCCTTGGAATGAGATTGAGTACTTACCTCCTGGCACCACTTCCTTCTTGGCTATCATTGAAAGTGTCTCTCGGTAATGGATGGGACCATACCTTTTACCACTTGTGTTGACCATTTTACATGAATCGATATGAGGGCGACTTAGTTGACCTGTAGAAAACATCTTACCGAGACTATAGTGTATCCTATACTCTAATAAAGCCAACTAATCTCTTCTCATTTTGAACTTATATGGGCTGGTGCAAGCTAATGCTGGTCACTTATGACACATTCGTTGCAATGGACTTCTGGAAAAATAGAAATCTGAACGTCAAAAATAAATATTAGAGGTACCTACACAATGTTTTGGAATATGGCATAAGAATATGAAACATGGACAATCGGATTACCTTCCGGAATATATAACTTTTATTTATGGAAACTAACTATAAATCCCAAAAACCGAGGTTCTTCTAAGGTTGGTATGTTATTTTTTCCCCAAAAAATAATGAATATGTTTGCGTTGGTCCACTCGTTTGGTATGCAAATGGTGGAATTTTGTGAAAAAAATTATATAGAGTTGTAGATAACATGTGTGTTTAGTCCAGCGTTATTTTTCCATATTTATTTATGTTATATTTTCTTTTTCAAATTAAGGAAGTCAGTGATGCCCTAAAATAACAAGGTCGAGCGTTGGTCCACCACATCTTGGTCTTAACATAGTCAATGAACGATATTTTTTTAGGATGTAGGTCTTTGTGTCTTTTTGTGCGGGTTCTTTTCTATTTTCTAAATAGGTGAGCCAATCAAAATTTATAGCCAAAGCAAATATCCTACCTTTTGTGTTAGATTGATGTTAGTCCATTTAAAATTAAATAAAAAATAGAAAAAGATAATAGATTTAAATAAAAATTACATATTCGGAATCTACAGACAGAGTTACACAAGTGTGCGAATTTTCATTAGCAGTGGATAAGCGTGGCATATGCAAAATCATGCACAGAGTAGGAGAAGTGGTACAAAACATGTTTTATGTTGTAAGACAGTCCAAACCACTTGGTTTGGCAACCCGAACCTAAAACCAAAGCAGCCAAGTCATCCACCACGTAGGTTGGAAAAAAGGCGCCCGCCAAAATTCTAAATTTAAATCACGTGTGTGCGTAGTTTAAAACACAACGCGCATGCACTAGAACCATGATCCCGCTGAATTGTTAAGTAAAACTTTGTTTTGATTTTATTTTCAAGAATTTGCAATGGAATGATGATGATGATTATGAGGATGATGACAATGATGATGACAAGGATGATGACTATGATGATGATGATGATGATGATGGCGATGACGATGATGATGAACAATGATAGTGATGATGATGATGATGATGACGATGAACAATGATGGTGATTATGATGATGAGGATGATGACTACGATGACGATGATTTAATGATGATGATGATGACGACGATGGTGATGATGACGATGATGATGATGAGGATGATGGTGACGATAATGATGATGATAGGTTTAGTTGAAAATTTGCTTTTATTTTATTTTCAAGCATTTTCAATGGAATGATGATGATGACCATGACGATGATGATGAACAATGATGATGATGTTGAGGAGGATGATGACATTGATGATGATGAGGATGATGACTATGATGATGATGAGGAGGATGATGACGACAGGCTTAGTTGAAACTTTGCCTTGATTTTATTTTCAATCATTTGCAATGGAACGATGATGATGAGGAGGAGGATGATGACAATGATGATGATGATGATGATGATGGTGATGATGATGATGATGATGATGATGATGATGAACAATTATGGTGATGACGATGATGATGAGGAGGATGATGATGATGATGATGATGATCACGATGACTATGACTATGATGACGTTGATTATGATGATGATTATGATGATGATGATGATGATGTTGATGATGACGATGATGATGAGGAGGAGGATGATGATGAACAATGATGGTGATGATGATGATGAGGATGATGATCACGATGAGTATGACTATGATGAGGATGACGATGATGATGATGATGATGGAGGATGATGACGTTGATGACGACGATGATGATCATGATGAGGATGATGATGACTATAATGGTGATGATGATGATGATGAGGAGGAGGATGATGACGATGATGAGGAGCGATGATGATGATGATGATGATGATGCCGATGACAATGATGATGAGGAGGATGATGACTATGATAATGATGATGAGGATGAGGATGACGATGACAATGATGGTGATGATGATGATGATGAGGAGGAGGAGGAGGAGGAGGATGAGGATGATGATGACGACGATGATGAGGATGATAGGTTTAGTTGAAACTTTGCTTTTATTTTATTTTCAAGCATTTGCAATGGAATGATGATGATGATGAGGAGGATGATGACAATGATGATGACTATGATGATGATGACGAGGAGGATGATAATGATGGCGAGGATGATGATGTTGAACAATAATGATGATGATGATGATGATCACGATGACTATGACTATGATGACAATGATTATGATGATGATGATGATGATGATTACGATGATGAGGATGATGATGTCGATGACGATGGTGATGATGATGAGGATGAGGATGATGATGACTATGACGCTGAACAATGATGGTGATGACGACGACGGTGATGATGATGATGATGACGAAGACGACGATGATGATGGTGACGATCACGAATAGTATGACTATGATGACGATGATTATGATGATGATTACGATGATGAGGATGATTATGACTATGATGTTAATGATAACGTTGATGATGATGATGACAATGATGATGATGAGGATGATGACTATGATGATGATGATGAGGATGAGGATGATGGTGATGATGATGAGGAGGAGGATGATGACTATGATGATGATGATGATGATGATGATGACGATGATGATCAACAATGTGTTGATGTATTTGTAACTTCAGATTGTATTCACTTGTATATTTCATGTATTGTACCCTGATGTTTATTCTGGGAAGTGTTTGTAATGTAATTGAGTCATGTCATGCCTCGATGTTTCTATTAGGAGTTTCTATAATGTGAACAAGTCATGTCAAGTCATTGTGGGTAACCCTCCTATTGATCAAGGGTTAAAGTCCCCACAATTGTGGGGCCCTAGGGTTATTAGACTATCCTAGAGAAGTCGACCCTTGGTGAGTTATTGTAAGCCGGGGCAATAGTCCCCACCGTTGTGTTAAGGATAAACCTCCTTATTGGTCAGAGGGGAAAATTCCCCACAAGTTGTGGGGTACTAGGGTTATTAGACTCTCCTAGAGATGTTGGCTCTAGTAAGTAATTGCTAAGTGAGGCCGACATGTTGGAGAGGAAATTAAGTGAACGAAAGAATATAAATAGAGAGTGAGCCTCTCTATTTATTACACACACACACTCAGTCATTGGGGCACATGAGTGAGAGAGAAGTTGTTGGGACAAGAGAGAGACTACTGCTGTTGGGAGATCATCTTTATGTTTTCTGGTTTTGCTTTTGGTGCTGATTCTATCTCTAAGGAAGTTGAGAGGTTTTCTCCTTTATGGTTTCCCCGGGGAAAATATTTGTGTTCATTGTCTTTTGCATTTATTATTGTGCATGTTATTCTCTCAGATAATATCCTAATATCATAATGCTAGCTTGAATGATAAAAATTTAACATGGTATCAGAGCTAACTTAAGAAGAAGACATTGTGCAGCTGCAGAAGCTAGGAATTATTAATTTTTGGGTCTCTCTCCACAATCCATCAGCAAAATTATGATAGGATAACTCTCTATACCACAATCCATTAGAAAAATTATGCTAGGCTAACTCTCCATTGAAGGGCGCATCTTTTTGTCAAAGCAGAATTCGATTCCGGACATTTTTAGTTTTTGATGCGGGAAACTAGGGCTTCTTACAGAAGAATAATTTTTTAGTGAGCTCGGCATAGGATTGCTCTCCTCATAAAAATCAAAGTTTAGAGACCTGGGTCGAGATTTTTGTGTTTGGGTACACAAGGTACTCCCAAAAGATCGAACACCTTGAGCAACTGCTTCACACAAATAGATCACAGATCAACACATCGATGTTTGTCATGTGGTTAAAACCCTCGAGAGAGAAACAACCCACGACCCCAGCCAAATAGCTACTTGGAGAAATTTATTATGCAAAAGAAAGAAAGTTACATGAGCTTCTCATAATCGATCAACTAGCCAAGGACCCTCCATGCTCTTTAAATAGATATCATGGACCAATCAGGTGTTAAACCACGGATAAATGGTAGGTATGATATAAGAGAAGTTAATCTGTCGGATCACTTTATGTCTAGAGCATATCGTGACCATTGGATTAGAATATTTACAAATGCATACTAATGCATACTAAAGAAACACACTTTACCTAACGGATATATTAGACAAGTTGATCTTAACTAACTCCTAAGTGTCTAAATATCCTAACATCCCCCCTTAAGAACAACTTGGGATAGGATTGAAGGATTTACAAAAGTGACACTATTAGGAGAAAGAAGGAGGCATTAGAGCCTATCCCCCCTTAAGGACACATTCCTAAACTCCTAACATATACTGAAGTTTAGAAAACTTTGCTTCTATAAGAGAATTGGTGAAGATATATGTAACTTGATCATCTGTAGGGAAATAGAGCATTTCAAGAACATGATCATGAACATGATTTTTAATGAAGTGCATGTGTAGCTCAATGTGTTTGCTGCGTTGATGTAGAACTGGATCTTTGGCAAGCTTGATGACACTTTGATTATCGCACCAAAGTGGAGTAGGCTGCTGCTGCTTGAATCCAAACTTTGAAAGGATCTATCAAAGCCATAAATATTCCTGACTGGCATTAACTGTGGCTCAATATTCTCCTTCTGCTGAAGAAAGAGAAAGAGCTTGTTGTTTCTTACAAGCCCAGGTGACAGGTCCAGATCCCAGACTGAAAACATAACTTGCAGTAGAATTTCGATCATTAGGATCGCCGGACCAATTTGAATTAGTGAAACCAACCAACAAAGGTTCCCCCCCTGTACTGTAATGAATCCCAAACTCAATTGTACCTCGAATATATCGAAGTATTCTTTTTGTTTCTTTCCAGTGACTTTCATGAGGAGTTTGCATATAACGAGAAACACGAACAATGGCAAAGGAAAGGTTAGGATGGGAATTAGTCAAGTATAAAATACTACCAACAAGCTGATGATACAAGGTGGCATCTACTTCAGGGGAAGTACAAGTAGCAAAAATTTTGACTCCAGACTAGAAGGGAGAAGGGGCTGGTTTACAATATTCCATGTGGAAGTGATGAAGAAGGTCACAATCATACTTAGACTGGGAAAGAAAGATTCCTTTTTTGGTTTGCAAGACTTGGAGACCAAGAAAATAATGTAAATGTCCTAAGTTTGACATTTCAAATTTTGCTTAAGACTGGATTTCACATGGGTTATAAGTTTAGGGTCACTACCAGTAAGGATAAGATCATCAACATAAAGAACAAGTATGATGAGATGGTTTCCTACTTTCTTGGTATAGACATTGGGGTTAGAATGGCATCTAGAAAAACCAGTGTCAAGGAGAAATATATCCATTTTGGCATACCCAGCTCTAGGAGTTTGCTTAAGGCCATATAAGGATTTCTTAAGGAGACAGACAAGGCTAGAGTTATCCTGAACATATCCAAGAGGTTGTTCCATGTAAATTTGCTCCTATAAATCACCATGTAAGAAGGCAGACTTGACATCCATTTGATGGACTTCCCAGTTATGTAAGGCTGCAAGGGAAAGAACAAGGCGGATGGAATTCATTTTTGCGACAGGAGCAAAGGTTTCATTGTAGTCAATCCCTTCAACTTGGGAAAAACCTTTGGAAACTAACCTTTCCTTAAGTCTTTCAACACTTCCATCTGATGCATACTTAGTTTTGTAGACCCATTTACATCTAACAAGTTTTCTTCCTTTTGGAAGAGGAACAAGATCCCAAGTATTGTTCGCCATCAAGGGACGATATTCTTCATCCATAGCTGCATCCCAATCTGTATTTCCTGAAGATTCTGCAAAAGTTTATGGATCATGATTCTCGAAAACTTGAGCCAAAAGAGAAGAGGCTCACAAAAACTGAGAACGTGTTCGACGTTGATCTCTAGGATCACCGGCTACTTCACATGTTGAACAGACCCATCGAGGAAGCACTGGTGCTGGTGCAATTGGAGGAACATGAGCAGGCGGAGGTGGATTTTTATCCTCACTGTCATCATCAAAAATTGGAGTTGGAAACCTGTCAAGGAAGTTGGAAGAAGAGGAAGAAGAAGGCACAATCGTCGAATCAGGCTTGTAGGCCAAAGATGGCACACTCGCCAAGTTAGGATCGTAGGCCAAGAGATTTTCATCAAATTTAGCATCTATTCTAATGATTATATCATGTGAATGGGGCTGAAGAAGTCTATAACCTTTTACATCTTCAGAATATCCAACAAATATGCACTTTTCACTTTTAGGCTGCAATGCTTTCTATTTTTCATCCAGAATGTGAGCCCATGCTTCACAACCAAACACACGAAAATGACTTACATCTGGTTTAATTTTAGTCCATGATTATTCCAGTGTTATACCTTGTAAAAATTTAGTGGGTGTGTGATTAACTATGTAATTTGCACAATTAATAGCCTCAGCCCAATATTGAAGACTTAGTCCCTTAGATTGGATCTTACAATTAGCCATTTCTTTTAAAGTGTGGTTCTTCCGTTCAGCTACACCATTTTTTTGTGGTGTATATGGAATAGTGTGTTGTTGTTGGATTCTTTGTTAAGTGTAGAAAGTAGTGAACTTTTTGTTAACATATTCTCCTCCATTGTCAGATGTTAACTTAATAATTTGATGACGAGATTATTTTTCAACAAGGGCCTTGTAGGCCAAGAACATGTTAAATAATTTTCTCTTAAGTTTTAGGAAGCAAACCCAAGTGCATCTGGAGTAGTCATCAATGAAATTTAAGAAATATTTGAAACCAGAAAAGGAAACAGATGGAAGAGGACCACACAAGTCACTATGCACAAGCTCCAAGGGAACCGAGGCGTGCCAAGAGGCACGTTTGTCAAAACTGTCCCGATGATGTTTTTCGAGTACACAATCGAAACAAACACCATCCTTGCAAGATACCATCGGAAGACTAGTCACCATACTATCTTTACATAGTTGTTGCAATGAGTGATAATTTAAGTGACAAAATCGCTCATGCCAAAGTTGCTCAAGTTATCACTATGAGCAACAAAAACTGAAAGAAAAGGTGATGACCCAAAGTTGTTAAATTTGTGCAACCTGGTAATATCATCAACAGTTCCAGCAGCAAGGACATTTTAAGGATTTTTAAAATCCTTGATTACAACTTGGTGAGGTGTAAACGTCACAGTTTTACCTTCACCTGAATGAGTAATTTGATAGATTGATAATAAATTGCAGGAAATTTTTGGAACACATAGTACATCACTGAAATGACCATTTTCTACTAGAACTGCTCCAGATCCTACAACACTTAGAGATCTATCATCACCAATAAATATTTGTTTGGTGTTACATTCATGCATAGTAGAAAATATGGCTTGATCCTTAGCCATATGATAAGATGCTCCAGAATCAATGAGCCCTTCAATTGAAGAAGAAGAAGAAGATGTAGTAAAAGAGTAACCAGAAGCACAAAGTGCATGTCCATGAGAGGTAGATTCTGAAGACGAATCTAGGCTGATGTGGTGCTTCTTCATTGCTGCTTCCAAGGCTGTCATCTTCTTGAAACACTTAGATTCATCATGATTATCTATCTCACAAAAATTGGAATGATGCTGAGCCTTCTTTCCTTTTGGCTTGGATCCTTTGTCATTTTTAAAGAAGGAGTTGACTAATAGGGTTTGGGACCCTTGTTGTTTGGCTTATTATTGCGAAAATTCTGTTTCTTAGGAGGCTTGGACTTTTCTTTCTGTTGGGACAATAAGGATTTCCCAGATGTATCTGCATTGTTAATTATTCCAAGATGACTGAGCTTATCTTGCTCTCTAATTAAGGAATCACAAAATGATTCAAGACTAGGATCTTGATAGCTAGCTACAATCAAGGATTCTTTCATGGAGTAAAATGTAGATACAAAAACAGAATATGCGGGTCCAAGTTTGGAAAGAATATGATAAATACATTGTTTGTCTTCTTTCTTAATCTTGCATTCTGCACATAAGAGTCTAAGAGTTTTGTACTTAGATGAATAGTCTTGAATGCATGAAAAATCATTTGGATTCAAGGAAATCAATTCTCAAGTTGATGACCCCGAATTTTATTGTGTTTGCCAAACACAGATTCCAACTTTTCCTAAACTATATCAGGTTCATCAATTCCAGATACGTGGAATCGCAAATCAGTAGAGATTGACATCCCAATCAATCCACGAGCTTCATCACATCTATTTACCTATTTAATTTTCTTATCATCATCAATGGGTTCTGTTTCTTTCCTTGAGGTTATCCTGTAAATACCCCTACTTCGTAGGACATCCTCCATATGAGATTTCCATGAGAAATAGTTAGAACTTGTAAGTATAATATCACAAGGGGTGACCATATTGTAAAATACTGACTGAAAGAACATAAATTAACTGTCTGGATGCAAAGAGCTCGAAAAATATGCGGTTTAAAAAAAAACGACACTAAAACTGATTCTGGATGATGAAGTTATGCTTGATCAAAGAAAATGTTGAAGATGTCCCCTATAGTGACGTGGTAGATATTAACTTGACCAACTAAAAAAAGAACCCCCATTTTCCCAAGATCAACCTTTGACAATCACTTTACAATAAATATGCTTTTAAGTGAATCACTTTTGTAGAATAAGTGATATTCACTTTTACAATAATGTTACTTTAAATAGTGCAGCAATAAATTAAAAGACTTAAGTGACTCACTTTTTATTTTATTTTATTTAAGTGAGATGCACTTTTACAATAAAGTAACTTGAAAATAGAAATTGCATGCACTAGAAAGTAGCTTAATAAGACTTGAACTCAAGACCTATTAAGGAATAAAGCAACTTTGGACCAAGTGAGTTAAGGTTTAAAAGGTACGTAAAAGAATGGAAAGAGGAAGTGAGCCTTTTTTTTACTCTTCTCTCTCGTTCTCCGTGCTTGCCTTTTTTTTGCAAATCACAAAAAAAATGAAAAACAAAAATAAAAAAACTTTTTCCACACAATGGGGTTAGACCTTCGTTAGCTTACCCGAAAAGTCTACATTTTCAAGTTTTCTCGTTGTTTGTGATTTGCCATGATCGCACAAGGTGCATGGCAAAGAGCATACGTAGCCGAGAAGACAAGAAAAAAAACTTTCCCTTTCTGTTTCTGATCCGTCGCGATTGCGCAAGGTGCATAGCAAAGAGCATACACATCCAGGGAAGGCAACAGTCTGAGACTAAAACAATAAATATCTAATAATAAAACTGATAAAATATGAGAGATTTAAAAAATAAAACAAATCCATCATTGTAACGTTATATACCTTTAGATTTGGAGAAATGGGTGTTTCTGGAACAAACAGAAACAGTTTTCGATGAAACAAAAACTATTTTCCAATGGAAACAGTGGTTCGAATGCAATGGAATAGCTCCCATAGGACACAAATGCACAAAAAATATAGAACCAGAAACCCTTTCAAATTTTCGACAACATCGGTTCCAAATCTTGATCAAAACCGAAAGTGCCTCTTCATAAACGCTATGATACCATGTTCGGGTACATAGGGTACTCCTAAAAGACCGAACACCTTGAGCAACTACTTCACACAAATAGATCATAGATCAACACATTGATGTTTGTCACGTGGTTAAAACCCTCGAGAGGAAAACAGTCCACGGCCCCAGCCAAATAGCTACTTGGAGCAATTTATGATGCAAAAGAAAGAAAGTTACATGAGCTTCTCATAATCGATCAACTAGGCAAGGACCTTCCATGCTCTTTAAATAGAGATCATGGACCAATAAGGTGTTAAGCCATGAATCAATGGTAGGTATGATCTAAGAGAAGTTCACGGGGACTTCACTTAGTGAATCTCTCGCATAACACATGCAATCGTGAGATACTAAAGAATACCCTTAATTTACAGAGATATTGACCCAAACTCTTTTTGTTGAAACCCCCTCCCAATACTTAAAACCTCCTCCCCACCCCTTTTTATACCTCAATCCTTATAAACCACCCTACCCACCCCCACCTTAAACCCCTCATCCCCCCCGATACTTGCAATATATTGGTTCAATTTTTGATAATTTTAAAACCCACAATATGAACTAACGTGATAGGATATTGGTTAACAAGTGAATCCCCCATGGAGAAGTTGAACCGTGGGATCACTTTATGTCTAGAGCATATCGTGACCATTGGATTAGAATATTTACAAATGCATACTAATGCATACTAAACAAATACACTTTACCTAACGGATATATTACACAAGTTGATCTTAACTAACTCATAAGTGTCTAAATATCCTAACATTTTGGTTGGGTGAAACTCCAGGAAAGTCAAACCCTAGTTTGACCCTGAGCTGGAAAAACCCTAAAACTGATAGGTTTTGGTACATTCACTATATCTCAATATTAAAGAAGGATCAAGAGTTTAAAATTTCACAGGAAGAATATAAAATCTTGATTTACATTATATCCCAAATTTAGCCTCAGATTCACTATATTCTAGGAGATATGATCCCTCCAAGTTAGGGTTTCAACCTCTTCCAAGATTCATCCCTAAACAGGACACCTGGGGAGAATTGCCATATCTAGGGCTACAAAGGTCCAAATGAAATTTATGAAGATGTTCCATAAATGGAATAGACTATACTTTCTATGGTATATGTTTCAAACCTCGAATATGAAATAGTGACACATGGCAGTCCGTACAACTTCACTGTTCTGAACAGTCCTGAAACAGGTCACCTTGTAAAAATGATCATAAGTCCCAATTGGTGATACCAATTCTAATGAAACCTATGGTGTTGTAATAGGAAAAGGCGAGGCTACCTCGATGAAAATTGTTAGACATAGAGGAGAAATAATTTAAAATATATCGCAGAAATAGTATCAGGCATTTCTGCAGAAGAAATTAGAAAACTAGGGCTTCCTGTTCCGGGAGCTTCCCTCCATTGTTTTCAGAAAAGGAGTGCATTGGAAATCTCACCTTGAAGAGATATATCTTTCTATCCAATCATATCTCAAATATTCCAAGTTTTGAAAATTAGGGTTTCTATGACAAACCCTAAATCAGCCAGCTCTGGAATCGGGACGGACACCTCAAATCAGTAAGATCTAATATTTTGCTATTTTCATTAGAGGTTATCATTTCAAAGTGATCTATCACATCAGCTTGATTATAAGCTTTTTGAAGTTGAAAACTTCCAAGCATGGAAGTATAGGATCTCACTAGTTCTTGAAGTAAATGAATTGGACACCCACATAAGTAGAGAGGTTCCAGTTCAGAGGGAGATGAGGCTAAAGCCTTACTCAAGAAGAACTTGGTTAAGGCCAATAAGATCATTGTTTATTCAATAGAGGATCATATTATACCATAAGTGTCTTCCCTAAAGACACTGAAAGAGATGTTTGATCCCTTGACCAAGTTATTTGAAGGGAAGAACATAAATCAGAATATGACTTTGAGAAAGCAGTTGAAGAATGTGAAGATCCAGAATGCAGAGACTATAGAATCATACTTTACGAGGGCCTCTAAAATCAAATAACAACTTGTAGTAGTAGAAGAAGAAGTGGAGAATGCAGAAGTGGTGATGGCCACCTTGAATGGTCTCCCAAGATCATGGGATTCATTCATGCGAGGAATGTGTGCCAGAAGGAAGTGATTACTTTCAACAGACTCTGGGAAGAAGAAGAAGCTCGATTCATAATAAGAGAAGAGAATATGGGAGCAATTGAAGATCAAGCTCTCACCATCCAAAGAAGATACCTCAAACGATGAGGAATATGAAGATATCAACTCTTGAAGAACCTTTTATCCATCTTAGCATTTGGATAAGAAACGATGCTATTATGAATGAAGAAGATGATGAAGCTGAAGGCTCAAGAAGGAGTCTACCCATGAAACAAATAAATATAAGTATTCAATTGTCATTTCATGATATTTTTTTGTTATGCATTTGTTTATATTCAATTAATGTATAGTGCATGATAGAATGTTTTCATTAATGACAGTATACTACTAATATGCATGTGATGGGTAATTAGATCATGGTGCTATACAACTCTCCATTGCTACTTATCTAGAATGAAACCTCTTTGCTGACATATTGGATTAGTACACAATCTCAATGTTGTCCTGGTAGAGATGGAAGGCATCTAGAAAGTTTCCGTGAGATATGGATGAATGTTGTATTGGCTAAAATAGTTGCATGATCATATATTTATGCATAAGAATTTGCCATTATGAATATCCCTTATGAAATGTTTCTAACCATACAAATGCATTTGACTTGTAGGAAAGATTGCATACATAATCACCTACAAGCAAAGAAGGATGAGACTTGTTCCGAAGAACAAGTGACGTCAGTTCAAGATGAAGAATAATATGACGAATGCAACAACATCATTGATGTAGAACCTTCAAGCTATGATGAAGTAACCAAGAAGAAAGGGAAAACCAGTTCAAGAAGAATGATGTCTAGGATGCAATATCGATACGTGAAGGGAATTTCGTAGTTCCATCATGCAGTAGATGGAAACATCATGGGATACAAGGCAAGATTCGTAGCATGAGGCTTCTCACGAAAAGAAGGCATAGACTATGAAGAGACATTTGCAGCCAGTGGGAGTTGAAACACATACATGATGAGCTTGATGAAGATCTTAACCTTTGCTATAAGGTTGAAGATGAAAGTCTATACACTAGATGGATACATAGAATATTAGTAGAATAGGAAGCTACTTGTCACTCCGGTACATAATGTTTCAGTGCATAGAGTACAGAAGAAAGAGGGAGTATGATGCTCTGCTTCAGAGGGAGTGACTATAGAATATCCTGAGGTTCGACATGGTATGATAGGATGGACGGATTACTGGTGACTCTAGGATTTACTGAGAGTAAAGAGCATTCCAACCTTTGCTTCAAGGTTGAAGGTGGAAGACCAGTGATGCTCCTATTATATGTCGATGACTTGTTCCTGACAAAAAAGAGGAACTCATTAAATTTGCAAGAAGAAGACTTGCTACCGAGTTCGAGATAAAGGACTTGGGGATGATGCACTGTGTTCTAGGCATGGAGGTGTGGACAAGGGAAGTATGCAGTAGAGATCCTGAAGAGGTTTAGGATGATGGACTACAAGGCCATGACCACAGCTATGGCATTGAACCTAAATCTATTGAGTGTTGCTTCATCAGATTCGGTTGATGCCACGATATATCGTTAGATGATGTATTCCTTTATGTACCTAACGAATACGAGACTTGATATTTGCTTTGCTGTGAACACATTGAGACATGTTCACCTGATGGTTACAAAGCATGTAGTGAGGTACCTGAAGGGTATAGTTGATTATGGGCTCAAGTATGATTCAAATCAGAAGATTAACCTGGAGGGTTATGAGGATTCGTATTGGGCAGGTAGTGCCATTGATAGGAAGAGCACTTCGAGGTGCTATTTTAGTATGGGATCAAGTGTGATCTCTTGGTTTGGCAAAATGGAGTCCTGCATGGCGCTGAGTACAGCCGAGGCAAAATATGTTGCCACTTTCTATTTGGGAGAGAGGAGCAGTGAAGCTCTAGTATGTGATCCAGATCGAGATCTCTCGAAAGAGGGAGTTCGAGCATAGTCGGTGAGACAGGTTGTCTGAGCATAAATCCTAGCGAAGCTCATAGGTTGCTCAGATGTAAACATACATGTAGGTTGTCCTCAGATGTAATCGGTCGTGGCGAAGTTCATAGGTTATCCTTGAATGTAATCAGCCCTGATGTGATTCTATGCTAGAAATAGCCAAAGTGAAGTTTGAGTACTTCAGGGAGAAGCTTGGTGTTCTCCAGATCGAGGTTCCCTCCAAGGGGAAATGATGAGACCTAGAGCCATTCTGACATGGTGAGAGGATTAGGTTCCTTCCATGGTCAAATGTAATGGATGAGCCATTCTGTCATGGTGAGAGGATTGGTTCCTTCCATGTCAGATATGAGTGCTGAGCCATTTTGATATGGCTGTAGGATTGGTTCCTACATGATCAGATATAAGGGCTATTGCCATTCTATAAATGGAGGTACCTGGTAAGTTACCAGGAATCCTCAGCCTAGGGATGAGGGCCATTCTAATGTGATTGTAGGATTGGTTCCCAAATGATCATATGTAAGTGAAGTGACTTTCCATAGATGATTGTAGTTGTGTCCTATCATGGTGGTGGATGTGAGTGCAGAGCCTTTCCACAGATGATAGTAGTTGTGTCCTATCATGCTGGTGGATCTGAGTGCTGATCCTTTTCACAGATGGTAGTAGGTGTGTCCTACCATGATGGTGATTGTAAGTGCTATGCCTTTCCATAGATGGTAGTAGGTGTGTCCTATGATGCTGGTGGATGTGAGTGCTGTGCATTTCCACATATGGTAGTAGGTGTGTCCTACCATGTTGGTGATTGTAAGTGCTATGCCTTTCCATATATGGTAGTAGGTATGTCCTACCATGCTGGTGGATGTGAGTGATGTGCCTTTCCACAGATGGTAGTAGGTGTGTCCTACCATGCTGGTGGATGTGAGTGCTGTGCCTTTCCACAGATGGTAGTAGGTGTGTCCTACCATGCTGGTGGATGTGAGTGCTATGTATTTTTACAAATGATAGTAGTTGTGTCCTATCATGCTGGTGATTGTAAGTGCTGTGCCTTTTCACAGATGATAGTAGTTGTGTCCTATCATGCTGGTGAATGTAAGTGCTGTGCCTTTTTGACATGGTGTTGGATGTGTTCCTCTCATGGTCAGATGTGAGTGATGGCCATTCTGACTTAGGGTCAGATATAAGTGCTGAAGAATACCTACATGGAGGCTAGGCCTACAACCAGCATGAAAAAGGGCTGGCTCTGTAGAACTTCCTGTGTCGAGAAGAATCATGAGATAGCACCTATGATGATGACCCAGTGATGATCTAGATCCAGTGATGATGTCTCAGTGATGATCAAGATCGAGTGATGATCTAGATCCAACAGTGACAATCCAGATCCAGTGATGATGTCCCCGTGATGATACAGATCGAGTGATGATCTAGATCCAATGATGATGATCCAGCAGTGATGATCCAAATTGAGTGATGATACCGATCTAGTGTTGATGTCCCCGTGATGATCTAGATTGAGTGATGATCCAGATCCAGTGATGATGATCCAGATCCAAGATGAAGATGACTTGAAGATGAAGATGACGAAATGATCCAGTTGATACAGAGAAGAAGACCAGTGCTGACAAATTGTGTCGAGAGAATACCTTCCTAGTTAAGAGGGAGTGTTGATGTATTTGTAACTTTAGAATGTATTCACTTGTATATTTCATGCATTGTAACCCGATGTTTATTCCAGGAAGTGTTTGTAATGAAATTGAGTCATGTCATGCCCCGATGTTCTGATCAAGAGTTTCTATAATGTGAACAATTCATGTCAAGTCATTGTGGGTAACTCTCCTATTGATCAAGGGTTAAAGTCCCTGTAGTTGTGGGGCCCTAGGGTTATTAGAATATCCTAGAGAAGTCGACCCTAGATGAGTTATTATAAGTCAGGGCAATAGTCCCCACCGTTGTGTTAAGGATAACCCTCCTTGTTGTTCAGAGGGGTAAAGTCCCCACAAGTTGTGGGGTACTAGGGTTATTAGACTCTCCTAGAGATGTCGACTCTAGTAAGTAATTGTTAAGTGAGGCCGACATGTTGGAGAGGAAATTAAGTGAACAAAAGAATATAAATAGAGAGTGAGCCTCTCTATTTATTACACACACACTCACTCATTGGGGCGCATGAGTGAGAGAGAAGTTGTTGGGACAAGAGAGAGACTACTGCTGTCGGGAGATCATCTTTATGTTTTTCGGGTTTTGATTTTGGTGTTGATTCTATCTTTGAGGAAGTTGCGGGGTTTTCTCATTTATGGTTTCCCCAAGGAAAATATTTGTGTTCATTGTCTCTTGCATTTATTGTTGTGCATGTTATTCTCTCAGATAAGATCCTAAGATCATAATGCTAGCTTGAATGATAAAAATCTAACACAATGTTGGTAATGATGACGATGACGATAATGATGAACAATGTTGGTGATGATGATGATGACAATGATGATGATGATGATGATGATGATGATGATGAGGATGACGCTGATGATGACGATGATTAGGAGCAATGATGATGATGATGATAGGTTTAGTTGAAACTTTGCTTTGATTTTATTTTCAAGCATTTTCAAAGGAATGATGATGATGACCACGACGATGATGACGAACAATGATGATGATGATGATGAGGAGGATGACAATGATGATGATGATGAGGATGAGGATGATGATGAAGATGAGGATGAGGATGACAATGATGACAATGATGATGAATAATGACAGCGATGATGATGATGATGTTGAGGAACAATGATGATGATGATGCTAGGTTTAGTTGAAACTTTGCTTTGATTTTATTTTCAAGCATTTTCAATGGCATGATGATGATGACCATGACTATGATGATGAGGATGATGACAATGGAATGACGATGATGATGATGATGAGAATAATGACTATGATGATGATGATAAGGATGAGGATGATGAGGATGAGGATGAGGATGATGACTGTGATGATGATGAGGATGATGATCATGATGATGGCGATGGCGATGATGATGAGCAATGATGGTGATGATGATGATGATGATGATGAGGATGATGATGACGGTGATGAAGATGATGATGAACAATGATGGTGAAGATGATGATGATGACGACGATGATGAGGAACAATGATGATGAGGATGATGACTATGATGATGATGATGAGGATGCCTACGATGACGATGATTATGATAATCATTATTATGATGGTGATGATGGTCAGTGTTGGAGGCCTCCCTTACCCTCCACTAGCCATAGGTAAGGATCCTAAGACCTCATAATGGCACCCATGGGCCTAAGAAGAAAGCAGTGGTGAAGACTATATTGTAAAAATACCTGAACATGTGTGAATACGAAGGCGTTGTTGAAGAACGTTAGTCATTAAATGAGATAAACATTAGTGAGTAAATGTTGTAAATGTTAGGTAGGAGCGCTCGTGCATCTAGTTGTGCATGCACACGGTCTTTTACATGCGTGCGCATGTACAAATATGTGTGCGCACACCTGTTACTAGTTATAAAAAATAGAGATATGGATTTCCGAGATTGCTACCAATTTTCACGGGTTTTCTACAACTGTTGGTGCATTTTGTGCTCCTGAACTCTACAATTTGGATCACACTCAAGCACCACTCTTTGATCTATTGGGTAGAAGATCACTCTTGGAATCTAAAAAACATAATCAGTGGTATTGGAAGTTAGTGGATACATTCAAACACAAGTTTTCAATGCAAGAAGAGATCATTTTGAATAGGTATGGTGGATTGTAAATAATTATTTTCATTCATAAGCTTTCAGATCATTTCATTGATTTATGTTTTATCATATGCCTACAACAATATCCCTCTCATAGACAACATTTAATTTCAGAAGAATAATTCCCAACTTCACATCTAAACAATCCCATATTATCCATACAAGATGAAATATGCAATGTTAAATAATTTACATTTGCACATGAATATATTTTGATTTCACACAATGATGGCATAGATGAAGTTATCCCTTGAGACTCTTCAATTTAAAAAAAACCTTTGAAGTAATCATGGGAGAGGGTCCATATTGAATAGTTCACCAAGTTGTCCATATTCTCTATACAAGATGAAGTATTCAATGTAGACCAATAATCATTTGCACATGAATATATTTTGATTTCCCACAAGGATGGCATAGACTCGTTCTCTATTGAGACTCTTCAATTTGTAATTAGTCAATTTGTTCTCTTAATAGTTAACTTGTAACTTAATGAGTGTAATTTATTCAATTTATTCCCAAGACATCCAAACACCAACTTGTGTATTCCCTCACAACTAATGTGGCATATTATGTGTAATGTCATATCATCCGAAGGTGTTGGAAATGAAAAATATTTCACTCATCTTCTTTTGACTTCCAATACTTTTTGAACACAAAGGAAGTCATAATCCTATAGTTGTAATACCTGCGAACTTGACTCTCTTTACTTGACTCAAATAGAGTATAGAAATGAAACTTTAGTTCGAACATAAAGAGAAAACTTTAATCAGTGTTGATGTATCAATGCCAATAGTTACCATACTAACATATCTGTAATTTAGTTAATTATGCTGGAATGCATCATGTTTCTTGTATAATGGAACTAATACCTTGTTTGTTGCTTCTTATGTGTTGATGTATTTGTAACTTCAGAATGTATTCACTTGTATATCTTATGTGTTGTACCCCGATGTTTATTCCAGGAAGTATCTGTAATGTAATTGAGTCATGCCATACCCCGATGTTCCTATCAGGAGATTCAATAATGTAAACAAGTCATGTAAAGTCATAGATGGTAACCCTCCCTATTGTTCAAGGGTTAAAGTCCCCACAGTTATGGGGCCCTAGGGTTATTAGACTCTCCTATAGAAGTCAACCCTAGTGAGTTATTGTCAAGTCAAGAATTAGTATAAATAGAGAGTGAGCCTCTCTATTTATCATACATTCACTCACACTCAGTTGTAGCACATAAATGAGAGAGAAAGAAGAAGCTAGGACAAGAGAGAGAGAGACTACTGCTGTCGGGAGATCATCTTATTGTTTTGGGTTTTACTTTTGGTGCTGATTCTATCTCTAAGGAAGTTGTGGGGTTTTCTCCTTCATGGTTTCCCTAAGGAAAAACTTTGTGTTCATTGTCTCTTGTGTTTGATTGTTGTGCTTGTTATTCTCTCAGATAAGATCCTAAGATCATAATGTTGAAATAAATAAAAATCTAACATGGTATCAGAGCTAACCTGAGAAGAAGAAACTATGTAGCTGCGGAAACTAGGGATTCCTACTTTTTGGATCTCTCTCCACATATTTTCAGCAAAATAAGGTGGGGCTGACTCTCCTCTTTAGGGCGCATCTTTCTGTCGAAGCAGAATTTGATTATGAGCATTTTTAGTTTTTGACCCAACACTGCTGCCGGAAATTAGGGCTTTCCACAGAAGTGGAATTTTTGAGTGAGCCCAGGCCTGGATTGACCAAAGTTTTTGGTTGGATAGAACTCCGAGAAAGTCAAACCCTAATCTGCTCCTGAACCAGCTCTGTAGAAATTCAGCTCTAGATCCAGTTCCGACATATTAACCCGGTAAGACCTAAATCTTTTGCATTTCCATTTGAGGTTCTTTGTTAAGATGTCTTATCATACCAAGTTTGATGAAAAGCTTGAGGGAGCTAATAACTTCTAAGCTTGGAAGTATAGGATCTCCGTGGTCCTGGAAGAAAATGAGTTGGAATCTTACATCAATGAAGAGGTTCTAGTTCCAAAGGGAGATGAGGCTAAGGCCTTACACAAAAAGAAATTGGTCATGGTAAGAGGATTATTGCTGATTCGATCAAGGATCACCTCATACCACAAGTGTCCTCCCTAAAGACACCTAAAGCTATGTTTGATTCCCTCACCAAACAGTTTGAAGGGAAGAACATAAATTGGAAGATGACTCTGAGAAACCAATTGAAGAATGTAAAGATCCAAGATGCAGAAACCATCCAGTCTTACTTTACAAGGGTCTCTAAGATCAAGGAACAGATTGAACTAGTAGATGAAGAAGTAGAGAATGCAGAAATTGTGATGACCACCTTGAATGGCCTCCCTAGATCATGGGACTCCTTTATTCAAGGGATCTGTGCCAGAAAGAAGCTAGTCAAATTTAGTAGACTGTGGGAGGAATTCTCACAAGAAGAAGCTCGGATAGTAGCTTGAGAAGAAAATATGGGAAGTGAAGATCAAGCTCTCGTAGTACACACCAAGAGTAGCAGAACAAACTATCACAAAATTAAGTCTTCTCAACAGAAATGTAAGATTAGAATATCTAATAAAGATTTTTCTAGAATCAGATGCTATACATGTGACAAGAAAGGACACTATGCTAGAGAATGTCCTAGAAACAAAAGTGGCTCTCACAAGAAGAAGGGAAGCAAGAAAAGACATCATGCTCACACTGCAGAGGATGATGAAACTCCCAGAAAGAAAGTCAAAGAAGAAAGTGACAATTCTTCTCGCGAAGAAGAATATGTTCTGATTTCTGCCCTCATAGGCACTGTTACACATGGAAGCAATGATTGGCTCATTAATAGTGGGGCTTACAAACATATGATAGGGTTCAAGGAATCCTTTGTGAAACTTTCGGAACATGAGTCACCTCACAAGGTGAAACTTAGAGATGACTACCAGTATCCAATAAAAGGTAGTGGTGAATCCTCCTATAAACTAAATTCCGAAAAGTCTATGAAGATGAAGGATGTCCTATTTGTACTAGGATTAAAGAAGAACCTTCTCTCCATCTCTGCATTGGATGCAAAAGGAATGAGGGTTTCATTTACATATGGCCAAGTCCTTATGTGGCCAAAAGGAAAGACTATAGATGATGCAGTAGTGATTGGAGAACCATAAGGAGGACTATACGAATTAAAGGGCCATCCAGAACAAGCCTTGGTCCATGACTCAGTAGAGCCAAATGAACTTTGGCACAGAAGGCTTGCACATGTGCACTATAGGGCACTACTAGTTGCAAGCAAAGTTGTTGAAGGTATTTCAGAAATACAGACAAACATGATGGTGTCTGCAAAGGATGTGCGAAAGGAAAGAACAAAAAGAAGACATTTCCAAGTAGCGAGAGCAAGGAAAAAGGAATATTGGAAATCATTCACTTTGATGTATGCGGGCCAATGTCATCCAGTTCATTAAGCGGGTATGTATACTATGTTTATTTTATTGATGATTTTTTCTAGGAAGACATGGATATACTTCTTAAAGTACAAAGATGAAGTATTCAACAAGTTCAAGGAATTCAAAGCCTTGATTGAGAACCACACAGAAAAAAAATATCAAGACCTTTCGATCAGATAATGGCGGAGAATTCACATCAAATGAATTCAAAGAGTTATGTAAAGATTCAGGGATTAAGAGGGAGTTAACCACTCCATATAATCCACAGTAGAATGGGGTTACAGAAAGGAAGAATAGAATGATCATGGAAGCTGCAAGGGCAATGCTTCATGATCAAGATCTTCCCATGCATCTATGGGCAGAAGCTTCCAGAACAACAGTGTATGTATAGAACCGTACTCCACAAAGAGTACTAGAGAACAAGAAACCTGAAGAAGTCTTTTTTGGTAGGAAACCAGAGGTCAGCCATCTCATAATATTTGGCTGTCTAGTATACATACACATTCCAAAAGAAAAGAGGACAAAGTTAGATCCTTCTGGAAAGAAGGGTATATTTATGGGGTATAGTGAAAGCTCGAAAGCTTACAAAATATACTTCCCAGGATTCAAGAAAATCAGCATTAGAAGAGATGTAACATTCGATGAAGATTCATCCTACAACAAATCCAGAAAGAGACCAATTGAAGACTCTGAATAAATAGAAGTACCCAGAATTCCTAATACAACAATAAACGAAGAAAATCCAGAAGAGGATCGAGAAATGGAAGAACCTCAGGAACCTGTAGATCCACCTCAGGAAAAGAATCCTCACAAGAGGAAACCTGCATGGGTACGAGAGGCTATCCAAGGTGCAAAAAGATATGGGGCTCTAGAAGAAACACATAGAGAAAGAAAGAGAACTAGGTCCTGCTCTGGATATGTAGCCCTATTATGTGACATCATTGATAAAGAACCTTCCAACTATGAAGAAACGACATAGAAGAAAGAATGGAAGGATGCTATGATCAAGGAGTACCAGTCGATCATGAAGAATGATGTCTAGGATGTTGTCCCTAGACCAGAGGGGAAGTATATTGTGACGTCCAAATGGATCTACAAGATCAAGCATGCTGCAGATGGTAGCATAGAGAAATATAAAGCAACATTTGTGGCTTATGGATTCTCCCAGAAAGAAGGAATAGATTATGAAGAAAATTTTGCACCTGTAGCCAGATACACTTCCATCAGAGCAGTACTTACTTGGGATGCAGTAATGAAATGGAAGATACACCAAATGGATGTCAAGACTGCTTTCTTAAATGGTGTAGTGGAAGAGGAAGTGTATGTGGAGTAGCCACTCGGTTTTGAGACACATGATAGGGAGACTCATGTATGTAAATTAAATAAATCCTTATATGGTTTGAAACAGGCACCCAGGACATGGTATGGCAGAATTGACAGCTTCCTATCCAGCTTGGGATTTACTAAGAGTAAAGCAGATTCCAACCTTTACTACAAGGTTGAAGAAGGAAACCCAGTGATACTCCTACTATATGTAGATGACCTATTTGTAACCGATATGGATGGGTTGACTGATGACACTAAGAGGAAGCTTGCTACCGAGTTCGAGATGAAGGAATTGGGTATGATGCACTAGTTTCTAGGCATGGAGGTTTGGCAGAATGCAGATGGAATTTCCTTAGGACAAGGGAAGTATGCAGTAGAGATATTGAAGAGGTTTGGGATGATGGACTGCAAGGCCATGACCACACCTATGGAATTGAACTTGAAGCTATTGAGTGATGCTTCATCAGAAGCGGTTGATGCTAAGGTGTATTGTCAGATGATTGGGTCCTTGATGTACCTGACGAATACAAGACCTGATATTTGCTTTGATGTGAACACATTGAGCCATTTCCTGATGGATCCGAGACATGTTCACTTGATTGCTGCAAAGCATATTCTGAGGTACCTAAAGGGTAAAGTTGATTATGGGATCAAGTATGAGGCGAATCAGAATATTAACCTGGAGGGTTATGTTGATTAAGATTGGACAGGCAGTGCCATTGATAGGAAGAGCACTTCAGGGTGCTGCTTCAGTATGGGATCAGGTGTGATCTCTTGGTTTAGCAGGAAATAGTCTTGCATGGCATTGAGTACAGCTGAAGCAAAGTATGCCGCAGCTTGTTCAGCTAGTTGTGAGGCAGTATGGATAAGGAAGCTACTGTCTGATTTGTTTGATCTCCAGTTGGATGCTACTTGTATATATCACAACAACCAGAGTTGTGTGAAGTTGTCAGAGAAACCGGTGTTCCATGACAAGTCAAAGCATATTGAGATCAAATATCACTATATCAGGGATATGGTGCAGAGAGGAGTAGTGAAGCTCCAATATGTTTTGATGAACGAGTAGATAGTTGATGTGTTGAACAAGCCATTGGCCAGAGTGAAGTTTGAGTACTTAAGGGAGAAGCTTGGTTTTCTACATATCGAGGTTCCTTCTAAGGGGAAGTGATGAGTCCGTGAGCCATTCTGACATGGTGAGAGGATTGGTTCCTTCCATGGTCAGATGCAAGTGTAGAGATGATCTGATATGATTGTGGGTTGTGTTACCACATGATCAGTGTAGAGCCATTCTGATGTGATTGAGGGATGGTTTCCCACATGATCAGATATAAGTGTTGAAGGCCATTCTCTGGGAGAATGGAGGCACCTGATCAGTTACAGGGAATACTCAGCCTAGAGATGATATCCATTATGATATGACTGTGGGATTGGCTCTCACATGATCAATTGTAAGTGCAAATCCCTTCCATGGATGGTAGTGGTTGTGCCCTACCATGCCACTGGTTGTAAGTGTAGATCCCTTCCATGGATGGTAGTAGTTTTTTCCTACCATGCCACTGGTTGCAAGTGCAGAGCCCTTCCATGGATGGTAGTAGTTGTGTCCTACCATGCCACTAGTTGTAAGTGTTGGGACCTTCCACAGATGATAGTAGGTGTGTCTTATCATGATGATGGTTGTAAGTGCTGGGCCCTTCCACAGATGATAGTAGGTGTGTCCTATCATGTTGATGGCTGTAAGTGCTGGGCCTTTTCACATATGATAGTAGGTGTGTTCTATCATGCTAGTGAATGTAAGTGCTGGGCCTTTTTGACATGGTTCTTGGATGTGTTCCTCCCATGGTCGGATGTAAGTGCTGGGCCTTTCTGACATGGTTCTTGGATGTGTTCCTCCCATGGTCAAATGTGACTGCTGGGTGTTCCTTTTTGACATGGTGGTGGATGTGTTCCTCCCATGGTTAGATGTAAGTGCTGGGTGGGCCTTTCTAACATATGGTCAGATATAAGTGTTGAAGAAGATAAATACCTACATCGAGGCTAGGCCTACAACCAACATGAAAAAGGGCTTGCTCTGTAGAACTTTCTGTGATGAGTAGAATTGAGATAGCACCAATGATGATGACCCAGTGGTGATCCAACAATGATGATCCATATCCAGTGATGATCTAGATCTAGCGATGATGTAGATCCAGTGATGATCCAAATCCAGTGATGATCCAGATCCAGACTTGAAGATGAAGATGAATTGAATATGAAGATGACTTGATGTTGATCTAGATGATACAGAGAAGAAGACTTGTGCCAATAATTTGTGTCGAGAGAATACCTTCCTAGTTAAGAGGGAGTGTTGATGTATTTGTAACTTCAGAATGTATTCACTTGTATATCTTATGTATTGTACCTCGATGTTTATTTTGGGAAGTATCTGTAATGTAATTGAGTCATGTCATACCCCGATGTTCCTATCGGGAGATTCAATAATGTAAACAAGTCATGTAAAGTCATAGAGGGTAACCCTCCTTATTGTTCAAGGGTTAAAGTCCCTGCAGTTGTGGGGCTCTAGGGTTATTAGACTCTCCTAGAGAAGTCAGCCCTAGTGAGTTATTGTCAAGTCGAGAATCGGTATAAATAGAGAGTGAGCCTCTATATTTATCATACATTCACTCACACTCAGTTGTAGCGCATAATTGAGAGAGAAAGAAGAAGTTGTGACAAGAGAAAGAGAGACTACTGCTGTCAGGATATCATCTTACTCTTTTGGGTTTTACTTTTGGTGTTGATTCTATCTCTGAGGAAGTTGCATGGTTTTCTCCTTTATGGTTTCCCCGAGGAAAAACTTTGTGTTCATTGTCTCTTGTGTTTGATTGCTGTGCTTGTTATTCTCTTAGATAAGATCCTAATATCATATTGTTGAAATAGATAAAAATATAACATTATGTAGGGGTAGACCTCATAGTTTTGATAAATAAACGTTTGGAGATGGGAAAATCACATAACAGAGCAAGAAAAACTAGAAGGAATATGCCCATTGAAAAGAAAAATGAGGTAAGAGAAAATGCCAGGTTGGAAATGAAGAGAGTGAGACATGGTCCAGACATTTCCACTGATACTGCGACTAATCCTAACAGAGTTGATCACATAACAACCTCTACTTCAAAACCACGAGTGAAGCGGTTGCATCTAATGGACCCAACTCAAGTTCCAACATCAACACAGTCTCCAACCAACAATCCATCAACGAGCTATGTTGAAGCTCTTTAAGACATAGGTATATTGAGAGACGTTGAGTATCAAGCATTGGACCTAGGAGCAATGATTAATTTGGAATCTTTCCAAGAAGACCACAACCATGTCGAGCACACTCCCAATATGGACTGACATGTGAATGAAGCACCACAACAAAGAATCCCAGGGATGTGTAGCTCATGTCCACCTTCCCTACCTCGACTGTCTGCTGCAAGAAAAAGGACTCCTAGACGTATCCATGCGGATGAAAGTTGTATGTCATGCCTTGAAGGGATATTGCCCAAATGCACCATCGATTGGCAATGTACCAAATTAATGAAGGAATATTTTGAATTGAAAGGCAATGTAGGTAAATTTAAATTATTACTATGTTTGTTAAAGTCAAATTGTTTAGTTATTTTTAGGATAATTCTAGGCATAAATATGGTTAGAAGTTTAAAGGCTAACAACCATATTGTTAGAAATATACAATATGATTTTAATGCGATTGGGAAGACGTCTCGTACTAAATATCTTTGTGCGGCTCATCGTGTGTTATCAAAATCAGTTGTAAGAAAGTCCACACGGAAACGTCGCCTCCTTTCACACACTTCTCACATAATTAAATTAAATAGAAAAACTGTTCAAAAGTACTCTGTTATATGAGAAAATCTTCAGACTCCAGGTGGAAAATATTATTGGCCTTTTGTCAGCAGGTTGCCTTGTCGAGATATGAAGCTAATTGGTGTTGTTAAGGAATTAGTACAAATTTTTTGGCATGATCATACCAAACCTTCATATAACCAAAGAGATGTGCTAAAGCTGAGAAAAGGTTCTATTGAACGTGAACCCCACATCAAACAATTCCTTGACACAACATAGACTGAACTCTATGAGAGATTCAGGAATGAGCACACACAATTGAACCTGGTCCAAAGTTCCTTTGAGAAATGTAAACCATGGTACGTTCGAATATGCATTGATCGAAACACATGCTGTTGTAGATACCATGTAGAATATGAATATTTTTACGACACATAGAAACATATATTTTGTGATTTGCATACTAACCTTGAGCAGGGCTGCAATGAATCTGTAATACCACCGAATGCATCGATAGATTTTATTGTCAACATCATGTTTCCAAGGCATGAAGGACAAAAATACTATGGAAAATCATGTCTATATGGGAATTGTTCCAGGTGAAATGGGTTTTCTCTTTTGAACCATTGCATTCATGGAAGCGATGAGCATCAATTTGGCAATATGAGCGTGGAGATGCAGAGCTTCAAGCATGTAACCTATCAATCAGATAGTGCGAAGGAAAGTAAAAATATTGCATTGGTGAAGTCATAGGTGCAAATTATTATTGCATGTTTTTCCTCTTACATGTTTAGTTTCTACATATACATTCTTTAAAGGTCACATTCTAATACGACCCTTGTTTTCATGGAAACAGGTACGGGTATGTGATTTTTTGATGGATTTCTACAAGAAAACCAAGCAGCATGTTCAACATGTGCATGTAGCGTGATGGCAGGATGAGAAATACAGAAAATGTAGGGACAAATTTCCCATTGGGACCATATCGTCAATTGTGGATTTTGCAGAAAACTACACCCTTCAGCCACAAAATGAAATTCAGAGTCAATACTACCATTTCAACCAAGTCAGCATCATGGTACATATTATGTATAGGCATGTCCTTGAGAGAAACATTAACAACAGGATAATATAGAAGGAGACAAACTTTTACATAAGTGATGACAGATGCCATGATCTGCATTATGTGCAACATTGTTTTCAAATTTTCTATGATTAGCTAAAGGAGGGAGATATACATATGGATCAACATTGGATATGGTCAGATGGTTGTGCGGGCCAGTTCAAACATGCGTGATTTTTCCAATGGATGAGTATGTTACATAAGACTTATAATGTTCCGCATATATGGAACTACTTTGAGACTGGGCACGACAAAGGTGAGCATGACGGGGCTAGTGCATGCATCAAGACCGCACTACGAAGGGAGGAGATGAGGTTTACCAGAAACCCCCATATCAAAGATGCAGAATCCATAGTTCAATGGTGCTCTGCAACAATGTCTATTGATCCCAATTTTGTCATCATTTTCGGTAGTTAAATTACGCATTTAAACATATGTTTTGTCATCTTTTTGCATATTTTCTGTCACGCAGCTCACTATTCAGCCCCAGGTATGAATGAATTTAAGGTTTATGTAAAATCCGTTTATTATTATCATTTTACGATTTTATTGCTTAAAATTGACATTGTTTGAAGCGCGTTTGATATATTAATTTATGTGTATATTTGTTTGCAGGTTATATAGTCTTTTGACAAGTTAACAAACAGACACGCGTTCAGCTAGATATGTGTATAGCATATCCAACTCACTGTCCATCTTACTATCCAAATCACTAACCAGACTGCGCGCTGTTGATAACAGATTCCAGGCATTAAAATGTTGGAATGGTATGCAAACTACCTGCTGTCCACGCATTTGGGTGATGGAGAAGCCCTTGTTCTAGAATACTCGCCATCACGTTGCCTTTGCTCGACAACACACCACCAGTCCATGCATTTGGATGATAGCATGATTTTCGTTCTAAAAGACTCACCGGCGTGCGCTCCTTTTCTTGATACCACTCCACCAGCCATGCTAAAGAAGGAGCATGTATGGCACATCATGCGATGAAGAGAGCCGAAGCACGAAGGAGAATGTTGTGCGTTGGCATTTGATCAGTTAATGGTCATAATGGTTGACTAAATTTAGAGAGAATTTGACCACTAAAGTTTCAACTTTCTCATCTCTGTAAACAATATATATATATCAACCTCTACGTGAGAGCTCAGTTAGCTAGAAGTTTAACCAGTTTATGCATGTGATTCGTTGTTCTTAAGCACGCTGTAATTATGTTCCTTATTTTTAATAGAAGTTGTATGTTCTGTTGTTTATGATTGCGTTTGAGTAAGCGTTAGCTAGGAATCACCCCTGATTGCTGAGAGGGCCCCTCATCAACCAAAGGTTTCTTTTCTTGTGTAGTTTCATTACCTTTTATTTTTTAGCTAGTTTAATTTCTAGTTTGTTTTTGTTGTTAAATTATTGTAAACATTTATTTCATTTGCTTCCTGTAATGCATTTTATTTCTAAATTTAAATAGCTATTTGCGCGCATAGTTTGCTTTCAATTTGCTTTCAGTCATTTCATTTCCAGCTTTAGTGTTCAGTTTTATTTACAAGTATATAGAATAGATTGCTTTTATCAAGTTAGAATAGATTCAATTCTGTTCATTTCCTTTCTGTTATAAGTTCATTCAATTTAAATTTCAGTTTCTTTCTTAATACACAATGATTTCTTTATATTCATGAATTAGTTTAAGATTATTTCGCTGTCAAATTTTATTAATAAGTAGGTTTATTTAATGCCTCTATGCATTGTATTTACATGTGCATAAATTCAGTTGAAGATTAGATCATTTAGGTTATTTTCTGTGATTTTAGTTATGCAGACTATCATTTCAGACAACGTGTTTAAACTGTTATTCAAACACCCCTTCCAGACTTGTAGTTTAGTCTATCATCTAGTACGTAGTTTCGTTTTTAGTGTTTTCAATGTGTTTTGAACATGTTTTAAGCTCCATTTCTTTAGTATTCCAAGTATGCTTTGACTGTAAAAGTTAGACAATAGTCCTATTTAACATTAAGGCTAAAAGTTAGATTGTTTTAGATTATTATTAAAGTTTTATCCTTATCCCTACCTCTTTTCACCTTGAACATGTTTTGAGCTATGTTGTGTTTTGTTTCTGATTCCTTTTACTGTTTTACTGTTTTGTAATCATGCCTTTGGATTGATTTATCCATTTGCATGTAAAACTTAGTATTACATGTATTATCCTTAGGAAAATATACTAGTACCTTGTAGATTGTTCCTTTTTCACTGTTTGATTACCGAAAGAGACTTGTAGGATGGAATTCAAAGTTATTCCTATTAAGTTTTCTACTTGCTTCTTTTTATTAAGTTTTCTACTTGCTGCCTTTATTAAGTTTTCTACTTACTTATAAATTAGGTCTTCCTTGTATCCTAGTCTTTCACTTGAAAAGTTAGTTGTTGATAGTACCCTTTTCAGTCTAAAGTTATTTTCTTATAAAATAAATTATCAATCATTTGGTTTAGTATTCTGTTCTGGTTCAATTACCTTAATATTTGAATTCTTAGGAGTTTGACTCGGTTTTTCATTTTGAAAGATCTTTCAATATTTTGTTTGTAAAAATATTTCCATGACACCATAGGAATCCCTCTACCTTTGCATATATTTTGTGTCAACTCTAAGCCTACCAACCTTGGTCTATAATTAAATATTAGGTGAATTATTCTAGACGATATAACACCCAAAATTTTGGCGCCGTTGCTGAGGAGTTGTTCTGTAAGGTAGAATAGATAGAATTCTTTATGAATTTTAGTAATAGGCTGGTGGCAGGGGAACAATAGGACGAGAGGTAAGAACCTGTGCATCTGTTATAACAGGCGCCCCCAAATCTAGCAATAGTAGTAGCATAGATTTTTCTTTAGTTTAAAGTTTTTCATGAGTAGAATTAGAGATCCTCAGGGTATATTTGTTAAGACACGAAAACTATTGAAATTCCTACTAACTTTTACAGGGGATGTAATACCCCAACCACTAACTCAGCAGAAAGGTATCTGAAAGACACCTGGAGGAAGTAGTTCTACCCTAAAACATAAGGAGACTCTCTCAAGAGATCTTACCGGGGAAGCCATAGAAGGAGAAGGAGCCTTAGCAGGAGGTCCTAAGGATGTCGTCCCTAAGGAAGTTCAAGAGGATTATCCACTAGGAACTTCTAACCTGCCACTAATATTGAATCCAAATAATACAACTTTTTCACTAGTAGGAGATCCGAATTTTGTTGACTTTGTTGATCCTGCCTAGGTAAAATATCTCTTTGGAAACTCCATAGATCTAGTTATCTCAAAAATTGAAACATCCATAGTAGAACCTACCATCCCTCTAGGATTCAATAAAAACACGGTTGATCAGAGGAAGGTCTCTCCAAAAAAAGAACGTTAGGACGCCCCATTATCACCGCGAAAGGAGCCTCCTAGGTATATTTACGTTAAAAACCCAACTTATATGGAGAGATGGGGAGAGAAAAAAGATCATGATGAAGTTAGAAATGGCGGAGGAGAAGGGGAAAATTGAACTGATGCTACCTTCAGGTTTCCTATTTTAGACATTATATAGGATGTAACTATGAAAAACATCCCTCCTTCCTCCTTACCGACTTTCTACAGAAAAAGTAATGAGGACCTGGACACATTTCTGTTCGAGTTCGACATCCTTTGTAGGAGCTATAATTATCTACAATATGCTCACAAACTAAAACTCTTTCCCGCTACACTAAAATATTCTTCCTTGAGATGGTTCATGGGATTAGGTGAATCCATTATCAGGACTTGGGATGATATACAAACCTCATCTTTGCAAAAATATCAAGAGTATTGAAAACCCAAGGACTCTCAACATGATATATTCAAGATACAACAAATTGAAGACAAAATCCTAGAGGATTATCTCGAAAGGTTTGTTTATACACTACATAAATCAAAATATAGCGACTTCCAAGAAGATGCAGTACGTACACTTTTCCTTAAAGGGATCTCCGAGGACTTGATAGAAAGTCTTAATCTCATGGCATCCGGCGATGTTTCTCATAAAACCTTTGCACAAATTAGTGATATGTGTAAAAATTATTCTAGAAGTAGGGGGGAAGTTGGGAAAAACTTTCGAGAACCTTATAGTAGAAATGTAAGAGGAAACATTCCCAGTTCAGGTGGAGTTACAAGGATAGAGTTAGGAAACCTATTGGAGAATTTCAAAACTGATATCTTAGGGGCCATGGGTTATCAACTAGATGCTTTACAAGCCAAGAATAGGAAGGATGAAGAACGAGCAGCAATGAGCATTTTTTGTCCAAGATGTAGGACCAAACATCCCCAAAGGTAATGCTCATTAAACAACATCTCCGTATGTCACATCTGTACAGAAGGGAATCCAACATATAACTGCCCATCCTTTCCTAGGTTGCAAGCCATCTATAAGAGTGGGGATGTAGGTGAAACGTCTAGGAGGCCTCCTTGGAAACCTAGAAGCCAACCAAAATATCAGAATTTTCCACCATAACCCCCACTCTATTATCCTCCATATCAACCACCTCAAAAATGGAACAATTCAAGTTGGCAGAATTGGCCACCTCAGTACCCTCCTCCTCAATTTCCATAGCAACAATATTGGTCAAAAGGATGGAGAGGATAACCATACCCTCATTCACAACCTGTATCTGCACCTAATCATCCTTATCCTCGGCACCAAACAAATTTCCAGTAGATTTCGTGTGGATTTGTGCCTCCAATTCCTCTCATTGCACAACAACCCCATAACTTTCAGAATATAAATCCTCTGCGACCGACATTATTACCTGGAAAAATGATACCTAACCCAAATAATAAACCAACTCAAGCTCTTAACAACATTGAGTTTCAAACTCTTCCATCGTACCTTATTTCAACTATACCTTTACATGAGATTCATTTATGATCTAGAAGAGTTATGAATGACAAACCCAAGTCATCATTCATCATTCATGAGGAAAATGAGAAAGAAGAGGATTCAAATAAACCCATGAATGATGTCATTTTAGAGGATGTGAACATTTTGAATATTCCAGTACACACCCATCCTCCGCAAGAACCCATTCAGGAGCAAAGAGTTCCTCCATTTTCGGAAATACTAGTAATAGAAAAACCTGTAGTTCATCCTAAGTATGAAATTTTGAATGAATTAAAGAATATTCGTGTCAAAATTCCTCTATTACAAGATATCAAGGACATACCAATATACAACAAGGTAATAAAGGAGCTATGCATTAAACGCCTAGTGAAGAAGCAAAAGGATCCTCTCACAATTCATGTTATAGGAGAGATGTCTGAATGTATGACAGATCAGTCCCGGATTGCAAAATATACAAATCCAAGAGCCCCAGTATTGACTATAATTGTAAACAATACCGCCATAGAAAATACATTAATCGATTTAGGATATGCTATCAACATGATGACCACCACAGTTTTAGAAGTTTTACAGTTAGGACAATTTCTTCGAGCTACCCCTTCCATCCTAGAACTAGCAGACCGTACTATGGTAAAACCTGTTGGAGTACTCCTAGATGACATTATTGTATCAGTAGCCTCATGGGAATGCCCTGTCAACTTTATGGTCATAGAATCAAAGGATCCTTCTAAAGGGCATCCTATTATCTTGGGAAGACCATGGTTAGCTACTGCAAATGCTTTTATAGGATGTAGGGATGGAGAGATGACTATTTCCAATGGGTTGTCTACACAGAGACTTATTTTATACCCCCAGCATAACCAATAACTGAAAATTCATGGTGGTTAAATTGTTCTTTCAGGGAAGAGGACTTTGATGAACTCTCCCTCCCTAGTGATTTCTCCTGTGCACTTCAGGAGAAAACCACTGAGAATGTATTAAACCAGTTTGTTTCTTCAACAACTTGTATAGATTTTCCTTAGTCTTTTGCTAATTTTGATTAGATCTTTGGAGACGAGTTCCAAGAGAATATGGCTCTCTCAACGTTTATGGAGAAACCTTGTGTCTTCACAATTAAAGAGAATATAGGACCATATACCATACCTTGTGAAGTTGGACTTGAAAATTTTCTACATATAAACACAGGATTAAGTGAAAACTAGCAAGCACAACTACTTGGGGTTCTTAAAAAACAAGCTGGAGCATTTGCATGGGAATACAATGATATGAAGGGTATACACCCTGACACTTGTATTCACCATATTTATATGCATCCAAACATTTCACCTGTAAGGCATCCTTAGAGGAGGATGAATCCTTCTCTAAAGGATATAGTAAAAGAAGAATTACAAAAACTCCTCAATGCTGGTTTCATCTATCCTATCTCCGATAGTAAATGGGTGTCTCCTCTAGTGGTAGTCCCAAAGAAAGTCACATGAAAATGGTGCATTTGTGTTGATTTTATAGAGCTAAACAAAGCCACACTCAAATACTACTTTCCTTTACCTTTTATTGATCAAGTGTTAGATACCCTGTCAGGTAAACAATATTTTTCCTTTCTTGACGGATATAGTGGTTACAACCAGATTTTAATAGCACCTAAAGATCAAGACAAGACCACTTTTACATGCTCTTGGGGAACATATGCTTATAGAGTTTTTCCATTTGGCTTATGTAATGCACCTACCACTTTTTAGCGAGCAGTATTAGGAATTTTCTTTGATCTTATACATGACTGTGTGGAGGTATACATGGATGATTTTACAGCTTATGGAAATACCTTTCAAGAAGCTCTTGACAACCTTGAGAAGGTCTTGACCTGATGTCAAGAAATGAATTTAGCCCTTAGTCATGAAAAATGAAAAATGTTACTGACAGAAGGTATAGTTTTAGGACACCATGTTTCCTCCCAAGGAATTAAGGTAGATCCTACTAAGATCGAAGTAATTGTTGGCCTTCCCTCTCCAAAAACTCAAAAGGAGGTAAGAATATTTCTTGGTCATGCAGGATATTACCACTGCTTTATTGAAAATTTCACTAAAATAGTTGCACCGATGTTTAAATTACTTACAAAAGATGTAGAATTCCAGTGGACAGAATCTTGTCAAAATGCTTTTGAAATTTTAAAAGCTAAACTATCAGTGGCACCAATACTCAGGGGTCCCGATTGGTCCCTTCCTTTTCATATATCCATCGATCCCTCTGATACGACCATAGGAGGAGTCCTGGGCCAAAAAGAGGGACATGCACCTTATGTCATTTATTTTATTTGCAAGAATTTGACTCATGCCAAACTAAATTACACTGTTACTGAAAAAAGAATTTTTGGAAATAGTTTATTTTATTAATAAATTTCGCCATTACATTATGGGTTACAAAGTTTTTTTGCATACCGATCACTTTGCCATTAGATTTTTAATGAATAAACCAATTACCAATGGTAGAGTGACCCACTGGCTTCTTCTATTGCAAGAGTTTAACATCACCGTCATTGACCGACCTGGTAAAGAAAATCTAGTAGCATATTTTCTCTCTCGCATTCAACATGATGATGTGCTAAACCTGTTGATGACACTTTTCCTGATGAACATTTGTTTATCGTGTCTGGTCAAACCCCTTGGTTTGCATATATTGTCAATTATTTAGCAATTGGGAAATTACCAAACCATTTGTCCCCACACGAGAAGCGTAGTATTATAGTACAAAGTTCTAATTATTCTTGGGTTGATAATGACCTCTTCTGCACTGGTCCAGATCTTATTATTCGACGATGTGCGCGGGAGGATGAAATGACATACATCCTCCATGCATGCCATGATGGACCATGTGGAGGACATTTTTTTGATAGGCAAACAACATACCAAGTATTGCACTCTGGTTATTACTGGCCAAGCATTTTCAAGGATGCTGCCAAGTATGTTAAAGGATGTGATAGTTGCCAAAGAATGGGTAGAACTACGTCATCTGATCAAATTCCCTTACAACCTCAAGTCATGATTGAGCATTTTGAAAAATGGGCTCTTGATTTTGTAGGACCAATTTCTCCCATGTCTCATAAAAATAAGTATATCCTGGTTTGCACGGATTATGTCACCAAATGGGTACAAGATAAAGCTTTTTTTAGGGCTACAAAGAAATTAGTGGTAGAATTTATATATGAAGAAATATTCACCCAGTTTGGTGTACCTAGAGAAATTGTCACAGACCAAGGTACTCAATTCACTTCCAAATTAATGAAATAACTCACTACAAAATATGGCATCCGACATTGCAAATATTCACCTTATCACCCTCAGGATAATGGTCAGGTAGAATCAACCAATAAAGTATTAGAATCCATTTTAACCAAAACCATTCACTTACATCATAAGGATTGGGCAGATAGACTCCCGAAGGCTTTATGGTCCTATAGGATAACATGGAGAAACACTATCGGACATACACCCTATGAGTTAGTATATGTCAAACAAGTCATTTTACCTATTGAATTTCAAGTTAAAACCTTTCGTATGGAAACACATTTAGGCATGGATTTGGATGAAGAGCAGAAACAACGAGTGTTACAGATTAATGAGTTAGATGAGATTAGACAAGATGCACTCCAAAGAACCATGCTAATACAGAATGAACGAAAGACATGGCATGATAAATTTATTAAGAAAAAGCAATTTAATACTAGAGATTGGGCACTACTATTTGACTCACGGTTTAAATTTTTTTAAGGAAAGTTAACTACCTGTTGGATGGGCCCATATGAAGTAGTTATAGATTTTGACAATGGGTCAGTAGAAATTAAAACAATTGATGGGTCACAAGTTTCATTTGTAGTAAATGGACACAGACTTAGACTTTATCACCAACCAACATCTAAATAGGATTTCATACATAATGTTTTGTAGCAAAAGGAAATGGAATTAGTTGAAGAGGAAGTTATTCCTCCTCCTCTTGATCCTTAAAAAAAGTATTTTGGGTTATCATCACTTGTATATATGTAAATATGTGTTTGTTTCTTTGAATAAATAAGAGTCATTTCAGACAAATTGCTTACAAGGGACTCTTTTTCTTTCTATAAGGTTATATATGTTTTCATTAATAAATTGAATAATCTAACAAGTGATTTTGCAGTTTGATTACAAGTACTTTATCTCTATAAGAAGTTCATGGAGTATTATTTGGAAAAGGGAAGTACACTAAAATACTCATCAGGTATCTTAACCTTTCTTGGGGTACTTTTGAAATTTGCAACTTATAGTGACAATACAAAAAAAACAATCCTCTGTATATCATTCTTAACCAGCTTTTCTATGATTCATATGGTTTTTGGTATTTTGATTCAGACATGTATATTTCTAATTTTCTCTTTTGAACAGTTGCTTGATAGACCTACTTTCATTATTATATTTTTCACAATCGTATCTTACACCTATGGATTACTTGTTCATCCTATACTTGTTATCAAAACTTGTCTCTCAAGTATTTTGGTAATAACTCAATAGTAAGTGGAATTTTTGTCTATGGGGAACATTACTTATCTCTTATGAAGAAGAAGGACTGTAAAGACAAAGAACAACTTTAAGTTATTCTCTTTTGACATGATCTATGATTAAGGCCACTATGAAAAGTTACTTATGAGTTTATTTCACAAAATTGAATTATGTGTTTAGGCTTAACACGCTCTAGTACCAATCGGATTCCATATACTTAATATCATTATACAAGGCAAACCCGCCGGGGTACTGAACAGGCCTATGGACAACGGGTCAATGCTAAGCAATAACTTAAAAACAAGGAAGCTCGATAAATGCAAGTAAACCCGTCGGGGTACTGAACGGGCTTGCTGGTAAAGAGACTATGCTTGCATGGTACCAAGGTAAACTCGTCGAGGTACTGAATAGGCCTACTGGTAGTGGGGCAATATCGAGTAAAAGAGATCTGGTTAATGCACCACTATGCACATGGTTCGTAAAACAATAATCATATAAATAAAAAATTTCAGAATTTATGAATAAACATGTCACGACCAATTGTTTATAATGTCATTTGAGAATGGCTGTAAGTTGGGCTTGGCCCTGGCCATCTATTTCAACAAATACCTAGGTTGTCATTATCCTAGAAATGGGACCCATAGCTATAAATATCACACACTCCGGGGTAAACTTAAAATATTTTGTGATGAAAAGATATCTTTAAAATGAGGCATGGATGACTAGCTTTTCCTATGGAATTCTTTTGGTTATATTATTGTCATTCAAGTGGTCTTTCTAAGCACTGTTATATTTTTCATGAATATACATATCTAAATCATTTCCATTTACTAGTTAGTTTTTTTCTTTTTCTTACAAAATAATAACAGCATGATAGAAATCTTTATGTCATTATCTAGAACAATCAAATTTTCTCTCTTGTATGGCTTGAGGACACACCATATCTTTGGTTTGGGGGAGGATTAGGAAAGATTAGACTGTTTTTATTTTCATTCTTTATGACAGATCTATTTATCTCTAACAAATGATAAGTATTTTCAGGATAATGTAAGCAGTGGAACATGGTTATAGCATGAAGCATATTTTCATAGAAAATCAATATGGAGGACTATATGAAGGATTGAATGAAGGTCCAAATGAAATACCAAATGATGATCTGAATAAAACATTGTGATATTACAACACTTATGATTAAAATTTGCTAACCAAAATTTGTTTTTGGCAAATAGTTTTTACCTCCATGTAGACGCTTTGACCTTAAAATCTTTTTAGTCATTATTTCATTGTTGGCAACTCTATCCTCTTATCCAATCACGAATGTAACTATCAAATGACTGATCTTCTTATTAATCAAGGTTATTGAAAATGTGATTTATGCCTTTGTGTCATACGTTCAACCTATCCAAAGTTTTACTTTGGACATGGTTGAACTAATTGCAAACCTTATGAATTCACTCATTAATGCATATGCTCGTTAATGGCACACGTCTCAAGGTTCGCTATAATAGCATGATCTCTTAAACAGGCTGAACTTCTTGGTATTTCATCGTTTTTCATCACCATTATTTATGTAGAGCTATTTTAGCCACTTTCTTCTTACACCCTCTACAAAAGATCCTGTATCATAACTGTTGAATAATGCTGAATTGTTTCGAACCTGAGAGCTATCAAATTAAGAATGTTGAAGAACTCAACAAAGGCATTAAATATTCATACAATGTTTGACATGAAAGACATGCTATTTTGAAAGCACAAGCCATAAGACTAAAGTTTAAATCACCTCCTTCATCTGCCAAGTCGAAGGCAGCTGCTAGTGGAGCTCCACCTTCTTCCTAAGTTATCTTTCTTTTTGCTCAGTGGGACCTAGTATTTCTCCAGTTTGGGGGAATGTTGATCCCAGTTTTGTCATAATTTTCGACAGTTAAATTACACATTTAAACATATGTTTTGTCATCTTTTTGCATATTTTCTATCATGCAGCTCACTATTCAGCCCCAGGTATGAATGAATTTAAGGTTTATGTAAAATCCGTTTATTATTATCATTTTATGATTTTATTGATTAAAATTGACATTATTTGAAGCGCGTTTGATATATTAATTTATGTGTATATTTGTTTTTAGGTTATATAGTCTTTTGACAAGTTAAAAAACATACATGCGTTTAGCTAGATATGCGTAGAGCACATCCAAATCACTGTCCAGATCACTAACCAAACTGCGCGCTGTTGATAACAGATTCCAGGAATTAAAACGTTGGAATGGTCTGCAAACTACCTGCTGTCCACATGTTTGGGTGATGGAGAGGCCCTCGTTCTAGAAGAATCGCCATCACGCTACCTTTTCTTGACACCACACCACCAGTCCACGCATTTGGATGATAGCACTATTCTCATTCTAGAATACTTTACAGCGTGCACTCCTTTTCCTGATACCACTCCACCATCCACGCTAAAGAAGGAGCTTGTATGCCACATCACGTGATGAAGAGAGCCGACGGGCAAAGGAGAAGGAGAACGCTGTGCGTTGGCATTCGATTAGTTAATGGTCATAATGGTTGACTAAATTTAGAGAGCAGTCGACCACTAAAGGGTTGACTTGCTCATCTATGTAAACAATATATATATATAATCCTCTACGTAAGAGCTCAGTTAGCTAGCAGTTTAACCAGTTTATGCATGTGATTCGTCATTCTTAAGCACAATGTAATTATGTTCCTTATTTTTAATAGAAGTTGTATGTTATGTTGTTTATGATTTTGTTAGAGCAAGCGTTATCCAGGCATCACCCCTGATTGCTGAGAGGGCCCCTCATCAACCAGAGGATTCTTTTCTTGTGTAGTTTCGTTACATTTTATTTTGTAGTTAGTTTAATTTCTAGTTTGTTTTTGTTTTTAAATTACTGTAAACATTTATTTCATTTGCTTCCTATAATGCATTTTATTTCTAAAGTTAAATAGCTAGTTGTGTGCATAGTTTGCTTTCAATTCGCTTTCAATCATTTCATTTCCAGCTTTACTGTTCAGTTTTATTTACAAGTATATAGAATAGATTGCTTTTATCAAGTTAGAATAGATTCAATTTTGTTCATTTCCTTTATTTTATAAGTTCATTCAATTTAAATTTTAGTTTCTTTCTTAATACACAATGATTTCTTTATATTCATGAATTAGTTTAAGATTATTTCGCTATCAAATTTGATTAGTAAGTAGGTTTATTTACTGCCTCTATGCATTGTATTTACATGTGCACAAATTCAGCTGAATATTAGATCATTTAGGTTATTTTATGTGATTTTAGTTGTGCAGACTGTAATTTCGGACAACCTATTTAAATTGTTATTCAGACACCCCTTTCAGACCTGCAGTTCAATCAGTCATCCAGTCCGTAGTTTCGTTTTTAGTGTTTTCAATGTGTTTTGAATCTATTTTAAGCTCTGTTTCTTTAGTATTCCAAGTATGCTTTGACTGTAAAAGTTAGGCGACCGTCCTATTTAACATTAAGGCCAAAAGTTAGATTGTTTTAGATTATTTATTAAAATTTTATCCTAATCCCTACCTCTTTTCACCTTGAACATGTTTTGAGCTATGCTATGTTTTTGTTTTTGATTCCTTTTACTATTGTACTGTTTTGTAATCATGCCTTTGGATTGATTTATCCGTTTACATGTTAAACTTAGTATTAGATGTATTATCCTTAGGAAAATATACTAGTACGTTGTAGATTGTTCCCTTTTCACTTTGTGATTATCGAAAGAGACTTGTAGGATGGAATTCAAAGTTATTTCTATTAAGTTTTCTACTTGCTTCTTTTTATTAAGTTTTCTACTTGTTTCCTTTATTAAGTTTTCTACTTACTTATAAATTAGGTATTCCTTGCATCCTAGTCTTTCACTTGAAAAGTTAGTTGTTGATAGTACCTTTTCAGTCTAAAGTTATTTGCTTATAAAATAAATTATCGATCATTTGGTTTAGTATTCTGTTCTGGTTCAATTACCTTAATAGTTGAATTCTTAGGAGTTTGACTTGGTTTTTCATTTTGAAAGATCTTTCGATCTTTTGTTTGTTAAAATATTTCCACGACACTATAGGAATCCCTCTACCGTCACATATATTTTGTGTCAACTCTAAGCCTACCAACCCTGGTTGATAATTAAATATTAGGTGAATTAATCTAGACGATATAACACCCAGCAATGTCAGACTGAACTAAAGTGCAACATACATCAACAGGGGTAGGAAGGCCAATCAGGAATTTTTGGCATGTGGTTGACATATATCGATCCCATTCCTATAGTTGCAGTACAGTACAAGGAACACATGGATTTCATTCGGTTCGAAGCTCAAACGACCCCCTATTTGAAATATGGACATGGAAATTTGCTTGGTTTTGCAACCCTTGTAGCAGTGGTGAATGGGATGAATGCGAATGCATGGATTGGGTTGATGATTGGGATCATGTGTCACTTGCATTAGACCCACGTGTATTCGCTGAAACAACCCACTTATAGGAGGGCCAGTCAGTGATTTCGATAGACTATGACCATATCTCAGATCCTCTACAATTAGGACACATATATGTAGTTGTTTCCCTGAAAGACAATGAATGGGGCACAGATTATTGGTTTGCACGAAGCATTCGAGGTAAGCAAATCCTAAATGGATCATTGATTGATGATGAAGGAAATGAATTTCCTATTGGCTCAATGGTGGGTGAGGGTGAATATATTACACTAGATGGGAGATCAAGAAGAACTAGTGGGCATGTATTCGTGGATTAGAAACCAGGTTTTGTGCTCTATCACTTCACAAACTTGATTGTTGGCATGAACATCCATTTACAAACAATGTCAAATAAGAACTCAACTAAGGTACATTACTTATTGCCTCATTCCGAGCATGAGATATTGATGGAGGAAATTAGCAACAAAGAGGATCCAGATGGCTATATTGAATGACATTGGGTAATTGCGCTTACACTCCACTTGGGAAAAACCCTAGTTTTCAAAATCTGGCCTGAAGGCATGCCCAGGCCATGCGAAGTTGGGTGGGAGGCCACCTTGGCCATAATCCCATGCCACGATTCCAATGGAACCGACGGTGCATCCATCAGATCCCTAGTCCATGTTCTATGGCGAGTTGCAATAGGTCTGCAAAAGCGGTTCAGGGATGCTTGGGCCAATTCAAGGTCGGGGTCCCCATACCAAACCAGGCAATGGTTTCCAAATCCGTTGGCTCATGCAGGTGTGTTTGGGCATGCCACCCTAGGCTACCCGACATAGGGTTTTGTAGGGCCGGTGCACCGTTGCCAGGGTTGCATGGACCCCACTGGGGAAAAACCCTAGTTTTCAAAATCTATCCTGGAAGCATGCCTGGGCCCTGCAGATTTGGTTGGGAGGCCATCCTGGCCATACTCTCGTGCCACGATCCTAACGAAACTGATGGTTCATCCATCGGATCCTTGGTTAACGTTCTATGGCGAGTTGCAGTAGGCCTGCAAAAGCTGTTCAAGGACGCCTGGACAATTCAAGGTCGGGATCCAAAAACCAAACCGGGAGGCAATTTTCAATTTCGTCAGCTCCTGCAGGTGTGTTTGGAATGGGCTCCATGGGAAAGAAACCCTTGGCCACTCGACATAGGGTTTTGCAGGGCTGGTGCACTATTGCCAGGGTTGCATGGACCCCATTTTCATATGACTTTCAACTCGACATAACTCGGGAACCAGAGGTTGGATCGATGATCCCTCAACTTCGTTGGTCTCCTGGTATGCCATTGCCTCTAGTGGTCCCTATCCACCATGTTTGCATGGCCCAGTGACTTCATTGTGCATCGGTTTCGTAAACTAGGGTTTTTCTCAGTTTCCTTCAATGCAACTCTCGCATTGGTGGGTCAATGTTGTAAAACACTCCATCGTGCCAGTCTTGGTAGTTTTCCCATATCAAAATTTTCCATACACACCTTTTAGAGCCAACGACATGCAATCTTTCTGCTCCATTTGGTTTTTCACTCCCGGATCGAGAGTGACCAAGTGTCCATGAACGACATTTTCATGTGACTTTCAACTCGACATAAATTGGCAAACGGAGGTCAGATCGACGAGCTGTCAACTTCCTTGGCCTCCTGGCATGTCATTACCTGTAGTGGGCCCTCTCCACCATGTTTGCATGGCTCAGTGACTTCATTTTGCATCGATTTCGTAAACTAGGGTTTTTCTCAGTTTCCTTCATTGCAACTCTCGCATTAGTGGGTCAACTCTATAAAAACCTCCACCATGCTAGTATTGGTAGTGTTCCCATATAGGAATTGTCCATACACACCTGTCACATCCAACATCATGCAATATTGCTGCTCCATTTGGTTTTTCACTCTCGGACCGAGAGTGACCAAGTGTCCCTGAATGACATTTTCATGTGACTTTCAACTCGACATAACTCGGCAACTGGAGGTCAGATCGATGAGTCATTGACTCCGTTGGTCTCCTGGCATGCCATTACCTCTAGATGTCCCTCTCCACCATGTTTTCATGGTCCAATGACTTCATTGTGCATCAGTTTCAAAAACTAGGATTTTGCTCAGTTTCCTTCAATGCAACTCTTGCATTGGTGGGTCAACTCTATAAAACCCTTGATCGTGCCAGTCTTGGTAGTCTTCCCACATTAGAATTGGACATACACACATGTTAGAGCTAACTGCATGCAATCTTGCTACTCTGTTTGGTTTTTCGCTCCCGGACCGAGAGTAACCAAGTGCGACTTTCAACTCGACATAGCTCGGCAACTGGAGGTCGGATCGACGAGTCATCAAATCTGTTGGTCTCCTAACATGGAATTACCTCTAGTGGTCCCTCTCCACCACATTTACATGTCCAAGTGACTTCATTGTGCATCGGTTTCGTAAACTAGGGTTTCACTCAGTTTCCTTCAATGCAACTCTCGCATTGGTGGCTCAACTCTGTAAAACCCTCCACCGTGCCAGTATTGGTAGTGTTCCCATATTGACATTGGCCATACACACATGTCAGAGCCAACGACATGCAATCTTGCTTCTTCGTTTGGTTTTTTTCTCCCGGACCAAGAGTGACAAAGTGTCCTTGAATGACATTTTCATGCAACTTTCAACTCAACATAACTCGACAACCAGAGGTCGGATCGACGAGCCGTCGACTCCGTTGGTCTCTTGGCATGCCATTACCTCTATGGGACCTCTCCATCGTGTTTTCATGGCTCAATGACTTCATTGTGCAACCAATCACACTTGTATTATTCAATTTGGACATTGCAATAATCAAATATGACTATTCTACTAAAACCACTTATTTAAGCCTAAGCATGGAAAATTTTAAGGATCATAATTTCTTAAAGTGTAGAAGCCTTGGTGAATCTTACTAATTATTGATTTTTTAACCATAAAATGTTTGACCATATTTTCAACCATAAAATGTTTGGTGATATGTGAATTGTTCTTGTTGTCCAAATATTATGTACTAGCAAATTTGAATTTCAACTTATATTATCTTCATGATCGGGTATTTTGTAGCATTGGTTATGAATTCTAATTTGGAAAAAAATTGGGTTGAATTTGTTAAGTGATTTAACACATATCTTGAAGGCAAAGGAGGTAGAATTAGGGTTCCAACCCTATAGAAGATAAAAAGAAAAGAGCTACCGTCTTTGGTGATATTGCAGTCTCGTTCTTGTGTGATACATGGCGGTTAGGGAAAGACCATGGAAAACTTAACTTGATAAGTCTCGAGCTTCTTTTGATGCCTTGCTTATAAGAATATTTTTTTAAGTTTAGTTGATTTTACATGGAGGTCTTGGTGCTTGTGTTGATGCAATAGTCAAAGACCTAGGGTTTGAGGAATCATCCTAGGGTAGACATGTTGATGTCAAAATTGGTGCTAGACTTCTCTGAAAGGTCATGTGCTTCTATGATAAAAGATGATCAGGTTTTATAAACCATAACGAGGAAAACAATTATAGTGTGGATACCTTAATGACAACAATATATAGTTTGGGTCTAGCATCGCTTATGGTTTCCAAATATTTATACATACATATCATATATATACATATATATAAGAACTGTTTCAATTGTCCAAATATTGTGTACTTGGAGATTTGAATTTTACTTATATTATCTTTATGATTGGGTAGATTCTAGAATTGGTTATGCATGCTAGTTTGAGATAATTTTGGGTTGAATTTGTTAAGTAAACTTTAATGGTGTTTATTTCATTAGCTATCCTAAGTGAAAACCTTTGGATAGGTCATCATGCACTTGTGTAGGCCATCAAGATGATGACTAAGGAAAATCCTCTGAAATAAAAGGAACTTGCTAGCCAAAATGACCCTCCAAACCATGATTGTACACCCAAAGAGAACATGTCACTACCAAAGGAAGGATCAATAGGGATGACAAGTAGGAATAATAAGAAGTATATTCACTTGGATTTTGATGACACAATGACTTGCAAGAAATTCAAGGCCTTTTCTAGTATTTTTCCAAGTTATGGATGTTTATATACCACTGTCAAATTTGTTTAACTATGGCTAGGAATGATTATTTAGATACAATCCCTTTAGGGTGTCTTTGTGCCACTTTAAATTGGGTTATGGACAAATTTGAGGTGAGGCATTAGTAAGTGGGTAAGATAGGAAGGAAAGGAAGTGACCTTAGGTTATGATAGGTGGGTAAGAAGGCTATTAGGGATGCCCTAAATAGGATATTACAGTCAAGAAGTTAGGGTAGCTTAGGATGAGTTAGTGGTGTTCTAGGGGTGTCCAAAATGGATATTACAGTCAGAGATATAGGGAGAGCCGTGGGGTTCTAAGTAGTGTGGAAATGAAAGGAATAAGCCTTGCTTTAGAGAGAGGGAAAGGTAGGAGTCTAGGGAAAGGGTTTTAGCAAGGGTTAGGCTAGAATAGAATGGTTTAGGTGTGTCTTATGGCTGCCCAATAGGTAGTATTACAGTCTAGTTTGATAGACGTCCTAGGGTTAGTAAAGGTTAGAAAATGGAGTAAAAGGCCTATTGATATGGACAAGGAAAGTCCAAAACACATGTAAGGTGAAGATGAGCTACGTTTTACTTATTTCACTATGGTTTATAAAAGGAGTGTTTATGAAGCTCTAACCCTAGTTTATGTGAAGTAATCCATGCTTAAGCTTTGAAGTATTTCATTTGATTAGTCTATAAAGAATATGTAGCATATGACTGCAATCCTAGGCATGCTCATATACAAACAAAAAGGAACTTTATAAGAGGCCACAAGAGATAGTTAGGTAGGGTTGGTGTTAGGGTTTCCCCCCTAGGTTTAGGGTTTAATCATTGATTCTAAACCCTAGGTTATGCATGCTAACCCCAAAACACCGTTTGGGTCAGGGTTTCCTCATTGATTGCAAAGCCTAGGTTATGCATGCTAACCTTTAAACTTCAGTTAGGGTTAGGGTTTCCTCGTTGATTCTAAACCCTAAGTTAAGCATGCTAACCCTTAAATTGTTAAAATTGCAACAAGTACAATAGATTGTTAGCATTACAAGTGCTCAACAATAACATAACAAATATGTATGTATTCAATGAGAGTAAGCAATGCCAATTTCGTATTCAAATGACATGAATTGCCAAATTGATCAAAATCAATGTTTTCCAAGTAGATGTAACAAATGCAAGCCAACAACAGTCATGTTCAATATGATTCTCATCTCATCAATACTATGAAATTTCCAGTCAATCAAATGGTATGAAATTTCCAGTCAATCAGGTTTTTTTTTGTTAACTAACCTATAGTGTTAAATTTTTTATGCATTTTATTGTGAACATACAGACTTTATTGCTTCATCAACAATAAGTATTGCAAGCGCATCAGCTGTAAACTACTAGTGCATTCGACATAATGTATGCAAATCTGTAATAAAAGGAAAAGTAATATAAAGAGTTGCAAAATTATATATTGATATACGCAAATTTCCAATCATATACAGTAGTAGTGAAAAATGGAACATTGTTCCCAATGTCTATATAATGGAAACTCATGCCGTATACAAAATATGGAAACTCGTGCCCTATACAAAATATGGCAACTTGTGCCAAAATGCCACATCATGGATATGGTACATAGGAGGGTCTCTCAATCCTCCTGCCCACCCTTGGAGCTCCCAGGTGCACCTCCAAAATCAATCTTCCTCTTCTTCAAGCTAGAGGAAGCTTGGTTCTTCTGGCCACTTCGACCACCTCCCCTTGGGCCCTGAAACGACAACTATCAAATGTCAACTCCTACAGGAAATTATACAAGTATAAAACACAATTTAAAAATCAAAATTATGTTTTCAAATTTTAAATAGCTCACCTGAGACGAGACTGTAAGTGGTGAGCGGGCTACCCTCCTCTGTGATCCAAGTTTCTCAGCAATGGCACCTTGCAACATTTAAACAGTAAGATAACTCATACAATTTACTACCTATGTTAATTTTCGTTAATATTGTAGGATATTTTAATAAACTAATCAATCTCACCGTGAACACAACAGGCTGGTCTTGGGGGCTGGTAGGTGGAGCAATCGGTTGGTCCTCAGGGGTAACAGGTGGAGCAGTCGGCTGGTCCTCAGGGGTGGCAGGTGGAGTAGTGGGCTGGAAAACCTGCTTTGATGCTATGGTGGATGGAATAGTGAAGGATGTAGCCACATCGATGTTGGCTACAACACTAGGGGGCACGGTGGGAGAGGGCGTGGACTAGAGTGGGAGAAATGGTGGTGTACGACGATAAACTCCAACTAGCTATAAAATGGAACGAGCCACCTTGGAAGAGGAAACGAGGGTGGTGGGGGAATATGGGGGAGGTGGATGAGGTCTGGGATGGGGTGGAGGGATGGGTGAATGTGGATGGATGGTGTATCATGGTCGGAAGGGGGAGGGTGGAAACATGGGAAACTGCAAGGGAGGGGGTTGATGGGTGGGGCNGTGTGGTGGTATATGGGAGGCAAGGTATGGATGGAATGAGGTGGGGAGGGATGCGGGGAAAGGGACATGTATGCCAGGGGATACACCTGGCATATATGGTGGGAAATAGGCAGTTGGTGGAGAGACAGTGACACCGACGTTGCTATGTACTCAGACCTGTATACATATTCATGGGCTTGTATATTAGTACATAAAAAATATAGCTATACAAATCTAAGCCATCAAAACTGAAATTAAATTTATACTTTATTACAAGATACCTGCTCACGAGGGGATCTGCTGATCCCCAGCAGGGATGGCTGGTCACTCAATCCTATGGACACCTGTTCATTTGCACAAAAATATTTAGATTCAATTACTAAATATTAACTACATTGGACAGCAAGATTAACTACCAACATTAAATTTAATTAATGAAAGAAAAATACCTGTGTATGGTGCCGCGATGTCCTCTGTAGCTGCCATGGCTCCATCTAGGTTGAAGGAACCAACATACTCCCAACCAGGTGTTGGAGACTCAACACTGAATAGTTGTACTTTAAAAATATAAAGTCATCAACATCTGATTCTAAGTTAATTTTTTTATAAATTATGAGATTGCATAACATATAATCAATACTTGAACATTAAATAAAACAATAACTAACATGGTGTAGGCAGCTCTCTGTGGCATGCTCCTGCGTGGGAACCTAGCATGGATTCCCACAATGAGAACAATGATGTGGCACTGGTCTCGTCGATCTGGATGGATCATCCTAGATACCACCTGTAGCTACTCTCCCTTTTCCACCACTAGTAGACCGTGCAGAAGTGTGTCTCTCGGGGTGGTCCTACTCGCTCTACGAGGACATAGCCACGAATGTGGTATGCCTGAGAAGGTGTCATGTGGCACGTCTAATGGACTCATGTATCTCATCTAGCACACTACCTAACCTAAGGGGTTGAGGAAGCGGGTTTGGCTCTCACCTAGGTGCAGGAGGTCCTCTGAGTGGGTTCCGGTGGGCGTGAGGTCGATCTTGGGCTGATCCAAAATCGATGCCCTGGAACTCGGTGATGTTGAAGTAATTCACATGGAACCCTAACACAAACTCAACCCATAGTTTCATGAGAAAATAATGTGGGACCTCAACATTGTTGCATGGAGGCTTGTCGAAAACCATGAACCATCTATTCCTCCAGTTTTCTCTCCATGGATGGTAATTACACCAGTTCATGCAAACTCACCTCTTCCTCACATCTGGAGGCTATCCTTTTCTTGGATCTGTAAATTTTCTCCACAGTTGGGATTTTGTGATATTCAGGTTTTTTATATCCTCTTTGGATATACCAGTGCCATAATGTTGTCTCATTCGAGCCCTGTATTCGCTCAAACTGGTTATCTCATTATGGGCAATGTTGATAGATTCTATTATGTTTTTTAGTGATGTGGTGAGGGAAACTCGAGAGGGTTCCCTGGTGTTCTTCAGTTCATCACTCAAAATTTTTAATTGGTTTAAATCCCGGTGTAATTCATCTTCGGGGTTTTCTTCGTTTAATTTAGGGTTTGGGTCCTCTGATTGGTTTGTTTCGTTCCTTTCCTGGGATGGTTCATTGGTATTTGTCATTATGTTTAGGTAATTTGTACCTGCAATATCAAAATTTTCCCATTTCAATTTATTTTTTATTTTTTATTTTATTTGAAAAACAATAAAAAACATTAAAATAAACAAAAAAATGACATTCCTACTCCATCTACCTTACTCCAATGTCGTGGGTGTCGTTTTAGCTTGGTTGGACACTTTGGTTGGGCTCCTTGGGGGTTGTTTCCACGTCCTTGCGCGCTCGCGGGTGCATTGTGAACAAAACAAAATTGTTCACTATTTTTTTTAAACACAGGGACACGTGCACGTCTAAGTACACGTGCATGTACATACATGCACGTGCATTATTGGGTGCACATGTGTGCTCCTATTCTCCACACTGGCAATACGACGTGGAGGTTCGCTACTGCCAAAGCAGGAGCACGTGCGTGCATCCAAGGGTGCATGCATGTTCTTGTTTTTTTTCCGCTCGCACACTCTAATTGCATCATATTTAGGTAGCAGCTTCTTCTGGGCGCCCATATACTTAGCACATATATATGTTTGTATAAGGCTCTTCATTTCAGCTGGATTATGTTTGCATAAGGCTCTTCATTTCAATGGAATTATGTGGAAGATAGATAATAATAAAACTTTTTTAAATACAGGGGCGGCTCCTCATTCGCTATCGACAGGCGATGAAAGCTTTAGGAGAAACGTCCCTTAAATAACTCCTTCTGTGAAATAAAAAATTAATAAATACAGGGGCAAATCCTCATTCGCTATTGACACGACAAAAGTTTGAGTAGAAGTGTCCCTTAAATAACACCTTCGATGTAATTAGAATGAATTTTAAGTTGTTTGAAATCTATTTAAAAAAATCACTAAGGATTAGCTCAAGTAGTAATAAGCAGTGGTGAGATTTCTTCCTAGAGTTGGCACATGTCACTAGTTCGAACTTCTTGATCCCCTCATAAAATTGTTCTTTGAAGAAAAAAAATATTATTTCATATGTTAAAAAGTTTAATATAATATTTATTTTTCATTATTTTCTTTTCACAATTTATCTTATATTAAATTTTAGAATGAACATTTTAATACTACAAGGCAAATCTTATCAATATAAAATTATTATTTATTTTTTAGGATTTATGTCATATTATGAATTGGAAAACCTTACTAAATAGAAACACTATTATTGATTTGTACAAATTGCCAACATCAAATTACTTAAATGACAAGTAAGGTCGACACTATGAAAATTTAATGGCTCCACCCTTGTCATGACAATTACAAGCAATTTTCATGGTTCTGCCACGTGTCCGTCATGATTTATGGAAATCCATACATGCCAATGATGGTGTTTTACCCGATACTTAAGGTCCCATATTGATTGTCACCTTTAAGATTTGTATCTTATTTCATCAAAAGTGTTTCTTAAATGAGCACATAATCCCATATTTGTTTGTCTTCAATCTTATATAGTTGGTCAAAGGCAATCCCAAATATGATAAGTGGAAACTACTATTAACGAGGGAATAACTCGTAGATAAGATTTCCACTACAATGGTACCTTGCAACTATAGTTTGCAAGCAAATGGCTCGCAGATATAAAATTTCAAAGGTTATGCAAATATTTAGGTAGCTAAGAGCTAAAATTGCATGGCTTTGGTGGACTCTTTAAAATTTGTAAATTTGAGAACCAGTTGTATTAAATGTTTGGGGTGTTATTGCTACATAGTCAATGCGGTAAATTAAATACATAAAGATGTTATATAAGTTATAAATTCTATTTGAAGAGACAGGGTAGTTAACATAGTTAGCATGGTATCAATCTTTTTTGTCGTAAAAGAAGAAGAAGGAGAAGTTTATCTTCTTGTTTCAATTTCCAAATAGAGACATAGAACCTCCAAATTTAATCATCGATGTTTGTTTTTCCACTAGAAACAAGAGTTCTAGGTTCTCGAGTATTTTTTTTTTATACCCAAATCAAGGATCATGTTGCTAGTTTCCATTACAAGTTCAAATACGTCTTTCCCACATTGTACATTGACAGTTTAAATGATGGACGAGGAACTCAAAGAAGAAGCGGTTTATTGCTCTTTCTATGAGCCTTCTATTTAGACTTATAAGTATAAATTATGCTCTATGATCAAGAAAGTTAAGGTGCATGAATGTTTTATGTCACAAAAAGTTTCCATTCAGTCAAGCTTTGCACTAATAAGAGAAAGAGGATAAAGTAGTTTACATAACAACAAAAGCAATGAATTCACAAGGTTAGGATTTGGCATCTTCTCCCACTATGTTCGCCTCTACATCATCTCGCCCTTGAGCTTAGTATTAATTATTGTTGGTTGGATTTATTGCCATGGGATTTTGGCATATAATCTTGATGCTCATCGAATTAAAAGGGATTTTTGGCATATAATCTTGATGCTCATCGGATTAAAAGGGATTTTTGGCATATAATCTTGATGCTCATCGGATTAAAAGGGATTTTTGGCATATAATCTTGATGCTCATCGGATTAATGCCATATTGCCATGGGATTTTGACATATAATCTTGCAATTCCATTGTTGTTTACACTTACGCTAGTTAATGTTCATTGGAGCTTACAAGAATGAACCTAGAACTAGGAAAGAGTAAATGAAAATACCTTTGGGTATAAGATGAAATATAGAAAAAATTGAATACCGAGTTAGTGGGTTATCTCAAAATCCGTTAGAAATGGGAATTATAGGAAACCCAATGAATGAGAGCCTTCATAAGTGTGGTGTGAGTGTGGGGGGTGAATAAATGTTAACTCAAAATGACCACTTTACCAATTTAGATGACATGTTTCTTTAATTGAGTGTTGAAAGCAATTATCGCATCAAGATTGGGAGATTTATTATTTCTCCTTCTGGTCCTCATTATAAATATGTGTTAAATGAAAAAAAATAGAATGAAGTTATAGAAATTTATGATAATTAATGCATGTCAATCACAACTTCTACCAACTATAATGCATGTTATGGTTATGCTATCACTGTAAAAATCCAAATCAACGTGAATTACCTAGGAGGATAGTTATATGATTGGAATTCCCTCTAATACATATAAAGTAATTTAGAAATAAAAATACAATAAATTAGCAACAAATTTATTATGTATATACAAATCTCCTTACTTTAATAAAGACGATCTATTTTGGGCATACTAGTGCTCCAATGCAGAACTGCCAATATGGAGGATAGCATTCCAAAAGGTCATATCTACACTCAACCAATACACCACTTGGAATTAGGTGCTACCCCATGAGTAGGGATTAGGCTCAATGAGAATATAGAGAAACACTCCCTAATTAATGTACTCAAATGAATTCACTATGTCCAAAAAATTACAGCAATGGGTCAAATTCTAATTGCGGCACATCAATTTTGTGGTGCAGAGGCTTCTAGGATTCTAGGATTACAATACCCTCATACTTCTCTGGGGTATGGTGTGCAAGAACAGTTACACTCGTTCTCTTGGTACCAACATACCTCCAATAGTGGGGTTCTTCTCCTAATAAATTGAGAATGATAGGCTCAATGTTGTTCCTTAGCACCCCCCTCAAGCAAGGTACATCCCTAACCTACTCTTTCTCTCTCAAACAATGTTGGAATAGTTTTCAGACCATTTCCATAATCATATATCAGTAGCAATTTCATCTTGCTTAAGGAAGTGACCCAAAAAAAATACAACCCCATCCTTCAAGGTAGTCCTCTTGTTTTCTCTTTCCCCTCGAAGATAACATGTCTTACCCAAGAAATTCTTTTGGCTTTCTCATCCCCCTTTACAAGATTACTTACCACACTTGAATATTCTTGGAGAAAACTTGGGGATAAGGGTAAAAATACTAATTAAGGTCATAAAATAGATGTTTGGTGAATTAAACCTACCCCCCTTGGACCTTAAACCCTAAATCAAGCTTTGGAATTGTATCTCAATTCTTTCAGGTCAATATTTCCCTTCCCAAGTCTCACAAGATGTTATCCTCTAGGTTGGATATCCTCATTGAGAAAAACTACTTTCTCTTGGGTATGATTTTTAGTACATGTTTCATTCTTCTAGGTTGTTTCCAACATTTGACCTAGTTTAATGTGGGTATTGGGAACCATAAATATAAAACAATGGTTATGTAGTGTCCTTGCCTAGTAATTCTAGTCATGATACAAGTAGGCACAATATAGGCTTCAACTGCCAACCCTTAGAGACCATATCCCGACAAAAATAACATACATAATCACACACAACATGTAAGAAACATTTATTTACATAATATAAATAAACATAATTTTTTATATTCATAAAGAACAATAAGGCACTTATCTTTTAACTAAAGAGGGACCAAGAAATTTTCTGTGTAGGAGCAATTTTCCATCCAACCATTGGCATCTAGTACAAATACCACCACCGAGCCAGCTATGAGGCCACCAAGGTGAAGGAAATCACTACAAGATTCTCCCTTTCTTATCCCAACTCATTTTCTATCATGCTCAACCAGTATATTAACTATAGAGAATTATAGGCATTGCATGTAGCCATCAACAAGCAAGACACTCTCTTCCACTGCACCACACAATACAAGGGATATCTTCCCCTTCTCCACTCAACAATCTCTTACAGATATTATTCCCTCTAGTGCTCTTCAATGTGGCTGAAAGAGACAAATCTATTACATATTTTCTATGAATCACATGCAAGATCAATACTTGGCTCCCAAGAGCAACAAATGCACATTAGGCAAAGGTTTCCTAAATTTTCTAACATCTATGCTCACCTACATCCATCACCCTTCATTAATTGTTTGAATTCTCTTAATGATGTTGATTTCAGTTAATTTCCATGTTTCTCCATGGATATCAATGGAGAGTATGATATGAGAAACATAAAGCATGAACATGATTAGAGCACTAGAATGAATTCTAGAGTTAATGTAAATGAGAGGATTGCTAAAAATTATGGCTTACATTACTTCCAAATACATGAATGTAGGACTCTTACAAACCCCATCGTGACCGTACTCAACACTTGCTTCCAAAATGATGTGAGAAGACTTCCCCACCAACCTATTACTTTTTTTTCTATGAAATACATATCTGAATCCTAGGGAAACCAGCTAGGTACTTCCACTCATTATGTAAATTGAATTCTATAGAAACTTGAGGCTTTGTCAAAAAATGGCTCAAGGTTGATACAACAATATACTCATAAAGAGATCAACATGTCACTCAGGGGAATTGAAATTAGGTGTGGAGGAGAGCATGTGTTATTGGTAAGAGTTATAGGTCATGATTTGGATGATTCCTCATATGAATCTTTGTCTTCTTAGATGCATAGCTCACAACTATTCCTTCTAGCATAAGCACTCTCTTGATACCCTCACAACTAGCATTGATACATAGCAAAAGGTATTTTTCAAGATTGTTTAGCATTGATTATTAGTATTTATTTATTACTGAGAGGGGGGGTGAATCAGTAATTGTGCAGATATGAACAATTTTACTTATGTAGACTTTCGTAGATTTAAACTTTTCAGTATTCACAACAATAATCACAAAAACATTAAAAATTATTGAGAACAAATGTATATCTATAAATATAAGAGTAATTACATCAGTAGGATATAGCAACCTCCAAATATGAGCACCCACTCATTTCAGGTGTCAACCTGATCTCAAGTACAATCTGCGATTTGCAGGCACTGACCTGTGACAACTTATATCTGCATAAGCACCAACTTATGATATTCAGTATCTGACTTGAACAAATACTAGTCTGTTTTTGCAAATTGTGCATTGTAGATTCAAGCTTCGACCAGTGGAAGAAATACGCTGTCAAGTTGTGGAAGTGATAACTTCCATTTTTTATTCTCGCACCCACTGGAAGGAGGCTACAACCCCATGAGTGTTATCTGTATTCATAGAAAGGATGTTGCTACACCCTTATTGAATTTTCCAGCACCTAATGGAAGGAGGTCTTAATCCCCTGCTCCTTTCTTCGTCCATCCTCCTTGAAATGAAATGTGATTGTATAGAAATATGACAAGTAGAGAATAAAATTTGCTTCAAAATCTGCATCTACTGAAATATTCTAATCTGTGTTTGTGTATATATTTGCGTCATATAGTTTCCTAAAATATCACAAAACAATTCTTATATGCGTATTCTTTTTCAAATTATGCAACTACTGCAATCCTTGATTTGTGTCTATGTATCGGTGTTAGATAATTGCCCAAAATATGATGTGTGAAAAACAACTTCAATCTGTGTCTTCTTAATTGATATGCATTATGTGTCTACATAAGACTTTTAGCTCAGTTATACTTGCTTTTTTTTGCGATCTATGTCTTACTGAACATAAACTTCGCACATCCAGACTCCGGGTATCCTTTCATCTAGCGTTGTTCATCATACTATTACAAAAATATATTCATATGCAATCAATGAGCCATTGATACCCAAAAAAAAACTTTTGAATCTTGTCAAGCAGTTATTTCAGGTTTTCATTTCCACAAGCTTACTTCACCTCATACATCTCTTACTTATTTATAATCATCTTAATTCAAGAGATGTGTCCACTGGATGAAGTCATTTGACTTCAGATAACGTCCCATTGGATTGCATCTTTTTCAAGTTAGGACCTACGTTGGCATGCCACTTTTCACAAATCATCATTGTAGTTATGATGCACATGTGCTAACACCTTTGTGGGACTTTTTCACACATCGGTTTATTGCTTGGGTTTCTTTACAAAACTTTGCACCTCTTACCAACTTTCTTGTGGGAATATTACACAATATTATTTTACTCACAATAAATATTTGCACCTCTATGTTGTTTACAATATTGTTCTATGTGCATACATATGTGCTCATTTGCGACCAATGCCATGGTGGTATAATTGTTTTTATGTGACCTCCTCATACTTTCATATGTATTTCTTCAATCTTGTTGTGAGAGAAGTCTATTAGAAATTTAATATGATTCTTTTGGCCTCTGGTCCTTTGTCATATTTGATCCTTTTATACTTTGATCTCTTGACATATTTAATCCTTTGACATCGATGACAACAAATATTCAACATTCTCACCCTTTTTCATTGATGGAAACACTTCCTTGAATGCCAACATTGCTTTTTATTCATATTAAACTCCCCATGAAGACATGCATTCGAGACACTTATTCGTTTTTGTATTTGTTTTCACACTTCAGTCTTCATTCCTCCTTCCGGCAATGCTCCCCCTATCATTGGGATATTCTTTCATACTTTCTTCCTTTTTTCAGCTTCTTTCAATTTCTCTCCCCCTTTCATCTTCTCTCCATCAATATTATCTTCTTAGTTTCTCCCCACCTTTGACATAAATGGCAAAGGGACCATCTGCATTGTTGACTCCCCTTATATTTGTGCTCAATGTTTCAAAAATTCAGGTTGCAGACACTTCTTGTTTTTGCACCAGATGTAGTGAACCATTTTCTTTTTGTCTTATTCGTGTTTTTTGCGTTCAATTTAATGCATCCAACAAATATTCTTGTCTTGAAATATGGTTTCAATAAACTCACACATATTTCCAACCTTTTGCATGCATGAAAATTTTTGATGTGCCCAATATACTATCCACGTGGTATGTTTCATATTTTTGTCTTAATTCCCAAAAGTGGCCTTTTGTAATGCGAGCTTCAAAGCTCCACAATTTGTAATCATTTTTTAAATATAATATAAATCCTCACTCATTTTGGACAACATGATGTAAAACTCGTACAATGCCTTTTTTTTTAATGTATGGCTAATACAACAACATATTTTAAACTATAAAACAACAGATCTTTAGATAAAATTAATGAATGTTCTCTTACTTTATCAATCCTTGAGTGTTTGATTTTACCTTCTTTTATACTCAAGGAATCTATGTAATCCTCATGGATTAATGTGAGCAACAATTGCTTGCCGTTGGTTTTGCATAACTGTCATTTTCATCATGTTCCCAAGATTCCCTTCTTATCCATATCCTCTTGATGGAATAATCGTCATTTTTATTGTGTGCACTTTTGATATGCTTCTGAGACACATTTTCTTTCAAAACATTTTGGTGCACATCTATCCTTTGCTTATGAGTTGGAAAGTTTTCAACAACATCGTGCCAACCTAGTTTCCTTTATTACTGGACTTTCAACAAACATTTCGAGGACTTGTGGCCATACTTATCACACACATAGCACTTTATAGTGTCACAATATTTTTCTATGTGTCTGACAAAATTACATCTCCAACATCTAATAAGTTTCTTATGTTTGGAAACATTCACATACCTAGGTTTCTCAAGCATTGCACATAGTTCAGGTTTTATGCGAAAGACACCCCATTGGTTAAGACTGGATTTTTCTTTGTCGCACAATTCATTACCAATTTTCACAAACCCAATATCGGTCTTGTCTGGATCGTTGACAACTCATAATTTCATCCAAGATGATTGCATTATTGTCAAACTTCTTTTGAGTTTTTGCATCCATATTTTCTAAAACATTTTCCTGAATTGCACTGACATCCTATTCTTTTAGCACAATCTATTTTTGTAATAGTTCATTTACCCATTTTTACTCCCTCCAGGACTTCTCAAGCACACACTGGTATTCTTCTAATTCTTTGATTTTTCCTTTTGCGCATTGCAATTCTTCTTCTTTGATTCTCACTTGTCTCTTCAAGTCTTCATGTATGTCTCCACTATGCTTGATCAGTTCTTTTGTTGTTTCAAGTTATTACTTTAGAGTCTCATTTTCTTTCCTTGACTTATTCAAGTCATCTAGAGCACTGATTAATTCACCTTCCCAGTCAACACCAAGACTGAATTCATCTTCAGACTTTGGAATTCCTTTAGAGAGACTGGTTTTATCATCCGTTGACGTAGTTCATGTGACTTCTTCCACATAGTGTTTGTTTTCAACAACTGTTTCCATATTGAAGAGTTCCTTTGAGCCTCTTGATTTTTTAATTTATTTTGATTTCAAAGATGGAAAATAAATTCTATTGTACATCCATTCCTTCTCCATTTTGGATACGCTTGCAGGAGCTATTTTGGTTGAAGATATTCCTTTTGACGCATTCCTATCTTGAATTAGAGCCATAAATAATACATCTCTTGGGATGCCACTCTCTTATTCATCTGAAGCACTATTTTCTTTGGTGTCTAAGATCTTCTTTTGTTTTTGGAATTTCTTCTTGTTTGCACCTTTATTTTGTTGATGCTTTCCCCTACTTTCTTGACATTTTGATTCTTCCTCACTTTTGCTTTCCTCGTTTTCATAGGTGCACTTATAAGCAAAATGTCCAACTCTACCACACTTAAAATATATTTTTCCCTTGTACTTACCTTGTCCTCTCTTCAGTCTCCTCACAAAGTTGGATTCTTCTTCATCTGACTTATCAACTCGATTTCTACAGCCACTTCTGCTAGATTTGAGCTTCCATGTAGCTTTAAATGCAACTTATTTCCTAGATACATTCTCAGGTTATGTTCTCATTTTGTATGCAGTGGGTATTCCATATAAATCATCCTTTGTTAGTTCGTCCAAATTACTTTTGTATTCCAGAACTGACACTTTTGGATTGAATCACGTGGGAATAGTTCTCATAATATTTTGCACGAAAGACTTCTCTTTAACAGTAACTCCAACCCCGGTTATGGAATTCACTATTTCATCCACTCTCAGCAAGTACGAGGCAACAACTTTTTATTCCTTCATTTTGAGATTCTCAAACTATATAGATAGCATCTGCAGTTTGGCCTTTCTGACTTTATCGTCTCCCTCATAGATACTTCATATTTTATCCCATACTTCCTTCATTGCGATGCATTGCATTACTTTAGTGAAATTAGCATCCACTAATCCACACAAAATAACATTCTTTGCTCACGAATTCCATTCATATTGTTTTCTAATTTATGGATCAACTATCACCATTCTGGTGGTCGAAACCTTAGTGGCCTCACCATTTCCTTCTACCTCTTCTGTTGGTTTTGGAAATTCATATCCATCCTCTATTAATATGCAAACGCCCATCCCAAGCTATTGCATATAGAATCCCATTCTAATTTTCTATAAGGCATAGTTTGCATCATCAAATCTTGGATCCCTATTGGTGGGCATACCTTCTTGCTTATCCATATCTGTGTTGGATCAATATTCCAGATGTTAGTCTATTTGTTGAAGACACTTGCTCTGATACAAGTTGTTGGTATTTAGTTATTACTTATAGGGAGGGGGTGAATCAGTGATTGCACATATATGAACAATTTTACTTATGCATACTTTCATAGATTTAAAATTTTTAGTATTCACAACAATAATCACAACAATGCACAAAATTATTGATAACAAATGTATATCTATAAATATAAGAGTAATTACATTAGTAGGAGATAACAATCTCCAAATATGATCATCCACTCATTTTAGGTGTCAACCTAATCTCGAGTACAATCTACGACCTACGAGAAATGACCTACAATAGCTTCTATCTGCTTAAGCACCAACTTATGATGTTCAGGATCCAACCTAAACATATATCAGTATGTTTGTGGAAACTTTGGATTGTAGCTTCAAGCTTCGACCTATGGAAGAACTGTGCTCTACAGTTGTGGAAGTGATAACTTCCGTTTGTTCTCTAGCACCCACTGGAAATAGGATACAACCCCCATGATAACTTCTGTGATAACTTTTGTTTGCGTCGGTGTATCTATGCCAGATAGTTTCCCGAAATATCACAAAACAATTATGATATGCATCTTCCTGTTGGTTGTGGAGCTTGATCTTCCATATTCAGAGATGTTATTGTTCAGTCGTTTTTGTACCATATTTTTACTATACACTCATCCCAATAGGGTGGTGTGTGGGGACATTATCCCCCCGTGGGGGTCCAAGGGCCAACTGTCCCTCGACGAAAAATGCCCCCCTAGAAAGGGGGTTCGTGGGTGAATCTCTCTCGAGAAATTTTTTGGGATGTTTGTTGGCCAAGAGTTTACGGGCCCATGTTATTGGGTGACCCATGGTATTCCCTATATAAAAGGAAAATTTTTTAATACGGTTGTGTATTGTATTGTAGCATTGTAAAACAATCTCTATGATTGTGTGAGAGAGACTGTGAGAGAGTGAAGAGGAAGTGCAACAGGGTTGCTGTAGGTTGTATCCCTTCATTTCATTGGATGGTATAATAATAAAGGACTGGAAATTTTGTGTGGACGTAGCCCATCTTGGGTGAACCACATTATATATGTGTCTCTCTTGTAATGTGTTTTAATATTTGCATCTTATTTATTGTTTATTGTTATTTCTTTGTGATCCTATTTTTATAACAATTGGTATCAAAGCCAAAATGTCTATTTGACTGGTAAACTTGCATGAAAAAAGGGTTCCTAGTTCGAGTGAGAGCAAGGGCAGAAGAAGGAAAGCTTAGGGTCGAGAAATTTAACAGCCAAAACTACTAGTTATGGAAGATGAAAATGGAATACTATATGTACCAGAAGGATCTATCCCTACCGTTGGGCAAAAAAACAAAATAGTCAGCAACTATAAAGGGCAAAGAATGGGAGGTTCTTGATAGAAAGGAACCATAACAATACAATTGTTCATGGCTTCATCGATGGCATTGAATATTTTGAAAGAAATGACAACAGAGGGTGTGATGAGCACATTGGATAAGCTCTATGAAAAACATTCGGCTTCCAACAAGGTATTTTTAATGAAGCGTTTATTTAATACGAAGATGTCAAAAGGTGGATCTATTGCTGACCATTTAAATTAATTTAATAGGATTACTAGTCAGCTAAGTTCTGTAAAAGTGATCTTTGATGATGAGGTTAGGGATCTTCTAATCTTGTTCTCATTGCTAGAGAGATGGAATGGCTTGTTCATGGATGTAAGTAACTCTGTCCATGGTTCAAACACTCTTAAATTTGATGATGTTGTTGGAGTTATTCTTAGCGAGGAAATTCAAAGAAAAAACACAGGTGAGACATCAAGTAATGCGTTAACCATGGAGAGTAGGGGAAGAAAAAGGGAGAGATGAAGGAGCCCATGTAATCACAACAAGTCTATAAAGGGAAGATCCAAGTCCATATTGGGAAATATAGAGTGTTAGAACTATGGTAATAGAGGACATCTGAGGAAAGACTGCAAAGCTCCAAAGAATAAAGGAGACCAACAACAAGAGACTACTCAGGAGAAAATGTAGCAAGTGATGTGTTACAAGATTCTTTGATTCTTGCATTATATAATACTAGTAATTACTGGATAGTAGATTCATGGGCTTCATGTCATTCTACACCCCATTGGAAATTATTTCATGATTATGTTCCGGGTGAATTTGGACATGTTTTATTGGGGGATGATGAACCATGTAAAATTGTTGGAATGGGTAAGGTACAAATTAAGTTAAATAATGGAAATGAATGGTTTCTAAAAGATGTAAGCGTATTCCTGCTATGAAAATAAATCTGATCTCAACAAGGCAATTGGGAGATAGCGTTTGTTTGTTTACATTTGGAAAAATGTGGTGGAATATCACTAAAGGAGCATTGGTAATAACAAAAGGAGATAGGATAGGTACGTTGTATTTATGTCCTCATAATACTGATTATTCTATTAGTAGCTTCCATAGAAACTGGCGCAACATTGTGGAATCATAGGCTTGGCCACATGAGTGAGAAGGGGATGCAAATTCTCCACTCAGGAAATTGCTTCCATATCTGAAGCATGTAAGTTTGGAATTCTATGAGAACTGTGTTTACAAAAAACAAAAGAGAGTTAGATTTATCAGGGCTGGGAAACAAAAGAAGAGTGAAAAGTTAGATCTTGTGCATACCGATGTATAGGGACCAGCTCAGGTACACTATCTTGGTGGATCTCATTATTATGTTACTTTTATTGATGATGCAACTAGAAAAACATGGGTTTACTGCAATAGACATAAATATGATGTGTTTTCTACTTTTAAGAAGTGGAAATATTTGGTTGAGAATGAAATAGGGAAAAGGTTGAAATGTCTCGGATCTGATAATGGAGGTGAATACTACAACAAGGAGTTTGATAGTTATTGTTCATACCATGAGATCCATAGAGAGAAGAGAGTCCTAGGAACACCACAAGAAAATGGCATGTCAGAAAGGATGAACATAATGATCATGGAGCATGCAAGGTGTATGAGATTGCATGCAGGGTTTCCCTTACAGTTTTGGGTTGAGGTTGTAGATATTGTTCTTTACTTAATAAACATAGGGCCTTCAAGTGATTTGTATTGTGGGATTCTAGAGGAGGCATGGACACGTAAAAATGTAAACTACTCATTTCTGAGAACTTTTGGTTGTGAATCTTTTGTCCATATTGATAAAGAAAATAGAACAAAGATTGAGTCTAAATCCAAGAAATGTACCTTTATTGGATACAAGGTTGATGATTTTGGTTATATATTGTGAGATTATGAAAATAATAAAATCATTAGGACTATATATGTAGTATTCAATGAAAAGTTTATGTACCAATATCAGTTTCAGAGAAATAAAGAGGAAATGGAAAACACACAGTACACAGTGCTTGATGAAATCAAAGAAAATGAAGTTCCAAGGGCTCCTGAAAATCAAGAGCAGCAATAGGTACCTCAAACTCCTGCAAATGTAAGAAGATCTCTCCTTCATTGCATTATTTATTGATGACTGATTCTGGTGAACCAGAATGTTATGATGAGGCAATGCAGGTAGAAACTAGAAAGAAGTGCTACAAAATCATGAATGAGGAGATGGACATTGGTAAGAAACCAAACTTGGGATTTGTTTGAGTTACCTACGGGAAAAAGAGCATTTCAAAATAAATGGGTTTATATGTTGAAAGAAGAATATGGAGTAAAGAAGCGGTGCAAGGATGAACTTGTTGTAAAGCGGTTTGCACAAAATAAAGGTATATACTTTGATGAAATATTTTCTCCTGTTGTTAAAATGACTTCAATTAGGACTATTTTAAGTCTATTGGGGGTAGAATATTTGCATCGTGAATAGCTAGATGCAAAAACAAAACTTTATCCATGGGGATTTAGAGGAAGAGTTTTATATGCAACAACCATAGGGGTATGAGGTGAAAGAAAAGGGGAATTTGGTTTATAGGTTGAAGAAGAGCTTGTATGGCCTGGAGCAATATCTAAGCCAGTGGTATTTAAAATTTGATAAGTTTATGACAGAACAAGGTTATTGTAGATTCCATTCTGACTACTATTATTATTTCAAGAGGCTAGATAATGGAAGATATATTATCTTTTTATTGTATGTGGATGACATGCTTGTTGCGGGATCTAACATGCATGATATAAATGTGCTCAAAAGGAAAATAGGTAAATCATTTGTGATGAAGGATTTGGGTGTTGCAAAGCAAATCCTTGGTATGAGAATAACATGAGACACGAAAAATCACAAATTGACATTGTCTCAAGGTGAGTACATAGAAAAGGTGTTGGAGAGGTTTAGAATGCAGAATGCAAAACTAGTTAGTACACCTTTTTCCAACCATTTCAAACTAAGGAAGGAGATGTGTCCCAAGACATAGAAAGCTATAGAATACATGTCCAATATTCCTTATTCATCAATAGTTGGAAGCTTGATGTATGCCATGGTGTGCACAAGACCAAATAATGCACATCCAGAGGGAGTTGTGAGCAGGTATATGATCAATCCAGGTAAAGAGAATAGGAAAGTAGTACACTGGATTCTTAGATATTTGAGAGGTACAACTTATCATGCATTATGTTTTGGAGGTATAGATGTTGTTCTACAAGGATATGTTGATGCAAATATGGCAGGTGATAAAGACAACAAGAGGAGCACCACAGGGTATGCTTTTATTGTAGGTGGAACAATAGTAAGTTGGATTTCAAAACTACAAAAGTTTGTTGCACTTTCAACAACAAAAGCATAGTATGTTGCTGCTACAGAAGCTAGTAAAGAGATTATTTGGTTGCAGAGGCTCATGGAGGAATTGGGTAAGAAGAAGGAGAATAACAGGTTGTACAGTGAAAACTAGAGTGCCATTCATATTGAAAATAACTCATCTTTTCATTCAAATACTAAACCTATATAGCTCAAGTACCATTTCATAAGATCAATTTGGAATATGAACTATTAGAGATGGAAAAGATACATACTAGCCAGAATCCTGCAGACATGTTGACAAAGGTAGTAACCGGAGAGAAACTGAGTTCCTTCTCGGTTTCAGTTGGCCTTCAAGCATGAATATGAAGAAGATAATTTTTCCAATTCTAGGGTTCAGATCATAGTCCATCAAGTTCAACAACGGTGGAGTTGTTGCAATCAGTATCCAAGTGGGATATTGTTGGTTATGGGGTCTGATCTTCCATATTCAGATATGTTATTGTTCAGTCATGTTTGTACCCTATTTTTATTATACAATCAACCCAGTAGGGAGGTGCGAGGGGACATCATCCCCCCATGAGGATCCGGGGGCCAGCGGGCCCCCGACAACAATCCCCCTATGAAAGAAGGTTCGAGGGAGAATCCCCCGAAAGAAGTTTTCTGGGATGTTTGTTGGCCAACAATTTATGGGCCCATGGTATTGGGTGACACATGGTATTTTCCCATGGTATTCCCTTTATAAAAGGAAGGCATTGTAACATGACTGTGTATTGTATTGTAGCATTGTAAAACAATCTCTGTGATTCTATGAGAGAGGCTATGAGAGAGTGAAGAGGAAGTGCAATGATGGTGCTGCAAGTTGTATCCATTCATTTTTCTAGATGGTATAATAATAAAGGACTGACAATTTCTATGTGTACGTAGCCCATCTTGGGTGAACCATGCTATATTTGTGTCTCTCTTGTAATGTGTTTTAACATTTGCATCTTATTTATTATTTATTGTTATTTCTCACCGATCATGTTTTGCAAACACTTCCTTTTCAAATTATGTTAATGCTGCAATCCTTTATTTGCATCTATGTATTTATGTCATACAGTTTCCCAAAAGATGATGTGTGAAAAACAAATTCAATCCGTATATTGTCAATTGATCTATGCTATGTTTTTATAGAATACTTTCATCTCAGTTATACTTTCTTTTCTGTGATCTGCGTCTTACATAGAATAACCTTCGCACATCTAGAGTCTGGGTATCCGTTCATCCAATTATGTTCATCTTGCACTACGGCTCTGATACAAAAATATATTCATCTACGATCAACGATCCATTCATACCTCCCAAAAAAACTTATGAAGCTTGTCAAGCAATTATTTCAGATCTTCATTTCAACTTACTTACTTCACCTCATCCATATATTTCTTATTTATAATCATCTGAACTCAAGAGATGTGTCCACTTGATGAAGTCCTTTGACTTTATATAGCATCCCATTGGATTTCATATTTGGAAAGTTAGGACATGCATCAGCGTGCCACTTTTCACAAATCATAATTATAGTTATGACGACATGTGCCAACTCCATTGTGGGAATTTTTCACATATCGGTTTATTGCTTGGGTTGCTTTACAAAACTTTGCACCTCTTACCAAATTTCTTGTGGGAATATTACACAATATTTTCACATCCATTTTGTTTACAATATTATTCTATGTGCATACATATGTGTGTATTTGTGACCAATGTCATGGTGATATAATTTCTTTTATGTAATCTCCTCATTCTTTCATATGTATTTCTTCAAGCTAGATGTGGGAGAGGCTTTTAGCAATTTCGTCTAATTCTTTTTAATTTTGGTCCTTTGTTATATTTGATCCTTTGATACTTTGATCTCTTGACATATTTAATCTTGTGACAACAATGAAAAAATATATTCAACATTAATATTCCTATCAACATAAGAAGTTACTTAAGATCCTAAAATATTTCCTTGTGCAGGTTGATTTATAGAAAATTGATTCCTTTAGCTTGCAATTTTATTAAAGGTCCTGCAATCTTAGATAAACCATTGAAAAATCATCAATAATGTCTTTCTAATCTCAAAAAGCTTCAAACTCCACCTACATTCTTGGGGTTTTCCTAGTGAGTATGGATTTGATTTTGGGAGGGTCTAGCTACAATCCATATTCATGATATGATGTGCCCAAGGTCTTGAATTTATTTCTTGAACAAGTCATATTTACTAATATTGGCATATAACCCATGTTCTCTTCACTTTGTATAACTATTCAAAGATTCTCTTAGTGTGATTCCTCATTACAAGAATAGATCTGTATGTAATCTATCAACACCAACCCAAACTCGTGTATACATTGTTAGACTCCACGTCATTCTCTAGCCTCAAAAAGAGCACAAGAGCATTTAATTCTCCAAAAGGCAAGACTAAAAACTCATCATGCCCATATCTAGTTTTTAAAGTGGTGTTGGGTATTAGCTTCCTCTACTCTCATTTGATGCTATCATGACCCTAAATTCAAATTCAAAAACATGTTTTCCCCTTTGAGATGATCAAACATACCATAAATTCTAGGAATCATGGATTTTCCTTAATTGTAACTTTGTTCAACACTATAATCGATGCACATTTGAAATGTCACATCCTTTATTTTTATAAACAATATTAACATCCCCAAGGTGATGCACATAGTATTATGAATCCCTTGTTTAAAAATTCATGTAGTTGCATCATGATCTCATCAAGCTCGTTAGTTATAACCATATGGACCAATTTTAATATTGGGTTTTATTTGATCATTAGGTTTGAATTAATAATTTACTTATCAAGTTGGTGGTAGTCCCCATAATTGTTTTGTGAGCATCCATATGTTATTTCACCATTGGTGACTAATATGCGACATCTACCCCTGGTTCATTCATGAATTTTGTGATACGAATAAGGTAACCATTGCAACCCTTATGCGCATTATTCTTAGCTTTCATAGTTGACATATGCCCCTTTGATATGAGGGTTTTATCCCCTTGTATACTTATGACCAATCCTCCATCATCTTTAAATTTAACCTTATACTTGTAGCAATATACTTTAGATTTTATGAAAACATATTACTTATAATCAAACACCACCATAGAATATATGAAATTGTTAGTGCTTCTTCTGTCAGTTAAAAAAGGTATAACTTGGGTTGCAATGCTAGATTAAAGTTTATGTTGGTCAAATTTTCATCTCTAGGTTTTCTAATGATTGATGTCCTAATTAATTCTACCATTCTATTGTTAGGGTCCCACCCTAACTCCATTACTTTAGTAGTTATTCATGTTAAACATTAGGGCTTACCTTTGAATAAAGTTTATTAGCTAGTAGTAGACTATGAATGTAAAAAGGATCTCTCTATTAATTAAGGCCTACTGGGTAATTGGTAGCCATTAATTATTGACCAAGTCAAGTAGTTAGGGATTTGGGATATTGAAAGCCTATTAAAAGAGATAATAAGCTACATTTCTTCCTAAGAGGTGAGTGAACATTTCTCCCTAAAGTGATCATCAAAATAAAAGAGCTATTTCATAGCATGTATCTTGCCTATTTCCTTTGATCAATTATTTTGCAATATAATCTTGTGTTTCATGCATTATTTATCTTTGTATATATTCCCATTACTATAATTTGCATGGTTAAGTCCACCACAAGTGCTATCGGAGCAATTTCCTGAGCCAACATGCCTCCAAAATTTTCATATATATTTTTTAAATCTAGAGATCTATCATTCATACATGTAGAGAATACAATTGGTGCTTAGTCACATTTGTTGTACATTGTTGAAACCTGTGTTGGTACCCCTTCAAGTAGTACCATCAAACAACACATGTACACAAAATATCACTTCCACATACCCTCTAGTATATCAGAAGTCCCCTAGGAAACATGAAACCAACTATAGATAATTCAATCGTTTGTCTTGTTGATATAGTTTCTGTAATGTCCCCATTCAAATAATTGCATAGCAAGACAATTCCATCAATCCTACTATTTCCCTAGGTTGTATGGATACATTTGGAAATTTAATAAGGGAGCTAATAAGTGATGTTCAGATATTAGAATGGAATAAATATTTAATAATGGAGATTATTAAATAAATACAAGAGAAAATTGAAGTGGCAATGGAGCATGGAGACACATGGAGATTGTGGGGCCCACACAAGCTAGAATTTATGTGCCACATGGCATCCTCCTCTTGCAATTTAGAATCCATGGGAAGTATAATGTTTTTGGATAATTTAGAAGGCTAATACACTTGTCCATATGCATCATAGGTCAAACTGGGAAGGAAATGTAACTTACATGGGAGAGGAAGAGTCAAATGGGAGTTTCTTGGACACTTGGGCTAGATTCCCTAACATCGATGACATCTATGACACCAATGATGAAGATACTATGACATTTATGACATATTGCAGAACTAAAGGCTGAAATATGACCATTATGACATTTCAGGTCTAAATATATCATCCAATAGGGTGCTCATGTGAGGTGGGGAAGCTCAATGGGTTCCCACTCGAATTGGGGGAAGATGGAAGGCTAGGAAAGGGAGGACACGTGGAAATTCTTGATTACAAACCCTAATTAGAATTGGCTTGAGTTTCTAGATGGGTTGGTAACCTTAGAAGGCTAAGGATGTTTATAAAATACAAGGATAAACCAAGATAATGTTTTTTTATCATTTGAGAAATTTGCATTTGTGAAGAGAGAGAGCTAGTGGATGACTAGTTTCTTTCCTTAGCCAATTTCGAGGGTGAAAGATTCCCATCCAAGTTGGGGTTTGGAGAGGTAAATCAGGTATTTCATGGAGATTTAATGGAGTTTTTATTTTCATGTGTAATATACATGGAATCTTGTGGTTCCTTCTAGTGCAACACTTTCTCTCAACCATTTCCAGTTTTTATTGCATATTCTTGCTCATGGCGGGATTGCGCTTTTGGTGAACTATTGTACTCTTTGGGAGAGATTCTACTGGTCCATTTCTGATTTTAATAAGTTTAATATGATATATTATTAATTCTCATAAATTTCAGTTCTAAATACCCAAGGGTTGTATGTAAAAGTGAATATTAATGAGCAAACAATGACCATTTCCCCACTATATTGTTGTATGCCATTGCAATGATGATTACTTCGAATGGAAGAATGTATATCTGATATATTTATGATGAATGGAATTTAATTTATGATTATTAAAAGTTTCATTTTCATCACTAAATCATTTTAATTCATCTTACTCAGTTTAATTGCATTCAGAGAAGATTTGGTGCCATTTCCCCAAAGGTCAAATTAGTGATTTTGTAGCTATTTGGGAGAGGTTTATAAAAGCCTGTATAAACTGAATAATGATGCCTATGAGACCTTAAAAATTTCCCTTAAACATCCTATTCCTCTTTTCATAAATTCAAGCGTTTTTGGGAGCATTTGAGAATCCATTTTCAGCACTTACCCAAGGGGAATAGGAACCCCAATTTGCTAGTAAAAACTCCCACCTTGGCCAGAATATTAAACCATCTTGCAGAAGTTTTTGGAGGGTCATAAATCATACATAAAAATAATATTCAATTATTAATATCATTCATACACCTTCTCAGAATATTTGGGAGCATTTGGTCCAATTTGGAGACCTAGACATCAAAACTAGTCAAAGGTCGAAATAGGGAAAAAGGTGAAAAAGTGGTCATTTAATAAAATTTATTAAAAAGGGAAATTAAAAGTGGTATCATATCATGGTATTTTAACATTATGGTATTAAAAATTATTCAAAGGAATAATCCACCACCATTAGAACCTTAAGTTGAAGGTGTTTTTATTGAAGAAGAAGAAGAGGTACATTCTGCTGAAACTAGTGACTAATGAGGGGTATGGACTCCATGATGATAAGAATAAGGAGGGATATATTAAACTTATGAAACCTATATTTGATGAAATAACCAATAACATGACCCAAAAACTTATGAAAGGATTCGAATTGATGGTTATCCAATCTGGAAGCAAATGAGTAATAGGAGATAGAAATAGTTCACAATCAGAAGAAAAGAAGACAATGGGTGATCATATTTTCTCAAGAACAAGAACCAATAATAGACCCCATGAATTTTAGAGCACACCAAGGCCTACTGCACCTAAATTTATTATACCCAAGTAATAGCCTAACATTCAACTTGAACTTGCTACAATGGCAAAAGAATGGGATAAATTGGATGGATATTGGAAGAAAAGTGTACCATTTGATTAGTACTTTCTTGCTGCAAACAAAATCAAAAGGAATGAATATAATAGGTTTCTATACCAAAAGAAAGAATTAAACTCTACCATTGGTAAATTTCCACTCCCTAATTTTGATGGTTCCTCTCAAAGTTCTGCTAACACTTGGGTGAAAAAATTAGATGTGTATTTTTAGCTGAATCCGATGGTGGAAGAAGATGCCTTAAAATTGGCCACCTTGCACTTGGAAGGAGATGCCAATGAATGGTGGTTACATGGCCTGAAAACTTTGGTTCATTATAATGTTAAAACATATGGATAATTTATTGACAAGGTAATAGAGATATTTGAGCAAAAATATCCAGAATTGTCTTTTAAAGAACTAGCCTAATTGAAGCAAGTCGGGACCCCTACTGATTATATGATGGAATTTAAAAAATTATCAGTCAAGGTGGCTGATGTGTCTATGGGAAGGTTAGTATTTCTATTCACTGAAGGTTTTCTTGAACCCTTAAAAGGTTTGGTCAAATCCCACAATCCCACTACATTAAAATATGTAATGGGCTTGATTAGAGATATCCAAAATGTGCTTCCTAGAACAAGATTCCCTCCCAAGCCTAACTTCAGATTTGAAAAGAAACCTTGGAAAAGAGATACACCTGATAAAAATTATGGGCAAAGAGATTCACTTGAAAAGAATAATAAATAAGGACTAAATAGGGATGAACTTCGAAGGAAAAAATTGTGCTTCACATGCTTCCAACCATGGACACCGAGGCATAAATGTACTAAGGGAAAAGCTCAATACATAGAAGTATTTTATGATAATGATGAGTATGAAGGGGGTATTGATGAAGAAGGAAACAATTCATATGAGACAACATCTGAAGAATAGAGACAAGAATAAAATCATCCTTCACCAGACAAAGAAAGAATGGTTGTACTTTCAGCAGTTCCTCGCTATCACACTATTCGATGCAAGGGTGTGGTACTAAAACAAAGAGCTTCAGTTTTGGTATATGGAGGAGCCAAACATAACTGAATTGATGAAAATATGGTGGAGAAAATGAATATACCTATTTAACCATTCGATGGCTTCACAGTTGTCATTCCCAGTCACAACACAATGCAATGCAAAACATGGGTTCCAAAGCTGTAAGTCACCATATGTAACTATAATTTTGTTGATAGTTTTTATGTGGCTGATGTTGTTTATAATAATGTGGTTTTTGGAGTGAAATGTTTGTATTATATAGGGTAGCATATATTAAATTATCAAATTCCTGAGATGAAATTTTAATATTCGAAAGGTGTACTAAGGGTTATGAGAGGGCAACACACTTACCCAAATCAAGTAGTGACTTGCAATAGTATGAGATCTATATTGAGGCATGGGGACATAGAATGGGATGTTGAATGTAATATAACATATCCCAAGAAAACATAAAGGTTTTTTAACACCCAAAGGATATAGAGAAACTATTGAAAAAGTATGAAAAAGTTTTTAGAGATCTTCCACATGGTAGACCACCTGATAGGGGGGTTGAGCACAACATTGTATTGGAGGAGGGTACTTCACCCATTCAAATACCACCTTATAGACATCCCAATAAATTCAGAGATGATATTGATAATTCCATCCAATAACTCTTAGAGTTGGGTCTCATTAGACCAAGCTCTATCCCTTATGCTTCTTCAGTAGTGTTGGTAAAGAAAAAAGATGGAACCTTGAGGATGTGTATAAATTTTAGAGATTTGAACAAGAAGAAAATAAAGAATAGGTATCCTATTCCTAGGATTGATGATATCATGGATGAGATATTTGGAGCCAAATATTTCTCCAAAATTGACCTTAGATCAGGTTATCACCAAATTCGAATGAAGGAAGAAGATGTGCAAAAGACTGCTTTTCGATGTCATTATGGTCACTTTGATTTTCTTGTTATGCCATTTGGATTAACTAATGATCCAGCCACATTTCAAGAATGTATGAATAGAATCTCTTGCAAGCAACTTATAATGTTTGTTTTGGTCTTCTTTGATGATATTCTCATTTATAGTAAAACTTGGGAAGAGCACTTGCAACATCTAGAGATTGTGTTGAAAATTTTGCAATAAGAGTCGTTGTTTGCTAAGATGTCTAAATGTGAATTTGGGATGAATTAACTAATGTATCTTGGGAAAATTATTGGGAAAGAAGGAGTGAAAGTACACATGGAAAAAATCAGGGCTACCTTAGAATGGGCATCACCAAAAAACATCACCGAATTAAGAGGCTTCATTGGAATATGCACCTATTATAGAAAGTTTGTGAAAGGGTTCTTCAAGTTGACTTCTCCACTCACTGATTTCACTAAGAAGGATTCTTTCAAGTGGGATGAAGAGGCTCAAAATTCCTTCCAAAAAATTAAAGAGGTAATGAGTAGTTGTCCCATACTTGCATTACATGATTTCTAAGCCTTTTGTTGTTGAATGTGATGCTTCAGGTGGAGGAATAGGGGTTGTCCTAAAGCAAGGAAAACACCCTATAGCCTTTGAGAGCAGAAAGTTGCAGCATCATGAAAAAATTTACTCCATATATGACAAAGAAATGTTTTCCATCATGCATGCATTGACCATGTTTCGATAATACTTGGTAGGAAACAAGTTTGTGGTGAAAACTAACCACAATAGTCTAAGGCACTTCCTCACCCAAAAGGATCTAAATGAAAAGAAACAAAAGAGGGTAAGAAATATTAAATATTTTGATTTTTATATTGAATATGTGAAAGGAAAGAATAACATTGTAGTAGATTCATTATCTTGAAGACCTTCTATTTCTCTCATGGACATTGCTAAGGATCGGAAAAACATGCTACTAGTTGAATATGCCAAAGATAAATTTGCTTGTGATGGATTAGATGGAATAAAGGGGAATGATAACTATATGATTGTGAATGGGATGATATATTATAAGGGAATAATTTATTTGGTTCAATATTCAAATCTCAAGTACAAAATTTTGCAAGAAGCACATGATTCCCCACTAGCTGGCCATCCGGGGATCTTCAAAACTTATAGGCAATTAAGGAAAAGATTATTTTGGAAGGGGATGAAAGAATATGCTCAGAAATATGTGAATTAATGTAAGGTATTTCAACTAAACAAATCATAACTTACATGCCCAGCTGGTTTATTGCAACCATTTCCCATTCCAGAGCAAAAATGGGACAAGATCTCAATGGATTTCATCACCGGTTTTCCCAAATATTTGGGTAAGGATTGCATATATGTGGTATTGTATATATTGAAAAAAAATTCTCATTTCTTTGCTGTTACACCATATTTTAGTGCTGCACAAGTGGCTGATATTTGTTTCAAAGAAATCTTCAGATTGCATAGGCTCCCCAAGAGCATTGTAAGTGATAGAGATAGTATATTCATGGGTGCTTTTTGGTAAGAAATTTTTAGATTGGTGGGCACTAAGTTGACTCCAAGTACAAGATATAATCCAAAAAATGATGGACAAAAAGAGAGGGTAAATCAATGGTTGGAAGGGTACCTAAGAAACTATGTGGGAGAGCAGCAAAAAGCATGGGCAAAATGGCTACACTTGGGTGAGTTTTGCTTCAACACCACTTTTCATATGTCAATAGGGATGTCTCCTTTCAAATAATTATATATTTATGATGCACTTACCTTTTTTGAGATGATATTTGGTTATAGTAGAGCTCCAAAAGCTAAATATTAGGTGGAAGAGAGCCAAGAAATTTTAAAGCTTTTGAAAGACAATTTGCAGGTTGCCCAAAATTAGCAAAAACAATATGCAGATAGAAATAGATAAGAAAGGACCTTTCAGGTTAATGATTTAGTTTATTTGAGGTTTCATCAATATCAACAAACATATCTAAAAAAGAATGGAGCAGAAAAGATAAAACCAAGATACTATGGCCCATACAAGGTAGTTCATAAGATTGGGGAGGTAGCATATGAATTGGAACTTCCGGAAGGCAGTCAAATCCATAATATATTTCATGTTTATTATATAAAAAAATCTCTTGATCACAAAATTGTCACTTCATAAATACTTCCTCCTTTGGATGATGAAGGTCACCTCACACTTGTTCCGGAAAATATTTTGAAGACAAGGGAAAGAAGATTCAGAAGCAAAAATATCAAAGAATACTTAGTACAATGGAAGGATCTACCAAGTGAAGATGCCACATGGGAAGAGAAGAATATTTTGCAGAATTAAAATCTGAAATTTCTTTAGGACAAGCAATCTTGGGTAGGGAGGACTGTAATGTCCCCATTCAAATAATTGCATAGCAAGACAATTCCATCAATCCTACTAGTTGCCTAGGTTGGATGGATACATTTGGAAATTTAATAAGGGATATAATAAATGATGTTCAGACATTAGAATGGAATAAATATTTAACAATGGAGATTATTAAATAAATACAAGAGAAAATTGAAGTGACAATGGATCATGGAGACACATGGAGATTATGGGGCCCACACAAGCTAGAATTTATGTGCCACATCGCATCCTCTTCTTACAATTTCGAATGCATGGGAAGTATAACGCTCTTGGATGATTTAGAAGGCTAATACACGTGGAAATATGCATCATAGGTCTAATTGGGAAGGAAATGTAACTTACATGGGAGAGGAAGAGTCAAATGGGAACTTCTCTGACACTTGGGCTAGATTCCCTTACATCGATGACATCTATGACACCAATGATGAAGATGCTATGACATTTATGACATATTGCAGACCTGAAGGCTGAAATCTGAACATTATGACATTTCATGTCTAAATATAGCATCCAATAGGGCACTCATGTGAGTTGGGGAATCTCAATGGGTTCCTACTCAAATTGGGGGAAGATGGAAGGCTAGGAAAGGGAGGCCACATGGCAAATATTGAGCACACACCCTAATTCGAATTGGCTTGATTTTGTGGATATATTGGTAACCTTAGAAGTCTAAGGATGTTTATAAAATATAGGGATCAACCAAGATAATGTTTTTTGATCATTTGAGAAGAGAGAGAGCTAGTGGATGACTAGTTTCTTGCCTTAGCCAATTTCGAGGGTGAAAGATTCCCATACAAGTTAGTTTTTGGATATGCCACTCAGGTATTTCATGGAGATTTAAAGTATTTTTTATTTTCAGGTGTAATATACAAGGAAGCTCGTGGTTCCTTCTAGTGCAGCACTTTCTCTCAACCATTTCCAGCTTTCATTGCATATTCTTGCTCATGGAGGGATTGCACTTTTGGTGAGCTATTGTACTTTTTGGGAGAGATTATCCTGCTACATTTCTGATTGTAATAAGTTTAATATTCTCCTTTATTCATTCTCAGAAATTATCAGGTCTAAATACCCAAGGGTTGTATGTAAAAGTGAATATTAATGAGCAAACAATGACCATTTCCCCACTATATTGTTGTATGCCATGGTAATGCTGATTACTTCAAATGGAATACTGAATATTTGATATATTTATGATGAATGGACTGTAATTTATTATTATTACAAGTTTCATTCTCATCACTTAATCATTTGAATTCATCTTACTCAGTTTAATTGCAATTGGAGAAGATTTGGTGCCATTTCTCCAAGGGTCAAATTAGTGATTTTGTAGCTGTTTGGGAGAGGCTTATAACAGCCTGTATAAACTGAATAACTATGCATATAAGGAATTAAAAATTTACCTTAAAAATAATCTTCCTATTTTCATAAATTTGAGTGGGTTTGGGAGCATTTGAGAAGCCATTTTCAACACTTACCCAAGGGGAATTGAAACCCCAATTTGCTAGTAAAAACTCCCACCTTGTCTAGAATATTAAACCATCTTGAAAAAGTTTTTGGAGGGTCCTAACTCATCTATGAAAATAATATTCAAGTATAATATCGTTCATACACCTTATTAAAATATTCGGGAGCATTTGGGCCAGTTTGGAGACCTAGACATCAAAACTAGTCAAAGGTCGAAATAGGGACAAAAGTGAAAAATTGGTCATTTAATAAAATTTATTAAAAAGGGACATTACAGGTACATTGAGCATAACAATCATGAATATTAGTCTCTAGTAATTGGGTAGTCAATTATTATAACTAATGACACATTTGAGGCTCCTAATTGGGTAGTCAATTATTATTATTATAACTAATGGATAATGGATCGAATGTTACTATTGGATCCTGCAAGTATATTAGAGAGATATAACACTTGAAAATACTTTGTCCTTGGGACCCCATAAAACCTTCCCTACGTCACCATCTAGTGGATTCCTACATCTTTGTATCTAGAAGGAATTTGGAAATTCTATCAGTGTAGTCACAATCCATAGGGAGTAATACTCCTCTTAGCATTAAAAAACGTTTAGGCTCCACTGACACCCCTTTTCAATACCTATATCAAAAGATTCGTTGCATCATTTTGATCGTATTGGTATACATATATAACAACATTTTTCAAGTGGACCTACCCATCCCTCATTTGGTTATATCTCTCCAAAGACTCCTCTTTATCCCCCAATCATTTTGAGATAAGATGATATTAATAGTTTTTCAAGCATAAGTTATCCCATGGTACACACCAACAACCAAAAAACCATAAAGGTCTCAACCAAGTATCTACCCAAAGAAACCAAGGACTTTTCAACAATGATCATGGCCCTACAATAGATAGTTGACCAAATCCACTTTGACCAGTATAACTAGAGATAAGTGTTGAATATCCTCACTAAACATGTGGGTCTAAATACCACACCATAAGATCAGTTGAAAGATGTTATTTTCAATGAAGAACAAGGCTCTTCCACTCTTTTCCTAGAGACAAAGTCTCCACCATTTCAGGATAAGAATTCATGGCACCACTTCCCAAAGGTGGACATGCATAAATTTGATGGTTCCGATCCCTAGGGTTGGGTTATCCAAATGGAACACTACTTTTATCTCCATGGTAATAAGGATGATATCCAAAATATAAAAGTGGGAGTTTTATATCTCAACTATGAACATTGGCAATGATACCCAGAATCTTATCATTGTTATGTTCCTTAGACCCAATTTGTGAAGATCATTCATGGTATTTTTGAAAGCGACACTCACTACCTAGGAAGGTTGAGCAAATTACACCATAATGGCATAGTTATAGACTAAAGTTCAATTTTAGTGATTAGTCATCGACACAAAGGGCCTATTTGATTCCTTTTTTCAGGATTTCTTCATCAATGGACTTAAGGAGGAAATATGAGCACATGTCATTATGCAATGTCCCACAACATAGCTAGAGTATTGTGATATATCTCATGAAGTTGAAATTGTGATCAATGCCTAAGACAAAAAACCTCCATTTCAGTGTTGCACTATGTCCCCCATGGTTCCTTCTTCTAACAATTCTAATACACCACCATTGAGAATCCAAAAGTTATCCTCGGATGAATGGTTGAACGTCAATGTCTTAAAATTTGTTATAACTATGATGAAAAATATTTTGGAGGGAATAAACACAAATAACATAAATTATTCCAAATATATGTATCACCACATGAGCACCTACAAGATAGAACCATGGAATATACTCAAGAACCAAAAGTGGAGAATACTACTCCACCCTTGGAATTTAACTCCAATGTGTAGATCCTTATTAATTGTGGTTAACTTATCATGTTAGTTAATCATGGTTCTAATGATTATTGAGAGGAAGATGGCCCTAACTAGTATGTATTTTCTTACTCTAGGTCCTTGAACTTGAAATTTCCATACTCAATATATCTATGATATTGATAGGAACAATCCATGAAATAGGTAGACGATCTATACTCTAGGTGCAAGTTCCTTAGTAACTCGAGGCCAACTATAAGCAAGATGATCTATGTGTGGTGTTTCATTAATTTCACATCATTTGATTAGTCAAACACATAGTAGTCTCAAATATTTTGTCAATTTTTTTAACCCTAATGATGAATCTCGAAAAGAAATATATGTTTTAATAACTTCCAATGTTTCTGCACCCCTATTTAACATATGTGTGTACTGCACTTGGCCTTGTTTTAGGGAGGTGACCAATAGCTCATTAACATAAATAAGGACAATAAATGACATAATTAGTGGAAGTCTTTGCTTATGTAACCATGAATGTTCTCTATATATCTTTAACTAGTAATCCAATCTTCTTATATTTGTGATTTTTTGAATTATTAGTATACTCAAAATTTTACACCACCACATTGATAGTGTTGTTCTACTTGAAATGAGTGGCCATAATATAGACATTCATAGTATTTACATAATAATAATTTGAGAATTTTTTATCAATGTCTTTTAATAATTCAAAATTTCCTTGCTTAAAATGTCATAATGATGACGAGCTAAAATAAAAAGTGAATTCTTCATCTTGATGCAACAACAAAAAGTACATTCTCTACATAAATATAAATGTGCATTATTAGTTTGTTTGATATCTAGGGAATCCATATGAAATTTCAATAATGACTAGTTGTTTGGGAGGGGTTTACCCTTTTTCGGCATGAAAAAAATTAACTTGCTATTAGAAAATCAAAGTTACATAAGATACATCACCTTCATATCAGCTAAAAATAAGGTCTATCTGCTTCAATCCTAACTCACTAGTCAATAATATTATCTTCAGTATTGAATTTCCTACAAACAAAAACCCGACTTTGTTGTCACAAAAAAGACTAACCACATCAACTAATACATACAAAGATTCAAACTATGCATAATCAACAACAAAACTATATTCCAAAATAGACTGTACTTAAAATATTGATGTTGATCCTACATCAATATTCTCTTCGTCCATATATTCTTTTAAGAACAAATGAACGTCCATTGGACCAAAAACCTTCTTTGACAGGATGTCAGCTTCTTGGTTAAATTCTCTGTATATATGGGAGAAAGAGATACATGAGAAACTATTAATGAAATCTATAACCTTGTTGATCCAATGTTCAAATACATTAACCTGAATCTTGATGTTTCCTTTCACCCATTCTATTATAATCTTTGAGTCTCCAAGCACCTGAAAGTTCCCAAATCCTTTATTTTTAGCAAACCAAAGAATACATCAAAGTGAAAGTAGATATGCTTTAGTGTTTGTTCCTTCTCCACTGCCCATCCAAAAAAAGAGAGCGTGTCCCTATTTGATTTTCAAACAAGGCCCATCCCTGCACATCCCATATTTTGCATCCCCATCAAGATTCACATAAGGAAATAGTATAGGGAAATCTGGTTTAGATACTTGCCTTGTTTTTTCCACCCTTCTATCCTTAGAGAAAGCATAACAGGATGATATATTTTTGGAGCAAGTTGAGAAAATTGTTGCCATTATGTTCTAAACAATTTGTACATTCCTTGACTTCTAAACTTCCCAAGATAGAAAGAGTGGTAAATCCTTATAAAGAGGTTTCATCTTAAACCAATAAAAAGGAATAAAATTGAAGTAAAAAACTCCTCACCTTTATTGCATATTAAGGAGTTTTATTAATTCATACCAGATTTATTTAACAATTTTGCAATCCACAAATATATGAGAAGTAGATTCCCCTCCCTGTTGCACAAGATACAAGTACCTGGACCAAACATTCCTCTTCTTATTAGATTATCTCGTGTAATAATTTTGTTATTTTAGCATAACTATTAACATTTAGAGGGATGTTCCACTTACACAGAGAGGAAGTCCACCAACCTGGAGAGTGAGACACATTTTTAGAAATAATTTCCATATATACATTATTTGCATTTAAAACCCCATTTGATTATCGCTAGTCCCAAATAAATTTATCTTATTCATCCCTTAACAAGATCCTAGCTCTATTCAAAGTGATAACAAATATTGTCCATTATTCTACTAATCATCACTGAGTTCAAGCTCCCAAGCACTTTTCCAATAAATCTTATTTTTCAAAAGAGAGGTTCCTTATTTGAGCAAACACTTGAATGTTTTTATTATTATAAAATTTCCTTCATCACCCACAGAAGGATCCACTGCCACAATGAACTAGGATCCATTAGCAATCTTCCAGGATAACTTCTCTCCAATTCCACGAATAGGCTTTCATTAAATTTCTCCAAATAATTGAAACTCTATAAATAAGATTTCCTTCAATATGAACCCATTCACTTATGTTCTAGCTCTTGATATACTTAGAAAATAGAACTTTACTCCATAATCCCTTACCATTTAAACCTCTGCAAAGGCTATTGAAACTTAGCAATGCATTGATCCAGCCAATATGCTTAAAACCCCACCCTACCATCTTCTTTAATAGAGAAAGGCTCTCTTAGGATGCAAGGTGATTTTTTTTTAATTCAAATTTTCATTCCATAAAAAATGGAATAATATCTATATAATGATATTTAGGATTGAAGCAAGAATATTTGCAAGTGAAAACTAGTATACTGATATACTTTCAATGACAGTTTTGGCCAAAACCAGTCTTCCTCCAAGTGAAAGAAATCTGAAAGTCCAATTGTTGATACGTTTCTCAAACTTCTTAATTAACCAAATCCAACCCTATTTTTTGTAGAAATTTGGATTAAGGAAATACCCCAGGTATTTAAATCCTACATCTAACGTTTCCATTTTATATGGAAATAAATCAGCCATTTGTTGCTTGGTTCCTAGATCAAAACATAAGTACAGAAACATAGATTCATGTGGGCTAATAGCCATACCAAAAGATGAGCAAAAAATATATATAATATCCTTAATATTCTTCACTCATTCAACAAACCTTTCCCAAAAATAATTACATTGTCAACAAAGAAAAGATGTGTGTGTGTGTGTGTGTGTGTGTGTGTGTGTGAGAGAGAGAGAGAGAGAGAGAGAGAGAGAGAGAGAGAGAGAGAGATTGATACCTTGAAACTGTTTTTTTTTCTAGAAATAATGAGCCTACTTAATCCCTCAATGACTCGTAGGAAAAGTGTTGGAGACAAAGGACATCCTTGTCAAAGTTCTCTGTCGCTATTGAAGAAATATTTTAGAGACCCATTAACCAATATGGCATAGTTTGTTGATTTAATACAAGCCATTATCCGCTTAGTAACCTCATAGGAAAGACCAATTTGGAACAAAACAAATATGAAATAAGACCAATCAACCCTATCATAGGCTTTTATCAGTTCCATTTTAAGGATAAAATCATTAATATTATTTGTCTTAATTGAGTGGAGATATTCTTGTGCCACTCCCACTGCATCAAGGATCTTTCTGTTGGATAAAAATCCAAATTGTTCCTGAGAAATACACCTCTCCAAAATAGGAATTATTCTATTATCATTGATTTTCATGTCACTTTGTAAATCAAACTACACAAAGAAATCGTCATGTAATCACTAAATGTTTTAGTTATATCCTTTTTTGGGATCAGAACTACAAAAGTAGCATTTAAATTGTGCAGTGCAAATCCTTTTTTTTTCTTGATTCCTCCATAACGTCCACTAAATCCTCTCCAATCAAATAAAAAAAATGTAGAAATAACTCTCCAGTCCACCCATCTGGGCATGGACTCTTGGCCTTTGATAATTTTTTTAATACTAATTTAATCTCCTCAATCCTTACTTCATTTCCCATAGAACGACCTTCTTCTTCAAAGAAAAATGTTGGGCAATGTTCCAATACTTTCATCTGATCATTGATGTTGAAAACATTATTCTATTTGTAAATGTATTTAAAATATCACATGTCCTCCTTTTCAAATGATGCTTGATCGTAAACTTTGGAACCATCTTCTGATACAACCTCCCAAATAGAGTTTGTAATCCTCCTTTGATTTGTGAATATGTGGAAAAATTTGGTGTTGTTGTCACCAAGAGACAACCAAGTAATTTTTCTCTTTAATTGCGAGGTTTCTTCTTCTATTGAGATATTGTTCCCTTTCTATTAAAAAACACAATCCAATCCTTGAGCTACGAATAACCCACCACAAAGTATATAACCTACCTAGATAATATTATGCTACAACATTTTACTCCATTAAAATAACTACAAGAATTATCAATACTTTCATGATATAAATCCCTAACTCGTGTTAGGTGTGAGTGATCAACTTTCACAAGCCACATGTATATTCCAACACTATATCAAAGTGACAATAAAAAAATATTGGAATAGGGGTAATGGAGCCATGTATACACTAGATATATACCATTTTCCAAGTTTTTTTTCACAAAGAAAAAATATATATTATTAATTAATTAAAATAGTATATGAAAATACATTGAGGTATAAACAAGAGAAAAGAGAGTCCTTGACTACCACAACATAGAAACTAGTCTAGCAGAAAATGGATCAAAATAGACAACAGGTGCAAAAGAGAAGCAAAAAATAGAATAAGGGAAGATTGTGTAGAAATGATTCCAATAGACCATGGATCCAAACAATAGAACAATAAGAAACTAAAGCCTAATAAACATGACTTGAGAAATCGAAGTAAAATATCTCAAATCGGTCCACTAAAATGGTCTACCGTTCCACCCAAATCTCACGAAAAATGAACCCTTCATTCACCAAGAGAGATATTTTAAAGAGGGAATCCACCTCCTGGTTGAATTCACGGAAAAAGTGTAAAAATGATATGTCCACAAAGCCATTAATCAATGATCTAATACTAGACATCCAAGTTGAAATATGTAGGATACTGATAGTACAATGATTAGTAGCCCAATCTATAACCACTTAGGCATCTCCAAAAATATATAGACTATCCAAATGAAGGTTTTTAACAAAAAACAAAATCATCCATAAAGCCAAGAGTTAACATTTCGTGTTTGTTCCCAAACCACAAATAATCCACAACTTGTGAAATCTTGAGCGCCCCATGCAAGCAATTGCACCAACACCACAAAAACAAAATCCTTATTGCGAAGATCCATAAAAAAATTTATACTTCTTCGAAGGATGACCACTGAGGGAGCTCGCAAAGAAGAGGTAGGAGCACCTAAAACTTCTTTGAAGGCTGCAATGCCTTTAAATCCAATCGATATAGATAGAATACCAATTAGAGAAGATACTTTAAAAAGTAGTCTTATTCCTAGCCTTCAAAAGTTCCCAACATATGAAACATGGAAGCTCCAACCAATCTCGGGAAAACTTCTTCCAGTTTGAGAAACATTCAAAAAATTATTCCCCCCATGTTATCGAAAGGTTACATACATGGGAGATAAAAACCACATTGATTTGAAAACCGCTAGGAAACAAACAGATGGAAAACTAACTCTTCACCCTTACAACATAAGACACATATATTTGAGCCAACCTTGCCTCTTTTATTTAGGTTATCCCAAGTAAGGATATTATATTCCAAAGAAATCCAAATAAAAAGGATAATTTCAAGAGGGATATTTCATTGCCGAAAGACCCGAAACCACCGCCTCTCATCAACCATAAACCCATCAAAATGAGCTTGATAAGTGAGCTTTGTTGTATTATTTCCCTCTTGGTTGTTAAAAGACCACTTTATAGTGTCTTCAACATCCATGAGTTGAATTTTTCCTTGTTTGAGCCCTAAAATATGTTGAAGAGAGTAATCTCACCCATAGTTAGGTTAGAGAGTTAGGTAACCCACAACAGTATTTACCTAACTGTGGTATTCACCCACAGTAATAGTGTTTTGTATTTCCTATTTAAACAACTCTGAATAATGAGAAGGCAATCATCTGCTCGTACTATTTCTTTCACATGGTATCAGAGCTTATGGCCTGATCCTTCCATTGTTGGGGTAAGCCTTTTCACAGAGTGGAAAACACTCTAGCTCAAGCAGAGGGGGTGATTACTTGATTTGATCTATCCCAGCACAGTCGCAGAGATCCGTGCTCATTTTTTTTAGATCCGATCTGATTCATTTTTTTTCTAGATATTTCCAGATCTGAAGTCTATGCGTGATCTGAGTCCACGCTACCCCTGTGCCTGCCTTACACGTTGATCGTATATCAGATAGCTATTATTATAATGGCTCGTGGAGAATAGGATCAAGAGCTTGGTTTTATTTATTCATATAAACACCAAGTCAATATCACGATCATGAGGATTTAAATCAACAATTCGTTTCCAGATTTGTTTTTTTTTTGTTATTCTTTATATTTTCCCTAAAAAAACAAAACAAAGATCTCATTCACACCAATGCGTAGCTTCAATCACAGCAGTTTCTTCATTCCGATTGAGACTAAAATTAAATTGTCTTCGGAATAAGTATGATGTTAGGTTTCATGATACTTACTGTGCTATCTATGATAAACCTCCGAGTAAGAGACTCATAGCCAAAGTTGAAATGACCAAGAATAGAATCTTTCCTCTTAGAATTAGGAGTGCTAACCTTCCACATCCTGTAGTTCATATAGTTTCTAGTCAAGATCAATCCTGGTTATGGAACTGTAGATTCGGTCATCTTCCCTTCAAAAGTCTCCATCTCCTACACAAATAGTCAATGGTCAAAGGATTACCGGTTATTCATAAACAATCCAGCACTTGTGAGGATTGTATCACTGGTAATCATCATAGGGATAGTTTTCCCACTTCCACATCTCGAGCCAAAGAGCAACTTGAGTTAGTTCATACAGAGTTCAGGCACAAATCAGAGACCTTCTCCAAGTTTAAAGAGTTCAAAGCTCTCACTGAGAAGCAGTCTGGAAATTCCATTAAAATGCTCAGGTCAGATTGTGGAGGTGAATATGATTCACATGAGTTTTCATAATTTTGTAAGCAGCATGGCATTCAGAGACAGTTCACCACCAGATACACTCCACATCAGAATGGAGTTGCTGAACGGAATAACCAGACCATCATGAACATGGCCCATAGCATGCTGTCACAAAAGAAGCTGTCAAATGAGTATTGGGCTGAAGCTGTTGGATGCTCAGTCTACTTGCTCAACATATCACCCACAGTAACTGTCCAAGACAAGATTCCTGAAGAAGCATGGAGTGGCACTAAGACTAGTGTCTCACATCTCAAAAATTTTGGTTCTGTTGCCTTTGCGCATATACCTAATGAACTCATAATAAAATTAGACAAGAAAAGTGAGTGCTGCATTTTCACTGGTTATAGTGAACAACACAAGGCATACAAGCTATATAATCCTGTCACCAAGCAGCTTGTGGTGAGTAGAGACGTAAAGTTCATTGAAGACAAATGCTGGAGTGATCCTTCAGACATACAACATGAAGATCACTCATATCAGCCAGATCTACCTATCAGACTTCCAAGATTGGAAGTATAGCAACAAGAAGATGCAACAGATGGTCCACCATAGAACCGGAAAACCAAAAGCTTGACAGAGTTATATGAACAGACTCCAATTCTTGATGAACAACTTCAGTTTGCTCTCTTCTCCTATCAGCCCACATCTTTTAATGAAGCAGTGAAGGATGCACAGTGGGAAAAAGCCATGAATGAAGAGATTGATGCAATAGAGCAAAATCAGACTTGGGATCTTGTTGACATCCCTGCAAACAAAACTAGTATTGGAGTCAAATGGGTCTATAAGACCAAATTGAATGAAAAATGAGAACTTGAAAAGAACAAGGCAAGGTTAGTTGCCAAAGGTTATGCACAGAAGTATGGTATATATTGTGATGAAACCTTTTCTCCTCTAGCAAGGATGGATAGCATCAGAGTTGTACTTTCCATTGCAGCACAAAATCAATGGATGTGAAATATGCCTTTCTTAATGGCATTCTTGAAGAAGAAGTTTATGTAGATCGGCCACCTGGTTATACTGTCAAAGGTCCTGAAGACAAAGTGTATAAGCTTAAAAAGGCCCTGTATGGTCTAAAACAAGCTCCATGAGCTTGGTACAGTAGGATTGACTCCTACCTCATCAACAATGGTTTCAACAGAAGCAGCAATGAGCCCACTCTGTATGTCAAAACCGAGAAAGGTAAAATACTGATGGTATGTCTTTATGTTGATGACATGATTTACACTGGTAATTTGATGCTTGAAGATTTCAGGACAGTCATGAAAAAAGAATTTGAAATGACTAATCTAGGACTGATGAAGTACTTCCTTGGCCTAGAAGTTACTCAAACTGATAAAGGTATTTTTATCTGCCAACATAAGTATGCTACTGATATTTTGCAGAGATTCAGAATGGATAAATGTAAACCAGCAGAAACCCCTATAGCTCTTGGCACCAATTTAACCAAGAATGGTGATGAACCAGCAGTAAACAATACACTCTATAAACAAATGGTAGGCAGTTTAATGTATTTAACTGCAACTAGACCTGATTTGATGTATGTTTCCTGTCTTATATCTATATTTATGGAGTCTCCCAAAGAATCTCACTGGAATGTTGGAAAAATAATACTGAGATATGTTGCAGGAACACTTGGATATGGCCTCTGGTACACTCATACACCAGACATTACTCTTATAGGGTACACTGACAGTGATTTTGAAGGTAGTCTTGATGATAGGAAAAGCACATCTGGTTATGCTTTCCATTTGGGTATAAATCTGATCTCTTGGGCATCTCAGAAACAACCCATTGTGTGCATGTCTTCTACAGAAGCAGAATATGTAGCAGCCACCACAGCAGCTTGCCATGCAGCTTGGCTAAGAAGACTATTGAAAGATATGGGACACACTCCAAAAGATCCCAGTTCTATTTTCTGTGATAATAACTCTGCAATACAATTGTCTAAACATAATGTATTTCATAGAAAAAGTAAACACATTGACACTCGTTATCACTTCATTCGTGAGTTAGTCAATGAAAAACAAATTTCTTTACTGTTTTGTGGCTCTAAGGAACAATTAGCTGACATGTTCCCCAAACCATTGGGAACATCTACATTTGTATATCAGAGAGAGAACTTAGGCATAGACAGTGCTGATAATCTAATACCAGTTGAGATTAAGGGGGTGTGTTGAAGAAAGTAATCTCACCCGTAGTTAGGTTAGAGAGTTAGGTAACCCACGATGGTATTTACCTAAATGTGGTATTCACCCACAGTAATAGTGTTTTGTATTTCCTATTTAAACATCTCTAAATAATGAGAAGGCAATCATCTGCCCGTATTGTTTCTTTCACAAAATATAAGATGGACGTTCTTTACCGAGAGCTCCATTTAATCCCAATTGATCATCTAAGATCCACCCATGGTGCGCGCTATTTATTTTTAGACCCACAACAATCCGATTCAGAAAAAATAACACCCACATATGTAAAAAATGAATAAGGGAGCTGAACAATTTAAAAATTATAGGATCCTCCCCACATGGACAACACAACCATTTACAAGAATCCATGTGATCCAGTCCCACAAAATATCAATATAAATCATCAACCCATACCAGAATTTTGATACACCCTTTAACTGAATCGATTGGAAACAAAGCCACAGAATAATAGAACAACTCTTTAAGTATTTTTCTTTTATAACATGGCTCAAAAGACTGTTTCCAAATAGGGCACACAAAATTATTTTTGCAATCAATGTCTTGGAGAAGAAGAATACATTCTTGAGAGCCCGCCCCCATGACTTTCGGGTGAGCCAAGCGTTCCCAGCCTACCTAGTGATACTTTGCCTTCTCAGATTTTCCTAACCATAGAAAATTAAAAATCTTCCTTCTAATACATGAAAGAATTGACCTTGAAATGTTACATATTGCCATCCAGTATACTGAGATAATTTCCAAAACTGATTTAGCAAAGACCATCCTCCCACCTAGTGAAAGCCACCTCCATCACCAATGGTTTATGCTCTTATCAAATATCTTTAGCAACCATTTCCAATTACCAATTTTATAGCCATTTGGTTTGATATAAGAACCATAAAATTTCGGTCCAGCCGATAAAGAATTAACTTTGAAAGGAAACATATCTCTTATATTGTCGATCTTCCAAAAATTCAAAGCAATTTCCAAAAAAATAGATTTAGAGTTACTTATTATCATGCATGAAATCCTGCAGAATAATTGAGGTATTCTATAGTATCATTCCCAGTCCTGGAAATTTCCAATCCCAAATAGCATTACATCGCACACAAACAATAGGTGTGTAACTAATATATGGGAGCCAAACTTGATGCCCTTTAAGCTTCCTTTCGATCTTTCCTTTAATATAAACCTACTTAAGCCCTCAATGATTAACAATAAAAGAAAGGGAGATAACAGGTAGGCTTGTTGAAGGCCCTAAGAAGCCTAGAAAAGTTATGTTGGAATACCATTTAGCAAAACTACATAATTGACTGAAGAAACACATGCCATAATCCATTTAATGACGAGGTAGGGGATGCCAATTTGGATAAGTATGTAGGAAACCCCAATTTAATCTGTCATATGCCTTGTTCAAGTCCAGTTGAAGAATCATAGCTTTCTGAATTCTCTTCTTTATATTATGAAATGATTCTTGAGCCACTCCAACAACCTCTAAAATCTGTTATCCAAAAATCCAAACTCTTTTGGATACATTTCTCGAGATAAAACAAGCTTCAACCTGTTTGCAATAATATTAGAAATTAATTTTTACACTAGATTACACAAAGAAACTAGATGATAGTCATTTAGGTCCGTCAGATGGAAGGATTTTGGAACTAAGGTTATGAATGTTGAGTTTAGTGCACCTATAGTATATCCTGAAACCCTTGAATCCTCCATAAATTCCAGAATATCTTTCCCCATAATATCAAAAAATTCCAAGAATAAATCCACCATCCATCCATCCAAACCCAGAGTTTTGGATCTAGCAGAATATCTTAGGGCCCCTTTGATTTACTCCAAGTATACCAACTTGAAAATATTATCCTCTTCCTCCTTTGAGAAGAATCTTGTATACTATTTGATCACATTGATTTGTTATCTGACCAAGAAATTCCCTGGGTCTTGGTACAATTTTTGAAAATATGTGGATGTCAGATGATGCAAAGAACCAAAATCCAAAACCCAGGAACCATATTCATTCTTAAGCTCCCATACTGAATTGATAATTCTCCTGGTTCTGCAAACTTGTTAATTTTTTTGTATTTTTATCACCTGGTGCAAACCAGGTTAACATGCTCTTTAACCTCCATTTCTCCTCTTCAAACTTTAGAATTTTTAATTTCTTTTTTTTTAGGGATAACCATTCTTCTAGATCTCGTTGACTGTAAATATTTGAAAATTTTGATGTGGGGCATCTTCAATTTGTTTCACTATCTCAATTAATTCTTTCTTCGCTGATGACTAATGAACTTTTCCCCATTTTACTACCTCCTCGTTGAAATTCTTTAGTTTTTTCACTATCCTATGCATCATCGATGTTGATACAAGACCTTTGTCCTTACACCAATCATTTCTTACCAATGCGCAGAATTCTTATTCTTTGAGCCATCCATGATTAAAATTAAATGGGAACGTTGCATGATTACCTTAATAATCAAATTGAAATACAATAGGAGCATGGTAAAAAATCGTGGCACTTTCCACCCAAGACCTGTACCTAAACATTTTCTCAAGAGTTACTTCAGCAATGAGAAATTTATCCAAACACTTTATATCCCATTGTACCCATGTCTTCCATTTCTCCAGGTTAGCCGCAAAGGTAAAGGTTCAACGTTGACAAGGCCTATCGAGTTGAACATATCCATGAAGAAGGAACTCAAAGGGTCTTGTCGTTCTCTCAGACCCCATATTTCTGATGTCGACCACATGAATTTGAAATCACCTTCCAAGAGAAACTTTGGAAGACTAAGGACACCAACCATTTTCATTATGTTCCAAAAACTTTCTCTTTCTTGATAAGGGCCATTGCAATTTAGGATATTTATTTCCTCTAGGACTCCAATAAATTTACCTGATAAAAGAATGTATGCACATACTTTATAATATTTTAAATTTGATATTATGGGATCCCTAGCAGAAATAAGGCCACCTTATAGGCCTTTTGTATCAATATATCATATTTCCCAATCCCATTTAACTCCTGGAAAAAAAACAATACTTCTCCCCTAATACCGTAGTTTCCTGCAAAAAGACCAAGTTTGGTTTATAATGATCCAATAACATATTTAGGGCCAGTTATTTAGGGAGGGACCTAAATCCTATTATGTTCAAAGAGAGGCAGATCATTTCTTCACCCTTGCAAGGGATTTAAAGTCTCTAAGAGCCTAAGAATCTAAATATGAGGATTTGCTCACTGATATCGAGGGGGATTGTGATGAAACACCCTCCACCAATAGTTGTTTATGGATTTTCCTTGCACTCCTTGTTTTAACAAAGAGAAATAATGCTTCAATCCACCCTTTAAAACCCTGTTAACCCCTTTTCATTTCACTGAGGAGGTCTCTACATCCTATGGAAACCTATACATACCCAAGTTCAAACCTAGGGGAATACTTTTACTTATATACTTTCCATAATAGGACTGGATAGGGTTCCACTTTAAAATTTCACAATATGATGTAGAAATATTTGGATTACACATTGGCGTGGAGGGCATATTCTTGGATTCCAATAGAGAACTCTTGGATTCATCGTTAGAGAGAGAAGACAAATTATCATCAAGCATATACCCCTGATATGATAATGAAATTGAATGCCCCACCAACTTTTGAATCTTAAACCCTTTTCTGCCTCGTGCATTGTCAACGACTAAGTGATTTGAAGACACCTCCAAGTTATGAATATAAATTGCTAGCATTCAAACCTTGGTTAGGTTTCAAGGTTTATCCACTCGATTTGAAAGAAATTTGTTTTGTGAAAAGTAGAATGGTGGTGAAGTCAAATCAATTTTAACTCAATAAAATGGTTCTAAGGTTTTGATAGTCGAGCTATGTTTTCCTTGTCATGTTTATATTGTTACGAGGAGTGGAGGGTGCACCACTAATATATTGGTTCTCATTGCTTGCAATTCTTACATGAGTCATTTCACATGGTGATAGTATGTTGGCATGGCCCAGTGATTTTTTAACGTGGCCAATTTTTAACATGGTCATTGAGGCAATTTCATAGGTTTCTTTCCCTTTTGGTGTTATTGATTCTTGGTTTCTCTGTAATTTAGACTTGGTATTCTTTTAGTTTGTGGATTTCATCAATATTGGTATTAGAAGCAACCAAATTTTCTCTACTTCATGGTTTGGAAAGTTATAACCATGCATAAATACTCTCCACCTTGTCTTAGTCTGATAGGTGACTCTCCCTACCCTAGTAGGATAGCATTGCATGCTCTATTTCATGGTTGCATTTAATCTCCAACCTCCATCTTGCAAGTCTTAATATGAGGTGGAGGATATGTGAAGGAAGGGATTTATACATGCAACTTAACTTGGTATGTCTGCATCACCATGGTTCTTGACTTGGGGTATTTACATTTCTACCTTGATTATGCTAGGTTAACTTTAGGGTTGCTTAATTGTTTTGAGGGTTTGTTTCTACTACATGAATTTGTGTCTAGGGTTTCTATAGATTGAATATTGTGAATAATTGTTTTTTGTTAAAGTATTAATGAACCTATGATGGACTTCGAGTTTGTTCTGATGACTATGCTTTCTTATGCATTGAACTATTATTATTTTGGTTTTATTGTGGTCTATTATGAACACATTTTTTGTTTAAAAAAGACACGAGGTTCTCTTTTGATTCATGGTAAACATAACACGCACTTATGATGTGATGCAAAGATTAATGGGTTACCAAAAAAATATTCTAAGGGTTAATATTTATAGGGTTTAGACATTTCCCGTTCTAAAGAAAGAGGATAATAACCCATTATGCTAGAATGCTTTGTCAAGATGATATCTATTTAGTTATGCTTGTCAACTATTTCTTTACTTGTGGTTTAGTTGTAATTCTTCAGGCTTATTTTGCATGATATCATTCTGATATGTGATTGTTTCCATGTTTGAATCATCTTGAATGGAATGAAAGGGTTCTTTCTTTGCTTGATGCAAATAAAAAATAAGTTTAAAAAAAACAAGATTTAGGTAATGATGCGTAAAATACTGTATTTTTGGACCAATATTGCTTTCTCATTCTTTCAATGCTCAAATAAAAGGGATAATAATTGATAATGGTTAATATTTTAAAATCGAAAGATAATGACAATGCTACCAAAATCAACATCTCTTTTTTTTCCCACTCATTCTATCGAATACTTATACTTAGTAAAAATAATAAATATTTCCAAGAAAGAATGTTAGCTTTCTTTAAAGGGTTCAATTCTTCTCTACTTAGGTCCATTATTAAGAGTTATTAGTAATGTGTCTTTTTTAACATATGAATTGAAATGAATAATAATTCACACAAGGTCTCTACAAATCAATAATTTAGTTTTGATTTTGAACGTACAACCATTATAATAATAAATAATATAATAAATAAAAATACAATGGCAGCGACTATGAGTGTAAGTATTAAATGTAAGGATTAATAATGAACATTATTATGCAACTGATCCAACTCACTACCCATAACGAAAAGAAACAAATGAAAATTAAATATAAATATAAATTAAATAACTAAACTAACACTAAGATTAGTAATTTCTTTGTTAATAATCCCTCATGAGTGTAACCTACTCATGTATATTGAATTCTTTCTCACAAACCAGGTTAACGTCCATTAAAATTCTTATAACTTCCAGAGGGATATCCTCTGTGGAGGCACCTAGTTATGAGAGCTTGCTACTCTAATACCACCAACCCAGCATGAAATTTATGGGAAGGTAATTAAATGAAAGGAATTCCCTCCTATAAATTTAAAGTAATTAATAAATCAAAATATAATACAATTAGGAATGAATTTATAACATACCTGAACTTTCTTTCCTCGATGAAGACCAATGAAACACTCGAAACTAGGTGATTCCCCTTGAGTAGGGATTAAGTTAAATGAGAATATAGGGAAACACTCTCTATATACTCTACTCAAATCAACTCATTTTATACAATAAATGAAAATATTGGGTTAGAAACCAATTGACCACATCAATTGTGTACTGGAGAGGTCTTTGGTCTTACATAACACCATACCTCTCATGGTTATGTTGTGCAAGATCACTTCTACACATCCTCCTAGTATCATAGTACCTATAGTGGTGGATTTCTTCCCCCAATCAATGCCTAGCTCAATTTTGGGCCTTGATACCCTCCTTAAGATAGGTGCACCCCCAACCTCCTCTTGCTCACTCAAACAATAGATTAGTGACAATTCCCTCTTACTCAAGGTAGCAACTATAAAAAATTCAACCCCCTCCCTCAAGGCAATCCTCTTTTATTGTACTACCCCTAGAAGGTAACAATTATTTCCCAAGAAAGTCTTATAGTTTTCCCATCCTCCTTTCCAAGATTATTTACTACACTTGAATGTTCTTGAGGAAAAATTGGGTTAGGGTACACATATCGAGGTTATAAAATAGATGTTTGGTGAATTAAACCTAGTGACCTATTAAACCCCAAATCAACTTAGGAACCGTATTTCAAGTGTTAAAGGTCAAATATTTCCGTTCCCAAGTCTCACATCATCTAGATTGGCTATCCTAATTGAGAAAAAGTACTTTCCTTTCAGTGCAATTTTCACCATATGATTAGCATTCGTTGGGATTGTTGCTAACATATTGAAAGCATTCATATGAATTGTTAATTAGCATTCATCTAAATTGTTGATTAGCATTGATCCATTTTTTTTTAAATTTTAAACTTAAGAAATTTGATCCATCTCTTGCTTGATAGATCAAGGTTTAAGCTTTAAATTTTTATTTTATAGACCGACATGGATTTTTTAATTACTTTTCACAATTTTTTATTTAATGAGTCGACATGAATTTTTGCAATAAATTTTTATTTTGGTATTGTAATCTTATGTTACATTACATTACTTAACAACATCTTCCCCATATTGGGTTGCAGTGCACCTCGCTCCTCTCACTGCAATAACTACCCTATTTTTAACTACCGCATTTATTAAAATTAACCCACACACTTAACTAACACAACCAACCTACAAAAATAATTCATACATACAACCCATGCACCTAACCCACATATGTTATCCATGCACATAACTCCTATGCACTAAACCTTCACATGAAACCCATGCACCTAAAACACTCACATAATTTAGGATCTTAACCCAAGCATATAACCCATGCAATTAACCCACTAATCCAAAATTCCATCAAGTTAATACTAGATTGAAGGAATATGTTGTTATGTTAATCTAGGGACATGCACCCCTAAAGTACTAACCATTAATCAAAGAAACACCAGTAGCATGGTAACCTAAGATACCCCAATAATGTAACACGCCTAACACATTCAACAAGCACATATTACTATGACTAACAAGAAATTTTATTATTTCATGTTATCCGTAGTTCATGTGGGTTAGAGTTCCTTGCTTTCCTCGATTAAGTGAAATTGATTCATTTAACAAGATGAATTAGTGTTAAATGGGGTAATTAGGGAAATCCCCCCCATTAACCTGATTTTCCCTAATGATATAAAATGGACCATTTCATTACATGAAATTGGGGAAAATACGGGTAATCAAATCTAACTTGCCCCAATTGATCCTCTTTCCACCAATTAAGTGAAATTGATAAACTTATCATGGGAAAATGGGGATAATATGTACAATCATGACCAATTGGCCTTGATGTTATAATTTTCCTTGATTGGCCTAGATTGTTATATTTATAATTTGCCTCAATTGAGTGAAATTAACCACCTCTTTATGAATATTAGGATAAATGGAAAGAATCAATTATTCCATTGGTTTATTTCCAAATGATCCATACTGGTTAAAGACCATATAACCTATCAAAATGTGGAAGGAAATAGATATCAAGGAACACAACACTAATTGGTCATATTTATTTAAGTTAAAACAAATATACAAATGACCTTCAAAATCATATCCCTAAATAACCCACATATAATCTTTGAGGATCCTAGGGTCCCACATGGCTGGGCGTTTTCACTTAGTGATGGATTGATATAGTGACCAATTGAAGTGGCACTCAAATTTCTTATGTCAGTCACAGTTCCTTCATGTAGGAGAATAGGAGCTTTGAATGATCGAAACTTTGATGAAGAAACTATGACCAACATGAAATTTGATGATTGAATTATGACACTCATTAAAAGGGATCTAACAGACAGGAGACCCCCCTTGTTAGTTTGTCTATCATATATCTTGTTTTGATATTTATCTTGTTAGTCAAAGTCCTTAACATGTGTTCGACATGAACTTTGACTAAGGAGATATGACACTTAGATTTGTTGACAACATTGGTCTTCTTAGTCAAAGTGCATGCTCATCATAGTTACATGGAACATTATTGAACTAGGAGTGTTAATAAATAGCTATGTCTGACATGAACTTTCACTAACATGACATCTAATAAAGAAATTATGATTGAAATGGACTTTAAAAAGGGAACATGAAATTTTATTAAGTATGATCCTCATATTCCTTTGACAATAAAATTTCTTGTCCTGATGTTAGTATAATACCCTTATTCCTTTTCTAATAATACTATTGTTGGTCAAGGAACTATGATCAATAGGAACTCTAAGTGATAAGAACTGTAACAACGGGAGTTATGACCAATATGAAACATTATTTATAGGAACCATAATGAAAAGAACTATGATCAACATGAACTACAACTGATAGGAACTCTCACTGACATGAACATTGACAAATGAACTATGACCATTTTGAAATTTGAAGAAGGAACTATGACACTCACTGGAGTGTCTCTAACTAGGAGGGACTCACTAGGAGGAACTCACTCTTGTTCCTTTTCCAATCAAATTTCTTTTCTTTATGTTACCCTATTAGTTAGAGTTCCTAATGTTGGTCCACTAATTCCTTAGTCAAAGTTCTTATCTACAGAACTTTGACTAAGGATTCAAATTTTTGTTAGTAATAGTTCCTTAATGAAGGAACAATGACCAATAGGATTTGTAAACAACAAAACTATGACCAATGGGAACTGTGACCGATAGGAACTCTAATCGAAAATAACCATTGTGGAAAGAATTCAGACACGCTTCTTCCTTCAATAAGAGTTCCTATCTTTGATGAATGAAGTATGACACTCATATTTATGGATGTTGACCCTGCCATTCAAAGTTTATATGGGTCATAGTTCCAAGGAAATTTATTAAACTAGGAACTTTAAATATGAGGGAACCTTACTGAAAATAATTTCAAGGAATAAAGGAACCATTACCACCAATAACTCCAACCAATATAAACTTTTATGAAAGAACTATGATCCACAAGAACTTTGAAGAAGTATGATCCTCTTGTTCATTCCATAGTTAGCATTCTTATTATAACATTATTATGATAATTTCATTCCTTTGTTTGTCATAGTTATTTTTGTTCATATTATGAAGGAAATATGACCAACAAGATCCTTGAACAACATGACATTGAAAAAAAGAAAAGAAAGGAAAACCCTAAAGCCATGAATGGGGATGAAAATAAAATTGAAGAAATAAAGGTAGACTTTTTGAGGAATCAATGAAAAATGCCATATTGAGTGTTAATGATGCAAATATATGTAAACCTTTATCATTTTCTCAAACATTACAACAACCTCAAGGTTTTGGGTAAAAATTCTACTTCATGGGCCAAGTAACTACTACTATAGGTAATCCAAACACTAAGGATACTTTTTCTACACAAAATCTTGATGATGATGATGATTTTTATAGTTGCAATGGTGGATTACATGATAAAAAAATTATAGAGTTTATACATTTTGAACTAGCGCTATGTTATGTGCATAGATTAGGTTTATGGATATGTATTTGGGTTATACATGTGGGTTGAGTGCCCAGGTTATGTCTGTGGGTTAGGTGCATGGATTGGTCTTGTGGGTTAGTTATGTATGTATGCGCATGGATTTAGTGTTGGTTGCATGGATTGTCTAGGTGGGATATGTGCATTGATTAGGTTCATATGTTAAATGCATTGGCCATGTGCATGAGTTATCTTTTTGGGTTAATTGTGTTGGTTGATGTCACGAGTTTCATGTGTGGGTTCAATCTATGCCTTGGTTGTGTTTATGTTCATGGTTTATGTGTGTGGCTAATGTGCTTGTGTTAGGCATATGGGTTAAATGAGAGGGCAAAGTGTGCGAGTTAGGTGCATTATGTGTGTAGCTTAGATACAATGGGTAATTGTCTGGGTTAGATGTATGGGTTAAATATATCAATTTAGTAAATGGATTATCTATAAGGGTTGATTGCATATGTTGGTTTCTAGAGTTATGCGTGTTGCATTAGTAGGGTATCTTAGGTTAAAACCTTAGCGGCATTTATTTGGTTAAGGGTTAGTACTTTAGGGATTTATACCCCTAGAGTAACATAATAACATCATCATTCAATGTAGTACTAACTTGTTAGAAGCATTGATAATTAAGTTATATGTGTGGGTTAATCACATGGGTTACCTATGTGGGTTATGTGCATGGTTGTGTGTGTGTGTGTGTGTGTGTGTGTGTGTGTGTGTGTGTGTGTGTGTAATGTTATCAAATATTTAATGAAATGATTAANGTTTAGTTCAACAAAACTTAACATTAAAAAAAATTTATTAAATTTTTCTTCTCAAGGATAAATTGCAGAAAATACATATCTAATCCTAATGTTGCATAGATTTATTTTTAATTAGAGACTAAATATATCCAAAATGCTAATTCTTATGTAGGTTCATTGTGATAAACAAATATATTTAATAGACATTATTATTATGATTTTAAAATGATTAATTAATCCACATAATTAACAACATTTCACAAAATTAACAAACATAATTGGCCTGCAAAATTACTTTCATATGAAGAGTTGAGGATGTGATGTGACATGCCTATCATACTACCAATTGGAATCCATGACCATTGACCCATGGTAGAATGTGGCACATGCCACATGCATAGTTATTATCAAATAGAATGACACTCTTCACCTAGTTAGGGGTGACATCAATTAACGTGTGTAACTAGATACAACATTCATCAAAGAAGCCTAGTTCATGAAGGTTTTGGACATGAGGGAAATGAAGGAATATGAGAAGGAAATAAGAAGCTTGAAATAGGATACAATGGTCAAGTAGGAAATCCCACATCCATTATGACACTAGTATGCTACAAAATCATAACTTGCAAAGTCATGACGTCAAGCTTAGAGATATGGGGGTTTATAGGCATCCAACAGTATACCACATCCCCCTATTAATTAGAAACATAACATAGAATTGTTTCCCATGTTTCCCTCTATCTATATAGTATCCTATTGAAACCTATCTTGTTGGAATAGGTAGAGAAAATTTGAAGAACCAGATAAAGGATGAGAGAGGACGTGTAGGAGCAAAAATGGACTATCGGGTACCTATTCAAGTTTATGAGACCAAAATCCTTAGAATGAGGTAGAATAAATAGCGAAGGATCACCAATCATAGGATAAAGAGGATTTAACTCAACACTACTCATGCACAAAGACAAGGTAGACCTCCTTCTTACAATGCACTCTAGGAAGCTAGATGAAAACATACGTCTCAAAATACGGGTAGAAACATTGAGCATCACTGTATCACATAAGATTTAAAGGGAAGGAATAAGGCTACCACAATCATATATTGAATAATTTAGAGGATAAGTTTCAAGGTGTAGATATACCACTAGTAATAATAAGACATACATGAACCTAGTCCATGTCATAATAGATAAGAATTTAAAAAAGTGGCACCACCAGGTACTCCTTAACTATATATGTGTATTAGCACCCAAGGATATAATTTTCTATCACTTGAATTAAATCTCATAGAAATTGAACCCCCTATTAAAATAAATTAAGGAAGAGTTGCTAGAACTTAGTGATAAATATGAATTCTTGTTGCGAACTCTCTAAGTTTCAATATGATCTCCAAAAGATGAAGAACAATGAGAAGGAGAAGAAAACCATGTTCGTAAGAACTCCAGACCCTTGTATCCTTAGATGAAAAGGATGAATGACATATAGAATCTCAATATCAACTCTAACCCTAAGACTCCAACCTTTTATGTTTCATTTCAAAAGTTATAGTGGCTAGGGGTAATTATTATTAGAAGTTATTCTTTTCTTATTTTACATGATGTGACTTAGGTAAAATATGCAAATATATTAGATAATGCATTCATTTGTTTATTTTAATCTATAAAGGCCAAAGGACAAGAAATGTTTAAATGGTTTCAAATTTTGTTTATGATAGTACCCAAACCGAGGGCTTGATAGAAAACTATAGAGAATTTAGTTTGAGATTCCTCAACTAATTTCTTTGCTAGCATGTGAATATTTTTTCCACTAATATATACGTGATGATTTTTTACACACACACAAATTAATCACATAGTTAAATGATGCACCTAATCCAAGTACTTAATCTATAAAACTACCCCATACATAATTGTCACATTTAACAAAATAAACATGCACACTTAACTGACACAACTAACCTACCCAACCAATTCATGCATACAACCCATGCACCTAAACCACACATAACCTACATAGGAAAACCATTCAATTAACCCATATATCTAACCCACTAATCAAAACTTCCAACAAGTTATTACTATATTGAAGGAGGATGTTATTATGTTAATCTAGGGACATGCACACCTCAAGTACTAATTATTAACCAAAGAAACACCACTAAGGTACTAAAGTAAGATACCCCACTAATTTAACACACCTAACCAACACAACCATCACGTGTAATTGTTTCTTATAAATAATACATGCATTGAATTGATGTATCCAACCACTACATATAACCCACACAATTGCACCTTGTATCTAAGCTACACAACGAATTCTAACTCTTTCTCTTAAACCAGTAATTTATCACATACACCTAACACAATCATATTACCCACACACATAATGTGTACAATGAAGACACACAATGAACCCACATATCAAACCTATGGAATTAACCCACACAACTGAGCCAAAAAGCTAACCCATGCAACTAAGCAAAGAGCATAGTCTATGTAGGTAACCCATGCACATATCCCATGAATGTAACATATGAACTTAATTGATGAACATATAGACAATCCATGCACATAAATACATAGTTAATTTACATAACCAATACATGCACCTATCCTACACACTTAAACCACAAACACAACCCACACACATAATCCATGAGTGTAACTTATGAACTTGAAAAGGTACTGACTCATAATGTTATATACCCTATATTATTTTTATCATGTAATTCATCATTTCAACTATAGATCATCATCATGAACAACATGGTTTGTGTAGCAAAAGCATAATTGGTGCTTGCATTGCTTGTAGTAGTAGCTACACGATCTGTGAAATTCCAACCCAAAACCTCAAGATTGTTGTAATGTTTGAGAAAATGTGTGATACTTATGCTTATTTGCATCATAAACACTCGTTATGACATAGGTCACTGATTCATAAAACATATTTAACTTTATTTTCCTCCACATTCATGGATTTATGGTTTTCCTTTCTTTTATTTTCTCTTTCAATGTCATCTTCATCTAGGTTCTTATTAGTCATAGTTCTTTCATCAAGGTACTATCACCATATGAACTCTGAAAAATAAAGAAACAATAGGAGCACAACATTACTAGGAAAATAAATCTGACTAGCAAAGGAATAAGAGGATTATACTTAATCAAATGGTAAGTCGGTCATAATTCTCATTGATCTTAGATCCTTGTTCAACGTTGTTATCGATCGTAGTCTCTGTCATTCATAGTTCTTATCGGTCATTATTTTGTTGATTAAGAGGATGGTGTGCCTCAAAATGTGCAACTTCAACCTTACAATTGTCTAAATTAAAGGAATGGAAATAAAATCTAATTGATAGTCAAACATAAAAATTAGCTCCTCACATATACCTTCATAAATAATCTAGTAGGCTTGAGAAAATCAGTTTAATATGAGAATAATTTAAATTGTTTCCTTTTAATTTTTGAATTATTTAAAGAACATAAAATAATAAATAAAGAATGTAGAATACAAATAAAGCATAATTAACACATTTATATAGAATAAGAAAGAGAACCAAAAATAGTGAAAAAATTATGTTAAGAATGTATTATAAAAGTATCATAATTTAAGAAAATTCATTATCCATGTAATTGTACAATAGGTCACACAATGTGAAGAAAATTGTTTTTTATTAATTTTCTTCTATCTTTTACACAGTGACAAGTCCCAACAATATCCTTCAAATCTCTATGGAAATTCAGACCAAGAGTATGTCCCAGACATAATGACCAATGCTTAATCATTGCTTATTCAAAATGAGGGCAAGAAATAACAATCTTGAACTAAAATTTTTTACGAGTTAAATATATTAAGGTGCAATTGTATTTCTATATATCAAGATTAATAAAGATATGATATTTAAATTACCAAATCAACACAATGACCTAAATAATGAAATATTACCTATTTTTGTTGGGGAATTCCCCTTCATATGAACCGTAGAACAAAAAAGGAAATAGGAGAAGGGAACAATATCCCAAGAAAGAGAGGCGGTGTCTAAAGACATTGGTACAACACTTAAGCACAATGCATCATGATAAGAACATCACAATGCATTATTCAATTCTTACAATTTGATACATGAACACAACCCATACAGTCGTCCTTTTATAGTCTCCATATCTAACAAACTTCCTTGAAGTACGAAGGATCTGGTCCACAAATACGGGTCGTTGGTTCTAATTATTTCAGCGAAATCCGTAGCATACCATAGTTTAGTCAATTTTTCTAGTTGAGTTGGCCATGGCCTTGTTGACCATTGAGTCATCGGATCAGTTTAGTCTTCGACTCTCCTAGTTGATCCTCCAATTGGCTGCTTTGCTAGTCAATTGTTTTTCATCATCTGATTGTCTCCAGAAGATCTGGAGGTGTGATGAAACTACATAACCTTAGGTTCCAACATCCCCCCATCAACACAATTCTTTAGAGATTCAAGGGGAGAAATTATGTTCTTTGAACACCCCCCCATAATTGAATTTTATTGAAGCCCAAACATAGCCTGGAATTTTACTAACTTATCTTCGAGTAAAGGTTTCATATAGATATCATTGATTTGATCATCTCTCCTACAATAAACAAGTGATACAACATTGTCATGTGCCAACTATCACAAATAATGAACATAAAGTTCAACATGTTTCATCTTACTATGAGCGATATGATTATCAAGAAACTGTATTGTACTCAAATTGTCATATTGGATAAAAATCAAGTCTTGAACAAGAAACACAAGTTCTTCAAGAATATGATGAATCCAAACTGACTCTACACCTACATTGATAACACCACAATACTCTACCTTTGTAGTCAAAAGAAACACTACCTTCTATTTCTTACGCAACCAAACCAAGGGTCCAAAACTTAGTTGAAACACATAGCCATATGTAGACTTATGGTTGTTAATGTCACCTCCCTAGTCAGAATCAATGAACCCGACCAATGGTTATGTACTATGACAATGTTTAATACCATAGTACTAAGTTCCTTGATATAACAAACAATTCTCTTTGTATCTTTCTAGTGTATTTCTCAAGGATCTTTCATGAACGGGTTGAGCATACTAATAACAAAGGAGAGATCTAGTTGATTACAAGTAAAGTAAATCAAGCTACCGAACAATTATCGATTAAGATTTGCGTTGATTTATAGAGATTTATATTCCTTCGACAAATTAACGCCAACCTGAAAAGGTGAAGCACAAGACTTACAATTGCCCACATGGAATCATTTCAAAAGATCCAAATCATATTTAGGTTTAGAAAGAAAGATACCATTATCCATTTGCAAAATTTGGATGCCCAGAAAGAAATGCAACAAAAAAAGGTCAGTCATTTCAAATGTATCTGCATGTTGGTTTTTCAAACTCAAAATAAGATTGAAATTATTTCTAGTTATGACTAAATCATCAACATATAATGTCATAATTAAGGTATCACAATGAACATGCATTTACAACGTTTGAACCTAATATTGAAAAAGAGATGATGGATCTTCTCATAGAAAGCATGAGGTGCTTGTTTCAAATCATACAATGACTTCTTCATACTAAAAACAAGACCAAAATATATCACGAATACAAGAGGTTTCTCCCTATATATTTCTTCAACCAAATATCCATGAAGAAAAACAATTTTAACATCCATTTGATGAAGCTCCCATATGAAAAATGCATAAAGGGAAATAACAAGTCAAAACTTTTTTATCTTTGCAACATGGGAGAAGGTTTCAATATAGTCGATGCCTTCTTGCTAAGTGAATCCCTTGGATACCAAAAGAGACTTGTGATGTTCAACAACATTGTCAGAAATAAACTTCACCTTGTAGACCCCATTGACATTTCACAACATTATTTCCTTGTAGTCGAGAAACGAGTTCCCAAGTTTGGTTATTATTAAAGGAATCAATTTCAATAGACATAGCACTCCATCAACATCAACATAAGTGTCATGATCATAGGTTTCAATAGCATGTTCCATTGGTGCAAAAGTCCCATGTTGTTTATGATTGAGAATACTTCTTATGGAGTCTTTTTTGTAGTACACATTATGGTGTTCTATTATAGACATAAAGTGTTGTTCTAGTTGATTTTGGCCCATAAGTGCATCGAAATATCTTGATTATGGATCATGGCTTTCACTGCTTCCATTATTGTCATGTTCTTTCTTTCTGAAACACCATTTGTTGTGGATTGTAGGGAGTGCTCAAATCCCTCTTAATCCCTTATTATTTACATACAATTTTGAAACTTTCTGAAGTAAATTCACCACCATTGTCTAATATTAAAGTCTTTATTTTATTTTCAGTATGATTCTCTACAATGGCTTTAAATTCTTTGAATTTACTAAACAACTCATCTTTTATCTTCAAAAAGTAAATCCAAGTTTTTAGGGAGTAATCATCTATAAATGAAACTTAGTATACATACTTGCTTAAAGATTTGGATGACATGGTTCCACATACATCTAAGTGTACAATCTCCAAGATCTCCTTTGCTTTGTTGTCACTGCTTGGAAATGGCTTCTTCACATTCTTCCCTTGTGCATATCCTTTGCACATGCCTTCATGTTTTGTCTAGAGCTTTGATAGACCGATCACCATTTTTCTTACTATCGATAATTCCTTGTAGTGTGTATATGCAAGTCTCTTGTGCCATAGTTCACTCGGTTCCATTGTTTCATGAACCAAATCTTGTTCTGGTTGGCCCTTCAATTTGTACAAGCCTTTTTTTTCTCTCCGAATACTACTGCATCATCAAAGGTTTTACCTTTAGGCCACATGAGTACTTGTCCATCAACAAATTCAACTTGGAATCCTCTCACATCAAGGCTTGTATGGATAGGAGACTCTTCTTCATCCTAGTACACAGAGAACACCTTTCATCTTGATAGGATTTCCTTAATCTAGCTTGTAGGATGCTTCTCCAACCCCTTCTATGGGATATTGGTAGTCATCTCCAAGTTTCACCTTGTGAGGTAAGTCTTATTCTATCATGTGGTTGAAGGAATGCTTGAACTCAGTCATGTGCTTGGAAGGACCACTATCTACAAGCCAAACATTTCTACCATGAGTAATCGTACCTATAAGTGTTGAAATCAAGACATATTCTTCATCACCGAAGGAGTCTTCTTTAAATTTGTTCTCGACTGGTTCATCATCTTCTGTATCATGAGAATGGTATCTCTTCTTCTTTCATTTCTTCTTGGGACAAGGTCTTTCAAGATGTCATTTCTCATCACAAGTGCAACATCTGAAGTGGGAGTATTCATTCTTTTGAGGTCTTCTAGGCTTCTTGTGATAATATTGTTCCTTCTTGGTCTTTCCCTTCTTGGCATGAGCTTTTAGGTATTGATTTCCATCTTCAGCCATATTTTATTCTCTTTCTATCAATCAATCTTCTTCTTGTGTACATTCCTTCCATATCCTACTAAATTTGGTGAGCCTTATTCTAGCACAAATTCCTTAAATAAAAGACTCTCATGATCTTGGGAGACCATTCAAGGTAGTCATCACCACTTGTACTTTGTCAACATTGTCATCCAATACTTTCTCGTTGTTCTTTGATTTGGGAGACCCTTGTGAAGTAAGATTTTATGATTTTTGAGTTTTGAATATTCACATTATTTAGTTGAGTCCTGAAGGTCATCTTCCAATTGATATGTTTCCTTCATACAAGCTGGTCAAAGCATCAAACATCTCCTTAGGGGTCTTCAAGGAGGACACATGTGGGATCAAGTGATCCTTGATGGAATCGACAATAATCCTCTTGGATTTGACCAAGTTCTTATTATTCTTAGCTTTGTCTTCATCTGCCTCTAGCTCTGAAACTTCTCCTTTGACATAGTTTTCCAAGTCATGTTCTTCTAGTATGAGGAGCACTTTGTACTTCCATGCCCATAAGTTCTCAGCTTCTTCAAGCTTGTCCTAGAGCTTGGTATTGTTTGTCATCTTGATAAAAATGAGAACCTAAAATGGAAATAGAGAATAGTGCCTAGCAATAAGAGTGTTTCAACCAAATGCTTGCTTCAATGTCTTTTTGGAAAACTGCTTCTGGTTGACTTAGGGTTTGACAAATAAACACTAATTATTCAAATTTTGTATCTTGAAAATATTATTAGAGAGAGAGATATGCCTCCTCAAGGCGAGTTGAGCAGTGGACTCATTTTTCCAAATCCATGGACAAAACTACAAAAAATTTGATGCCCTAGTTTTCTTGGCAGTAGTGTTAGGTCAAATTTTGAAATTCCACAAAATTGGAATTTGCCTTCACCAGAGGATGTAGCCTCCTAGGGTGAATTGGATGGGCCTCCTTCAAGATGGCTTTGATACCATGTTAGAATTTTAATGGTTATATTAGATCCTCACACAATTTGCATTATTTCATCATGACCATATGCAATAGGATCATTGAAAGAAAACAAGTACAACAACACAAAAGAACACAAAGAATTTCCTCTAGAAAACCACAAGAGAGAAAACTCAACAACTTCTTTAGTATATATTTCGTCACCAAGTACAATGAAAAATCAAGATAAGAGCATCTTCTTTTTCTTCCTAGCAAACCTCTTCTTCTCTCTCTTGCGCACTTGCTTGAGAAAACTTGTGTGTCCAAATGAGATGCATCCCTTCTCTATTTATACTCATGATGTGAGTGACCTTTTAGTCTAACTGTGACAACTTACTCTTATTGGGCCGATTTCTCTAGGGAGACTCAAAATAACATTTATATAATATTTCTTTCAAGTATTATTGACTAGACTTACAACGAAAGGTTTACATTGATTTTTTCAAGACTTTTACATGACCAAGTACATCAATAACATCCCTGAAGAAAATATAACAATAATACAATAAAAATACAATAAGAATATCTTCCAAAGTTACACATTCTTCAATAGTTTCTTTCTCGCAATCACTTTAGGTGAAAAGAGGCAACATAATAGTCACAATAATTAACTCAAGATCTCAAGGGAAATGACAATGATTTTTCAACAATATCTCTGGTTGTTACAACAATAAAATAGTAAATAATTAGGTTATAACCATTAGTAATAGTAATTAATTATTAAATATAGTTATGAAGAGAAATGTATGTTCAGCATTTGATGGTCAAGCCATATTTAAGGAATCCATCTCCATTGTAATAAATCATCCATTCAATTATTATACATTTAATTATTTGAAGATGGAACATATTCCTCCCTAGACCTAGATACAGGCTGATTTAATCCATTAGACTGGATACAGTGTAACTTTGGTATTAGAGATATACGGCCCTTGCCCATTATTTACACCTTGTGTAAATTTAGTTTTTAGGGTTTCCCTAAAATATAGGAAAAAAGTTCAAAAGAAAAGATAAAAGGAAAAAAAGTAAAAAAAACAAAAGAAATGAAAAAGAAAGTAAAAAAAGAAAAGATAAAGTAAAAACAACACATGGTTTGCTTTCTAACTTCAACCTAGGTTGCACCCCCCTCAATCCAGGTAACCCTACAAACAAAAAGAAATATTAATAATAAAAAAATTATTATATAATATTTTAAAACTTATTAATCCACCTTTTAATAAAATATTTAAATATAATATTTTATATTTATTATTTTATTTCAACACATTAAATAATTATAATAATTATTATTAATTCATCAATTATTTCAAAGACATTAGTTGTCTTTTATTCCTCCATAAGTCAAAATAAACTTCCAAATACACACATTCACATAAAAAATACCCAAGCTATGACGGAATTAAAAGACAAACTTCAGAAATTGGAGAAGGACATCAAGGCCCTCATTGCCAACCAAGAAAAAGTGAGAAAAGAAACGAAAAATAACAAGGCACTTAAGAAATAAATCAAAGAAGATGGTGTTCTAGTACTAGGAAAAAAACTTGATGACAAAGTAGACATCATGCACGAGAAACAAAAAGAGTTAGATGACAAGATGTATGCGATGACACAGGACATAAGCACCATGGCACAAAACTTGAGCATCATGAAACAAAACCAGAATACAATAATGGAAATGTTACAAAAACTAAGCTCTATTACAAACCATATAAGTAACTCAGATATGTTGGACCACTATGTCAACAAAAATGAGAGTAACAATATTGATCAAGACAATAAACAAGACAAGGATACTAAATATTGTAAGGATGACCAAAATAACAATAATATAATTGATAAGAATAAAAATGGGCTTGGCCAAGATCATAATATAAGTCAAGCCAGTATTGTTGACAATAATGATGATCCATATAATGAAAAAATATGGATCCTACAGTATGAAAAGGAATCCAAGTTAAAGAAATCAGATATCATAGATTCATCTTCTACTTTAACTGTTCTACCACCTTGGAGAAACCTAAATGTAACACTATCTGGCAACTTTGAGTGGGAGAAGCCTCAAGAGAAGTCACTTCTTAAGATAACTCATAAGGATAATAAAAGGGAAACATTACATGATGACATCATGAGTATCATGGGAAAACCTATCTCTAAAACAACGCTTGATGTGGTCAGTGACAAACATATTCCAAGTATTCATGTACATGGAAAATGGGACAACAATAATAAACATAATGGAGTACAAATTCAAGCTACAAATGAAAGGAAAATGACAAACTATTGCGTAATGACCAAGCACATACCTAATACAAGTTCTAAAAAAGAAATAAAGGAAGTAATGGTGTTGTTTCAACACAAAACGAGAATGAAGAAACGAAAACAATAATCTAAGCTTTGAGGACAAATCTTTCCTATGGGGAAGGCAATGTTACAACAATAAAATAGTAAATAATTAGGTTATAACCATTAGTAATAGTAATTAATTATTAAATATAGTTATGAAGAGAAATGTCTCTTCAACATTTGATGGTCAACCCATATTTAAGGAAGCCATATTCATTGTAATAAGCCATATTCATTGAAGATGGAACATCTTCCTCCTTAGACCTGGATACAGGCTGACTTAATCAAGAGACAGATTATCCATTACACCGGATATAGTGTAACACTGGCATGATTCCTTTGATCTGGAGCTAATCAAACTGTCCTCAAAGACTACGAATGGAATCTCAACAATCACATGTAGTGGCAGACGTCTGAGCAATTTATTCTTTAATTAAATTTTGGCGTGATTTAGTAGATGGCATAAAATTTGTTTCCAACACGATCGTCAGATTCGTGGACTGATTCGGCTAGGGAAAGTGGAGTGATCTTGGTCCTTTATTGAGATTAATAACTGAAAACCCGTAAAAGAAAATGAAAACTGATCAAAATAAAGTTATTTATTTATCGCTTTGTAAATTCCGATCTCTCCCATGCATCATAATTTGTACACAAGAAATAATTTCAAAAAACATCCCTTGCAACGAAATTTACATTCATTCTGCCCTCAAACACAAAATCATAATTTCTATAAAAGGAACAGGTGCCAAGTTATGTGAATTCCACCGAAAACAATGCAAAAGGTTTAATTATGGGCATCCTTTTCAAGAACATGGTTTCACAATATTTCTTTGGCTGGTGTTAAGATGTTTTCTTTGAATAGCAAATGAAGTGGTCTTTAATAATATTTTTTCCTAAAATAGCATAGCGTCCATTCTTAAATATGAGCTAGGATTTTTTTTAATTTGGTTTGTCTTTTTTATTTTTATTTTTTTTCTAATCATAACTTATATTCTTGTACACAGTGGGGCTAGAGTTGGAGTAGATCATTGAGTCCAAATATTTGTAACAGTAAACCTGAGTCGAGGCCAGCCTTGGTTTGAATGTGGGAACGATCTGTCCAGCGACAAGTAGAACTGTCACCGTGGTTGCATGAAGCATTAAAGGATGGCAACGCATCCTACAAGAGAATACTACGGTCACCCCATAAGGAAAGTAACCTAAGCTTCCATCAGGTCAGCTAGAAGCCCCACCTTTGGCTCACAAACTCAACCCCTCACCATGAGGTTTGAACATGAGACCTCATGAATACTAAACCCCACAAAGGTCAACTAAGGTTTCAATATGAGTGCATATTGATGGAACTTGGTCCTTAAAGAAGACAACTAGTTGACCCATTAAACATCAGCATCAATATTCTTTTAGATTTTACTTATAATCTTCCTTTACATTTCCGCGAAATCAAACCAAAAACAATTAAATAAATCAATAATATAACTTATGATATTTACAACGTATCCAAGAAACAAAGCACAATATAATATTTCATATTGTTTATGATGACGATGATTAATGTCCACTGGGGTCAACTTTGGTCTATCAGACCTTTAGAAGGATAATACTTGGTTTACTTTAAAATCTTGTTCACGTGCTCAAAAAACTTGCCAACAAGCTTTCCAAGTTCACTATAGTTTTAGCAAGTTAAGAGGTTATAAAGGTTTGTATTGTAGCAAATACTATGAAACTCAGATCTAATGTGGGTGTAAGTAAGGGACTCTAAGAGAAAGTGATTTTCATCCTCAAACACAAATGAAAAATCCTTTCCACCCATGGAGTTTTAGGAATATACCAATGCCTTGTTTCGCTATGGAGTACATGAGAGTTCATTCTATCTCGGTTATATTAATTTTCTTCCATGAGCTTGTTACTACCGAGAGATACTTCTGATCTTCCAAGTTAGGATTAATGACCTCCTTATAGTATCTTACTTTTCTCTTAACAGCTAAATTTTCCTCACAGCAAGATTTCTCTTTAAACTTAGAAGTAATAATATTTTTGACATTATCAATGTTATGCAAAATTTCGTTTTCATCAATTCCCCAATAGTTTAACCAAGTCATGGTATCTTTACACCAACACTGCTTGAGGCATAATTGGTTTTGACTTGAGTTTAAAGCAATTTTCGGAAGTCTATTGTTTCCCATGTTATTTATCTTATGCTTGAACATCGGGTACCTAGTCATAGCCAGGCTATTGATGGGGGGAAGACCCACTTCTATGAGGATAATAGGATAAGGCATATTTCTTTTAATTTTGAGGTTATAAGTTATAAACTATTTTGGGATTTTCTCAATCTTACTCCAAGATCCTCTAGAAATTTTGCACTCCCATACTTCACAACCATACAAGATAACAGGGATGACAAGAGTTTCAAAGAGGAACTTGTTTTTATCCCACATGACCAGATTGGTTGATTTACAGTTATTTTCAAGACCAAAATAAGCTTTCCACCCTCCATTAATTCTTTTGTCAATGCTATAGTTTCAATTGAGCTTGTGATGAATATCAATTCCGAGATACTTGTAAGAAGTCACTTCCTCTAGATTTCTATTATCATAAATAAAATTTGCATAGATGTCTTTCTTAAATTTTATAATCATGATTTTTTGACTTATTGATATTAAAAGTCATACCCATGTTGAGAAGTGCCACCATTGTTGCTCTGGATTGGTGTGGATGGAGTAGGTTTCGAGGGCACAGTAGGCTCTAGGAGCCTAGGGCTCGCTTGGAGTAGTGTAGACCGTACGGGGCACTGACGGGACCAGCCGACATGGGGTGACGGGTTTGGATCCTATCCCTGGATAAATGTTTGTTGTTACGGTGCACTTGAGTGTGGTTTACACATGTTATGGGTGGGATATATTGTCTACGAGTAAAACTAGGATTTTTTACTGCTATTTTTAACTTTTACTAGCAAAATGGAAGAAGAGGAGTTGGTTAACTATTCCAGTGATCATCTGAAGGCGGGTGTTTTCTGGGTTGGGCCGGGTGTAAGAGTTATGGATGAGGTGGAGGCTCCTCCTCCTCCCTGGGTTGAAATTTATCCAGTGGTCGTTTATTCACCTACCCACATCGTGGAGGGTCTCTTCGTCTAAAATTTTATATCATGCCCTTCCCCTTTTCAAATCCCGGAGGTTTTACTATTTTTTCCCAGCGAGGGCACTGGTGGTGATAATGTCTTGGGAATACAGAGTTTGTGGACACAGATTTGCTAGAGAGGGTCTTCTATGCAGGTGGTCGAGAACATGGAGTGTTTGTTGAATATGTGTTAATAGGACCGACATCCATGGGGCTTATGAGTGGAGGAGTGAAACCCTTGGGGTTTTCAGATAGTGTTTCTCTGAGGGTGGAAGAATAGGGATTTATAGCCCAAATCATTGGACCCCTGTAACAACAGGGTTTCCCTAGCCCAATTTTGGAAGGGTTTCTCGGTTCAGGGTCAGGCAGTGACGCAGATGGAAGGGTAGGAAACAAAGGGGTTCATAAGCGGAATCGAAAAAACTGGATCAAAACTAGGAGGATTGGGTATAATTATGCACTGGGGGAGGACATAGGTTGGCATTGAGTCTTGCAAATGGCAAGTGGACTCTAGTGTGGCGTGTCCTAGGAATAAATTTCTCTCTGCAAATGGTGGTGAAATGGGTAGCGGAATGCTAGTTGGCGGCCCTGAGTTCCGTCCCATAAGTAGTCACCCTCACTAGAGGGTGGTTCGCATTCAATTTTCAGCAACAGGATCATCTTCATTGGGTCTTAAACATTAATTGGACATTGGATCGTTCACCTTTGTTTCTCAAACCTTGGAATCCCCTTTTCGACACGACCAGGAAAGGTGTGGATATAGTGCCCTTGTGGGTATGACTATCGAGGCTCCCTTTACATTACTGGAAATAAGAGCACTTTAAAAATATTGGAAACATTTTGGGGACATATCTAGAAGCAGATCTCTCTTTTATGGAGACAAAAATGAAAAAGGTTGGTAGAATTCTAGTTAGTTTCAATGTGAGGGAAGGGTTAGCAGAATACATGTTGCTGAGTTGGGGACCTTATCAAATCAAGAAGACCTTGGACTATGAAAATGTTCCCTTCTGCTGCATGCGATGTCATGCATATGGGAATTTGGCTTCTAAATGCAAATTATCTATCTAAATCCTCAATGGATGTCGGCAGCAGCATGGTGTAAAGAAGACAGGGGTGGCAGGAGTGTTCTCAGGTCCGTCGTCATCTCATCCATCGACACCTATGGAACCAGTGAGAGAGGAATTAAATGATAGCATCCAAGAGGAGGAGGCTACGATTCCACTACTGGTAGTGGAGGTAGATAGACAGACCAATGCCCAATAATTGAAGGGGTTTCCCTTTCTGGGTACTTCCTCCTTGTCTCTTTCCCCATCTATAATTTTATTTGCAAAAAATATTAATCTTTCTGGTCTAGAATGGGTGGAAGGATTGAAATTTTTTACTCTCACTTCATGACCTAAATTGGATTCTTTACCCCTCTCTGCTGAAATTCTAGAGGAATCCCCTCAGCCTATGGAGCCCGAACTAGTTATTGAAGAAGTTTCTTCTCCTATTTCTCCCCCTGACTCATTGGATTCTAGTTATTTCCTACGGTCTTGTTCAAAGGTGTCCTCTGGGGGTTTGGGAAAAGATTCGAATTTGTCCCCTAAGGGAAGAGGAAGGAAATATTTTATTGCAAAGGCACAATCCAAAGAAAAAAATGATCTTTTGGAAGGGAAACAACAATATATTGAAAGGGTGCTTAGAGCAGTGTGTGCCCAGAAGAAGGGCCGTAAATGAATCTTATGTCTTTCAACTGTCGGGGTCTGGCTGGTCCCCATAAAAGATCAGCATTCAAGCGAGTGGTAGGTTTAGAACATTCAGACATATACTGTTACTTCAAGAAAATTTAGGTGTAGGAGATGTGGTTAAAGATAGGCTGGAAAGTTGGTTTCCAGGCTGGAATTTTGAGGCTTTGGATGTTAGAGGCTGCTCTAGAAGGCTGACATTTGGTTGGAATGTTAGAAATGTTAAGGTTTTGAACCTTTGGGGTATGGAATCAGTTCTTGGGCTGACCTTTAAGGCTTTGGAGCTCGAGGACACTTTTATTGTTTTTAACATCTATGGTATGTATCTAAATAGGATCCCATTCTGGGATAAACTATTTAACAATACTCTCCTGGGTGGAGATAAGGTGATTGTAGGAGGATATTTAAATTTTTCTTTGGGGCGGTATGAGGTATGGGGGCCTCATGCCTGTGCTGATTTTCTAATGGATTACTTCACTTAGAAGCTGGTAGAAAGGAACTAGTTAGACATCGAACCCATCAAACTCAAGCCAGCCTGGAAAAATAATAGATGTGGGGAGGGGAGAGTAGTGAAGAGGCTGGACCATTTTTTGGTGGCTGAAAAGGTGGTGGAAAGACACCATCAAATAAAACAGTGGGTGGGGTGTGGAGGGAAGTCGGATCATTTACCTATTTTTCTGGAACTAAAAAATGGACCTGTTAAACTTCCAAGTACATTAAAGTTCAATAAGACATGGTTGAATGATGAGTCCTTTTTATTATTAATATCTTCTAGATGGATCCCATATCCCTCGAGTAGTAGGAGAACTGCAGCTTTCCAGTTTGCAGTGAATATCGAAAACATTAAGGAATTTATTAAAGAATGGTCAGTAGATAAGAGAAGACGGGAGGACAGAGAATTGAAACAAGTTGAAAAGGACCTTTCTGAGATCCTTGAAAAAGATGGCGGGGGGGGTTGTTGAATCAGGTGGACAAAGATACCTTAATCAGGTTGGAAGGGAGAAGGAACATCTTGTTCTTAGAAAATGAGGATACTTGGAGATTGAAAAGCATGGCCACCTGGTTGAAATGTAGGGATGAAAACACAATTCTTTCATGCTTTTGCAATAGGGAGAAAAGCATCAAACACAATCTGGAGCATATTGGATGAACAAGGAGAATCCTACAACACTTTTGAAGGAATGGCCAGAATGGGAGTGGAGCGTTTCAATAACCTTTTTAAAGCACCGGGCCAGGAATCTATTGCAGAAGTCATCAGAATAGCACAATTCTTTCCAAGTTTCATTGAGGAGGAAGACAATAGGTCCCTGATGGAGGAAGTCCCTGAAGAAGATTTAAACGTAGTTTTACAAAGCTTTCAGAAGGATAAAATATTGGGACCTGATGGGTGGACGATTGAATTCTTTCTGTAACTCTATGAACTCCTGGGAGGAGATCTATTAAAGGTCCTAGAGGATGCTAGAACTTCTGGAAGGATCCCTGGCAGTATCAATTCGACCTTTATCGCTCTAATTCCAAAAATTGACAATAGTGTTGCTCCGAACGATTTCAAACCCATTTCACTATGTAATTGTATCTATAAGGTGGTCTCAAAGGTGATAGCAAGAATATTTAAGGTGATTTTATCAAATCACATCACTGAAGAACAATTCAGCTTCCTGGAGGGGAGACAGATCCATGAAGCCATAGGGGTTGCACAGGAGGGGCTTCACAGCATGAAAACAAAAAAGATCAAAGGGGCTATACTCAAAATTGGTTTTTCCAAAGCCTATGACAAAGTAAGTTGGTTATACATTCATATGTTGCTGACACATCTTGGTTTTGGAATGGATTCTATCAAGTGGATCATTATTTGTATTACTATAGTCTCCTTCTTGGTACTGATTAATGGGGAAGCTTCTCCTTTCTTCCATGTTGAGAGATGGATATGGCAAGGTTTCCCTCTATCCCCTATGCTCTTCATATTGGTATCTAAAGGTTTAAGTAGGTCTTTAAGGGATTAAAAAAGCCACCAATCCTTGAAGGGCATTCAGATCTCTCCGAATTTGCAAATAACACACCTCCTTTTTGTAGATGACGTCCTAATTTTTTGCTCAGGAACAATGAGAGACTCAAACACCATTTATGATATTTTGGAGCTTTTCTCCAAAGCCACTAGGATGGAGATAAATTCAAGGAAATCAACACTGACCATTCATGTTCTGAGGGATGAAGAGTTTCAAGTAATCAGAAGGTTTTTTACCCTTCAATATGGAAGGACTGGATGTTGGTTTGAAATATCTAGGGTTTTGTTTAAAACCTAATGATTATAAAAAACAGGATTGGAAGTGTCTTTTGGACAAGATGGAAAAATGCTTAAAAGAATGGAGTCACAAATGGATATCTATAGCAGGGAGACTGGTGTTGGTAAAAGCTGTATTAGAAGCAATTCCCGTTTACTGGATGTCACTGGCTTGGATCCCTAAAGGAAATTTGGAAGAGGTGAGAATAATATGTTTTAGATTTATTTGGAGTGGAAAGCAGGAGACTCATGTCACCCCTTGGGTTCGGTGGGAGAAGATTGTTGTCCCAAAAGGACTAGGGGGTTGGGGCCTCAAAAATATTTTTTTGTTTGCAAAGTCACTTGCAGCCAAGGGGGGATGGAGACTATTAAAGGTTGAAAGTCTGTGGACTCAAGTTATTTTCCAAAAATATACAGCCCCTTGTAACTATTGAAGACTGGATAAGAAGCCCCATGAAAACCCACATAGGTGGCTTGGTGATTTGGAAAGCAGTGGTTTTGTCATTTGATGTCATTAAATCCACCTGGATGACCTCACTGTTTACTCCCATAGCCATGAAGAACATTTGCAGCACTTGAGGAGGGTATTTCCGAAATGCAGAAAATTTGGGATATCACTGAACCCAAAGAAGTCTCAATTTGCACTCAGTAAGGGCAAAATCCTAGGTCACATAGTCTCAGCTGAAGGTGTGAAGATTGATCCTATTAGAGTTGAATCAATCCAGAAGTTGTCCATACCTAGGTCAAAAAGGGATATTCAGTCATTTCTGGGTAAGATAAAAAATTTCAGGAGGTTCATCCCTAACTTTTCCAAGTTGGTAAAGCACATAACATCTATGTTGAAAAAGGATGCAGAAATCAAATGGACTGAGCAAGTAAGAAGCTCTTTTGAAGACATCAAGAAGGATAACATGGAAGCTCCCACTCTGATTAGTCCATACTATACCAAGGGTTTCTACATCTTCTCCTTTGCATCCTATGACACAGTGGCAGCTATACTAATACAAAAAGATGATGAAGGTCTTTATCACCCAATTGCATTTTTCAGCAAGAAATTGAGGGATGTTGAACTGAAGTATGATCCCATTGAAAAGCAGTCTTATGCTCTCATCAAGTCATTGAAATCTTTTAGGATTTACATTCTACATGCAAAGTCCTTGCCTATGTCCCTTCAGCTGCTGTAAAGGATGTGTTGACTCAGCTTGACATTGATGGAAAGAGAGCTAAATGGATTTCCAAGCTTATTCAGTTTGACATAGAAGTAAATCCCACCAAGTTAGTGAAAGGCCAAGGTCTGGCTAAATTCATGGCTAAAGAAAATTGTGATCTTTTGGGGATAAATTTCACTTGTGTAACTTCAGCAAATTTTCAAACTGAAGTAGCAACAGAAGTAGTTCAGGATCAGAATGACATTCAACAAATAGCTGACAACTTGTCCTCATGTGAGTGGTACTCAGGTATTATTCATTTCCTACAAAAATTAGAAGTTCCTCCTGGACTCACTCTAAATCAAGCACAGGCTCTTAAAATGAAGTCTGTTAAATTTTGTGCAATCAAGAAACTGCTGTATTGGAAAGATCTATCTGGTGTTTTGTTGAGATGTCTAGATAAAGAAGAGTATGTTCAGGTCATGCATCAGTTTCATTCAAGCACATGCGGAGGCCATCATTACTGGAAGACCACATCCCATAAGATTCTGAGGGCTGGGTACTATTGGCCTATTCTTTTTTCTGATGTGTGTACCTTTGTGAGAGCCTGTGACAAGTGCCAAAGATTATTGTAGTGAATGGTCCTTTCCAGCAATGGGGTCTTGATTTCATAGGTGAAATTAATCCTTCATCCAGTGGTCAGCACAAATGGATCCTAGTAGCCACAGACTATTTCACCAAGTGGATAGAGGCAGTACCTATCGAGAATGCAACTCATCATGAAGTTTTTATATGAGAACATATTTATCAGGTTTGGTTGCCCAGTAAGGCTAGTAACTGATAATGCACCAGCTTTCAAATCCAGGGAATTGGTTAACATGTGTGAGTCAATGGGCATTCAGCTAGTGCATTCCACGTCTTATTACCCTCAAGGAAATGGCCTAGCTGAGTCATCTAATAAAATCCTAGTCAGGATCATCAGAAAAATATTGGAGACAAATCATAAAAGATGGGATTCTAAGCTAAAGTTTTCTCTATGGGATGATAGGGTAACTGACAAAATATCCATAGGGACTTCTCCTTTCAAACTAGTTTATGGTACTGAGGACATTTTTCCCATTTAGCTAATTCTGCTAGTGACAAAATTCTTCCAGGAGGAGCAAGATGAACCAAATGATATGGTGAGGAGGAGGATGCATTTGCTAGAGTTGCAGCAAGTCAAGGAACAAGTGATAGAAAAGTCAGAAGCTCATCAACATAAGATCAATATTATTTTTTACAAAAGGGAAAAAGTGGACAACTTTCAGGTTGGAGATTGGGTCCTCAAGTGGGATACTGTTAGGAAGGATAAGGGAAAACATGGAAAGTTTGACTCTATGTGGATAGGCCCTTTTGTGATAGCTCAGATACAGTAGAAAAACACCTTCAAGTTGCAAAATATGGAAGGAGAGGAGGTGTTTGATGGCCCAGTAAATGGGCGATTTCTTAAACTCTATTTTATCTAAGGCTTTGAGGCGTTGTTATTGTAAAATAGTAGTTAGTAGGTTGTTTTTGCTTATAGAATAAACTCCATGCCAAATGGAACAGAAGAATATAGGTTTAATTCTTATTTGTTTTTCAGGATAGGAATTTTGGTATGGGGTTCTTGGGACCTTACAGGAAACAGGAAAGTTCCCATCCCCAAGTAGGAGCCAGATGTTATCTCCTAAAATAAATTTATTTTCAATAATTTCACTCAGACAATTTTTTTTTATAGGATGAATATTTCAAGTCATATTATGAAAGATATTGGGGTGACTAACAAAGTTGGGATATCTGATGTTCTATTATTTAACAAATTTGAAAGTTTTGGCTTTCGGTGGCTTAGGCGAGACTTTCAACAACTCATTAGCCACCGAAAAGTCTAGCTTTTGGTAGCTAATAGTTTAACGCAGGACCATGATTATCCACTGAAAGCCTGCTCATCACATTCTTATTAAAATTTTGGGAAAAGGACTTTCAGTGGCTTAGGCGAGCTTTCCAACAGCTCATTAGCCACCGAAAAGCATTGGTTTCGACAGCTTAGCGAGTCTTTGCAGGAGGGCATTAACCACCGAAAGCAAATGAAATACATTTTTGGAAAGGGAAACTTTTGGTGGCTTGGGTGAAATTTCAATTAGTTCATTAGCCACCGAAAGGCCTGCCTTTTGGTAGCTAGACGATCAGATCCAGAAACACAATAAACCATCGAAAGCTCATTACACATGTTCTTTTGGAAAGAAAGTTTTGGTGGCTTGGGCGAACATGTCGACGGTTCAATAGCCACTGAAAGCTCAGCTTTTGGCAGCTAGCAAACAAAACCGTAGATGCTCTTAACCACCGAAAAGGCTGAAAAAAGAAAAACGGTTACCTGTCCATCAAATCAAAATTGTCAGCACAAAACAGGTCATGATTTGGCACAATAAACCACCGAAATGATGGGGAAACTGTTGTAAGGCATAAATTGATGATTAAAGAGGTCGTTATTGATCTAACCTAACTGATGGGGATCAAAACCCTAATCTACACTCCATCTATCCCATGACTGCAGTAAACCTCCATTGAATACCAAGTTCAAATTAAAAATGATTACTAGGTTGTCTGTCTCGTAGATATCACCAGAAGCTATCATCATCCCACTCGAGCACTTACCAAGTAGTTAACCCCTCAGAATCAGCACGATGCCTCTAGTACTCTCCACCTTTGATTGCATGCATCCTTACTACTCGAGGCCATCTCTGAAAACCAGCCCACTAACCTCTTCCACATAATTTGCATTTCCATTTTTGCAGGTACTCAGAAGCACAATTCAGAGATGAAGAAAGGAGGACCTGCTCTCAGGAAAGAACTAGGAGACATCAGCTACCCAGAATCACATCCAGAAGTCTGCCAGTTCTTCAAAGATGCAGGCTGTTACAAATTTTGTGAGAAAATTCAAGGTTCACACCAGTAGGTTGCTGAAGCATTTTCCCTCTCTTTTGATGGCTCCAAGGAACTGATAGGCAAGGAGGAGTTCCTAGTGGATGAAACCCTAAATGCACAGGTGACAGAACTCCCAAGAACTGGGGAGAAGTGGTTTAAGACCACCATTACCAAAAATGTGGAGTTCAGATCCTATCTAAAACCTGAACATAGAAATGTGGTATGGAAGAAAAATGTTCCTTCCACCTGGCTAGAAGAGAGATGGCAGTAGTTACTGAAAGCAATTTTGGTGTATATAACCTTTGAAGGTAGATACAACAGGGCCATGATATATCACTTCAAAATGATGAACCATTTTACAGGAAGAAGCCCTTTAAATTTACCTTTCTACCTCCACAAGAGCTTAACAAAAATGGCACACCAGGTAAAGGCCCAGCCCACCAAAATTGCAGGAAGATTGTCTCACCATGGCCTCATACAACTCATTGTCCAAGAATTACTATAGAGGAGAAACATAGCATGGACACATTTTTTGTTCTGGAATGAGTCTAAAATAGGCCTACAACCAGAAGAGAAAGGAAAGTCTCCTTCGAACAAATCCACCACCCCCAAGAGTGGAAAGAGAAAAAGAAGGGCTATCTCACCAGAAATAGTAGATCAGCCTTCTTCCCCTTCTAAAACCAAACAGGATAAAAGAAACCTAGACTTCAATGAAAAGAGCAAGGAAATCCTAGCACAAAGTGAAAACATTATGAACTCGCCCTACTTAGACTCAGAAGAAGAAAGGGAGGAAGGGGCTAACCTAGCAGAACAGGTTGTAGCAGAAAATGAAGAACTTCCATCACCCACACCAAAAGACCAGGGTGAACTAGTGGAAAAGGATTCCTCTAGCAATCCCAGGGAACAAAGAGTCAACCAGTTGCTGAGGCAAGTATATGAACTAGAAGTTTTAGAGAGAGAGATAAAGAGGAATAATGCCATGTTGACCAAGAGGAATAAGGAGTTGCACAATATTTTCCTAGAGATGAGAGGGATGTATGTCTTGCTGAAAAGGAGAAATATAAGATACATGAAGGACAACACTAGGTTGTACAGGGACCCGATTTGATGGTGGATTAAACTATGGAAAATAAGAAGTCTACCAAAAACTAGAATTTTTATGTGGTGTGTAATAGAAAACAAGGCTCCAACTTGGGACAATTTGCAGAAAAGGAGCTTCCAGGGGCCTGGATGGTGTACACGTTGCAATTCAGATGGTGACTCTCCATCCCACCTTTTTTTACATTGTATTTTTATCAAAGAAGTATGGAAAGAGTGTTCGAAGGATCTTGGCCTTACTTGCAGATGGGTGGGTTTATCAATACTTCAAGCATGAGAGAATTGGAGAAGATTGGAATTTCTGGAATCGTTGATAGCCCTGTCTCTGATAGCGATATGGGGTGTATGGCTTGCTAGAAATAATTTAATCTTTGTTGATAAAGCCTATACCCCTGAAATTACAACAGGCCTTGCTTCTAGAATATTTTCTTCCTTTCCACAATACATCAGAGCTACAAGACAGAGGGAGACATTGGAAGTGGAAATTGACAAGTCGATGCCTTGGGGGTTTTTTGATGGGGCAGAACAAAATAATCTTTGCGAGGGAGGGGTTCTACTATTTCTTTCGAAGACCCATTTCTTTGAATTGATAGTGGAATTAGGGGAAGGCAGTAATAATTATGCTGAACTACTGAGCTTAAAAATTATTCTCATTTTTGCACCAGAGAAAGGGTGTAGAACTCTAAATGTTTGTGGAGACTCGATGAATGTGATAAATTGGACAAAAGGGACTCAACAATGCAGAAATATAAGACTTTCCAACATTTTATCTTTTCCATTAAATCAGTTATAAAGACTTATGTTTCTTTTTCATGTCGACATGTCTACAGGGAAGACAACAAAAAAGTAGACAAAGCCTCGAAGGAGGGGTTGCAGATGGCCTTGGGTTAGTGGAAGATAAGAGAATAGAAAGAGGGCACCATGCAGGAATACTATTAGAGACATTTTATAGAATGAGCGACATCTTTTTTAATTATCATCATAAATAAAAAACTTTCTATACTACTGATATTTTCAGGATTTTTATTTTTTGGAAAATGGACTGTATTTGAACAATTTGCAGCTATTTGCAGCTATTTTTACATGGAACAGGTTGAGAAAAAAAAGATTTTATCTTGTATTTTCGAAACAGGGAAGAACTCATTGTATTTTGCAGAACACTTTATTTTTAGTGTGGAGATTCGAGGAAGACCTTCAAGGTCTTGTTTTAAATGTGCTCACAGTTGAACTGAAATACACACCAATGTGTATCTACATAATGTAATTTTGTTATTGTCGGATGAAATAAAATTACGCTTTTTTTCTCAGGAAAAAAAAAACAATCATACCCATGTTAGAGCAAAAATATTTAAGAATTATCTACGTAATATACTTCTTCGTTAATATACATTATATTATAAATAAAAGAAAAATATATACAAAATAAAAGTAAATACAAGATAAATTCAAAAATCTAATATATAAAATGAATTTTCGTTTATTTATTTTATTTGCATTATTTACCAAAGATAAAAACAAAATTTAAACAAATCTTTATTATATACAAAGTTTTATTTTCCTAAATTTATTTATAATTTTATTATTTTTTTTACATTTATATTATTAGCAAATTTTAAGTTTTACTTTGCAGGGATATTTATTAAATGGAGAACTAGCAAGTCAAAGTCAAATATAAGCATGTAAATGACGTCAAAAAACCAAGAAGCGCAAAATGTCCAATCGAAAAAGATTGTCAAAATCATCACTTGATCGCCATACAAAAATAGATGAAAATAATTAAACATGAAAAGTTTGTAAACCAACACACCTACAAGAACAAGTCATCAACCTGAAGTAAAATTAGAAGCAATATAATAGGAGTTTCAAAATTTGGAAAAGGGGTCCTTTAATTTTATGAAAATCAGGGGAGTTGTTTGGATGCCAATAATGGCCCGAACTAAACCATGTAGTCCCTTGGATCATATCATGCCCGTTAAACGTAATGAGACATGTGAGAGAGTTAAAAAATGTGTTATCTCCTAAAATAAATTTATTTTCAATAAGTTCACTCAGACAATTTTTTTTTATTTTATAGGATGAATATTTCAAGTCATATTATGAAAGATATTGGGGTGTCTAAAAAAGTTGGGATATCTGATGTTCTGTTATTTAACAAATTTGAAAATTTTGCTTTCGGTGGCTTAGGCGAGATTTTCAACAACTCATTAGCCATCGAAAAGCCTAGCTTTCGGCAGCTAATAGTTTAATGCAAGACCATGATTTTCCACCGAAAGCCTTCTCATCACATTCTTATTAAAATTTTGGGAAAAGGACTTTCGGTGGCTTAGGCGAGCTTTCCAACAGCTCATTAGCCACCGAGAATCCTTGGTTTCGGCAGCTTAGTGACTGTTTGCAGGAGGGCATTAACCACCGAAAGCAAATGAAATACATTTTTGGAAAGGGAAACTTTTGGTGGCTTGGGCGAACTTTCAAATAGTTCATTAGACACCGAAAAATTAGCTTTCGGTAGCTAGCAAACAAAACCATAGATGCTCTTAACCACTGAAAAGGCCAAAAAAAGAAAAGCAGTTACCTGTCCATGAAATCAAACTTGTCAGCACAAAACAGGTCATGATTTGGCACGATAAACCACCAAAAGGATGGGGAAACTGCAGTAAGGCACACATTGATGATTAAAGAGGTCGTTATTGATCTAACCTGACTGATGAGAATCAAAACCCTAATCTACCCTCCATTTGTCCCACGACTGCAGTAAACCTCCATTGAATACCAAGTTCAAATTAAAAATGATTACTGGGTTGTCTGTCTCGTAGATATCACCAGAAGCTATCACCATCCCACTCAAGCACTCACCAAGTAGTTAACCCCTCAGAATCAACGCCATACCTCCAGTACTCTCCACCTTTGATTGCATGCATCCTTACTACTCGAGGCCATCTCTGAAAACCAACCCGCTAACCTCTTCCACAGAATTTGAATTTTGATTTTTGCAGGTACTTAGAAGCACAATTCAAAGATGAAGAAAGGAGGACCTGCTCTCAGGCAAGAACTAGGAGACATCATCTACCTAGAATGACATCCATAAGTCTACCAGTTCTTTAAAGATGCAGGCTGTTACAAATTTTGTGAGAAAATTCAAGGTTCACACCAGCAGGTTACTGAAGCATTTTCCCTCTCTTTTGATGGCTCCAAGGCACTGATAGGCAAGGAGGAGTTCCTAGTGGATGAAACCCTAATTGCAGAGGTGACAGAACTCCCAAGAACTGGGGAGAAGTGGTTTAATACCACCATTACCAAAAATGTGGAGTTCAGATCCTATATAAAACCTGAACACAAAAATGATGTATGGAAGAAAAATGTTCGTTCCACCTAGCTAGAAGAGAGATGGCAGTAGTTACTGAAAGCAATTTTGGTGTGTATAACATGTGAAGGTAGATACAACAGGGCCATGATATATCACTTCAAAATAATGAACCATTTTACAGGAAGAAGCCATTTAAATTTACCTTTCTACCTCCACAAGAGCTTAACAAAAATGGCACACCAGGTAAAGGCCCAGCCCACCAAAATTGCAGGAAGATTGTCTCACCATGGCCTCATACAACTCATTGTCCAAGAATTGCTACAGAGGAGAAACATAGCATGGACACATATTTTGTTCTAGAACAAGTTTGAAACAAGCCTACAACCAGAAGAGAAAGGAAAGTCTCCTTCGAAGAAATCCACCACCCCTAGGAGTGGAAAGAGAAAAAGAAGGGTTGCCTCACCAGCAACAGTAGATCAGCCTTCTTCCACTTCTAAAACCAAGCAAGATAAAAGAAACCTAGACTTTAGTGAAAAGAGCAAGGAAATCCCAGCACAAAGTGAAAACATTCTGAACTTTCCCTACTCAGACTCAGAAGAAGAAAGGGAGGAAGGGGCTGACCTAGCAAAATAGGTTGTAGCAGAAAATGAAGAACTTCCATCACCCACACCAAAAGACCAGGGTGAATCAGTGGAAAAGGCTTCCTCTCGCAAGCCCAGGGAACAAAGAGTCAACCAGTTGCTGAGGCAAGTATATGAACTTGAATCTTTAGAGAGAGAGATGAAGAGGAATAATGCCATGTTGACCAAGAGGAATAAGGAGTTGCACAATTTTGTCCTAGAGATGAGAGGGATGTATGTCTTGCTTAAAAGGAGAACTATAAGATACATGAAGGAAAATGCTAGGCTGTATAGGATGATCAGGCTTCTGAGGCTGCATGTGAAGAATTACATACCAAACCGTAGCTCTCAGTTTGCACTAGAAACCCTAGCTGATGCAGCAGTAAGCCTTCATAATCCAGAAGCAATCTAGGCTACTGTTGATTTTCCAAACATTGGGCAAGCTGAAGAAAGGTCAGAAGATCAACAACAAAGCTGAAAAGGATGATTTGGGAGGTTGATTACAATTTTGCAAAAGCAGGGATTTCGGTGGCTTATGCGGACGCTAAAGTGGTTCATTAGCCACCGAAAGCAGCGCTTTCGGCAGCTAACAGACCTGAAATTTTGATTCCTTAACCATCGAAAGCAAAAAGAGGCACAGAATCATATTTTGGCACAAAAGACCGGTTTTGGGTGAATATAACTAGCTCAGGGATGAAGTGTAAAGCTAAAAGGTGCTGAAGAACACTATCAAAGAAGGTCTGTTCCAATTTTGCAGTTACATCAATGAGGAAAGGGTCACAAACCATACCTGTTTTAACCAACAATAGCTTATCTATCAGACGAAAGGTTACAGTTTTACTCCAGTACTCACTGCAGTCATCAAAAAGTTCAAGAAGTAAACAAGTGTTATAGTAGATAGACTAGTAGTTAAATTGGGGTTTCTGACCAAATTTTGCAAAAAACAATTATTTTATCTATTTTTAGTAAAATAGATCCAACATTTCAGGATCTGAATATTTTTGTAAAGGCTATAAAGCCTAAGAATTATGTTTAAGCAAGGGTTAGACTTCGGGGAACTTTTTACCATTACTATTATCAAGCTTCTCATATTGGTCATGACCTAATATAAGCTCTTTTGCTATCATATGTTTAGCTTCCATTTCTTGTCTGTTCTGTGCTTATGCTTGAATGTGTTGTTCAGGTTTATTCATGTTATTTGATGTCTGATAGCTGTCATCCTATCTGCATGTTGATGATTTGAATTGCAAGTACTTTCCTTGTCATGATTATCCATTTATATATAATTGTTTTATGTATGAATCTGCCAGCATAAAAATTTCTCCATCTCTTCACCATATTATCAAACCTCTGAATAGGTCACCTGTCTTGAGAGTGTGAGGTCCTATAGGTCACCTGACTTGATCCAATTAGAAAAACCATAAAAACATTTAAGTTACCAGGCATCCTCGAGCTGCAACCTAGAGGAGTTTCCTGGAGTGATAACACAATGGAGTGCCACGTCAATGGACAAGATGAAGTAGTGCATATTTTCAAGAATAATCCAAACCATTGGAGGTGTCGGGATAAGTGAGGAACCCAAGAATATTTCCCATCCATTTATAGGTAATATTAAAACGCACAGCTAGTCAGAATCAAGACTGGTACGTATGAGGAGGAAGGAAGACCCCATGAATGGTACATATAGGGTGGTGCATTAATCTTTGGATACATCTTGGTTGTAGAAAAATCAAACCTTCAAAGCGAGAGTTGTCAAGGTCACATAGCAACATGATTGTCTAGATGGCTAAGACTCTATTCGATTGTGAGAAGTAGCCATCCCTGGAGGCATGAGATGCCGACCTTAGCAATATATATTTTTTATCTAAATTCCTTCCTCATTATTCATCCATCTTATTTGCATGCATGGTGAATAATTATTCCTAGCCTTACATGCACAACTCATATTCTGACTCGCTCTCAAAGCCATGTAACTATCATCATAAATAATCCTTTCCCAAAAAGCTAAAATTTTACTCATCATTATCATGTGCTTGACCTATATCACCGTGAGGATGTCCTCATCCTCTTAAATCTAAATATATACATGGCATCCCACAACCTACATTCCATAGCACTTTGTTCTTAATTTCTATCATCTCGCACCTTATCCTGCAATTATTATTTTCTGAGCAAAGCATCCTATTGATTGCTCTAAGTCGCGACTCATATTAAATAAGCATTTCGAAACTTTGCTCTCAAATGGGGTTAAAGGGGTTATAATAAAATAGCATTTCGATAAATCCTAGTGATTCCTTTGTCACATTGGCCCTTTTGTTCTCCCTATGTTTCTCTATCTCAAGCTTCACATCTGTCACCTCCGCATGATTTGGAAGTTTGACGGAGCAAGTTTTTCAAGTCATGGCAAGCCCACGTGAGTTCCAGGCATGTGCACTCTTGTTCTATCTTGCAGTCATGTAACTGCGTGATGCATGAGGGTTCATCCCAGAGTGACCTACATCAATTGAAGCTCACTAGAATCCATCCCCATCCTGAAATAAATCCCATGCCAATAAAGGCTCCGCAGGAGAAGATTTCTCTATGGAGTTTTCCCCCCTATGCACTGCAATGAGGAAAATAGTGAGCTTCCTCGTATTCTTCCTTATGCAATGCATCATAAGGAAATTCCTCCTTGGCGACAACGTAGATGAGAGAAAAAGTACACCTCCCATCATTGTTTAGTACAAGTTTTAGCTGTGTCCTTCAAAATTATCAAAGAACAAAAGGAAAACAAAGATTTGAATTCGGTCAGTGATGGAATACTAGAGTGAGGCACTCCCAAATATCAGTTACGATAGTTTTCTAAGAATATGTGGATCCCAAGAATATCTCAAGGTCGCATGTTCGTCTTGGGAGAGCCTAGTTAGCATCAAAGATCATATAAAAACTCAACTCGAAGAGGCAATCAAGGCGAGTTCAATCATTTCTCATGATTTTTTAGGCTATAAATAGTCACCTAGATCTGTCACATTAGTCATCTCTCTCTCTCTCCTTATTTTTCCTCATTCTTCATAGACTCAAACCATTGAAAGTATGTTGTTGATCTGAAACACTACAGGACTGGGGCAGATATGCATTTTTCCCATCTGTTCTATTATGTTGTACAAGAGAAATATAAATACTATATTTTGTAAGGGTACTCAAGACTGAGGCAAGCCTGCCACTGGGATTTTTGGATTGTATTAAAGTTTTTTGTTTCAAATGAATGGGATATTGTGCTTTGAAAATACTCAAGACAAAGACAATCATCCCACTGAGGTTATTGAATTAAAAATGTCTTGATACATTAATGTATGAGATTGTTGTTGTTTAAGAAACCATGGACCAAGACAAGAATGCTACCGGTTGTTGAATTAACAATATTTTGTGCATATTTTAAATACCTTTGAAGAAATATGTTGAGTCTTCATCTAATGGCTTGGATTTACATAGATCTGTAAAACTAATTTTTAGTTTTAAATTTTGTGAGATATTTGGGCCTCCCTTTTAAATACAACACTCATTTTCTATTTTGTTTTCATCTCTAAAATTTTCCCACGAGCACCTCATATTTTAGTTCTAAGTCCAATTAAGTTTTGCATGTACATATGAAAGGTACATAGGGTGATAGAATAGGGTCCATACCTCCCTATATTTGAGGGCACCCTCCCTTGGTTAGAGGATTGTCTTGCTAACCCAAAGTGGCGCAGAGACAGTGCTATTTGCACAACCTTCCTTGGAATTTGTATTTTGAGCAAAGACCCCCTTATTTTGATATTTGAATATGTAGTTAGGCATAACTACCGAAAATAATATCAATTTGGTTGAGGAACAACATCGCTCTCTTATTGAAATGAGAGAGGGCTCTCTTGATACTTGTGAGAAGATGCTCACTTCTCTATTGTGGTCAATCTAGATCCAAATATTCACAAAGAAAACAACCTCTAGTGTGGTTATGTCTGACCATCTTTAACTAATTCCAGCATTAGCAAGATATACTACTAATTGAGCATGTTCTGTGATGTTGATGAGTGCAATAATTAACATTGGCCAAAATTTTGGAGAAATCTATGAAACCTATGGAAAAACAACCACAAGATTGGGATTGTGATGAAACAATGATTTCTTGTGTCTAAATCAAATAGATCCACCTCAAGTGAGTTGGTAATTTTCGGAGAATGGATTCATTAGCCTTTAAGACCAAACATTCAATGCCACTTACAAATATCCCATGGGAAATAAAAACCAAGCATAAGCCCCAAATGATCCTGCATGCATTACTCCCATCCATGTTGAAATATTTATGAACCTTGAAGTGAGACATTCATTTCTCATGCAATCTACTTGTTTGTTGAAAGACCCTCAAAACATGGAAGAATTCTATAGATTCAAAGCGCCTTGACACCTATTTAATTCTTTAAATGAGCCTCACAAGAGTGATTTCCTCAAGGTTCAATTGGTTTCTCAGGTATTAGATGTTGATTTTTGAATCTCGTATTATAGTGAGACACTTGATCCCTCTTGAAATAAGTAGCCAAAGCTTCTTATAATTTGTTGGGATATTTTCCTAAAATCCCAATGAAAATATTAATTCATGATTTCCTTCAACATCAAAGGTGATACCACCACACTTTTCATCCCTCTACACTTCCTATTTCTACATATAAAATTTCATATTGCAATATTTTTATTTCTATTCTAGTTATGGAGTTTTTTAATATGAGGTTTTGAGACAATCACTGCATTGGACAATTTTCCATTATGCGGGTAGGATTACAATACCTACCATAAATCATCTCACATATCACATAGGTAATGCAACCATTAAAACACAAGTTGGTTTATTACCTATTCAAATTCTAGAAATTTCACCAAGATGGAGGCCATGTTTCCCTCAATCAAGCCACCAAAAGATCACTACACCCATAGTATAACAATGAGCAGCTCTGAAATAATAATGAGATCCTTTAAATCCACATTTTACTTGTATTTATGTTTTGTTTTTTTCTAATACTACACTTCTCATACTAGGTGGATTATACTCCATTATACTTTTACTTGGGATTGAAGAGATAGTGGCACAAAACATGAAACAATCTCAAGTCAAAAATATGTGCCCATTGGAATTGAAATTTTTCCGAGATAGAATTTATAATTGTCATTCAATTGGTAGTCATTCTTTGGTCTATGTAAGTATTTTCATAGGTTTTCATAATCCAAAAACATTGCAACCATTTCATGTTTATCTAAAAAATGCAAGATAAAAGAAATCCATGAACTCTCTCAAGAAACCTCTTTGTAAGGTCCCAGGTTAATTATCAACAAAACACATGGAAATAAAAGTCCCTTTGGGTGGTAATACCCATTCTATTTTTCTTAGTGTTTCATCAAACACTTAGTACCTATGATTTAAATTCTCATTCTTGTGGCATGTCATGACCATTAATTTAATTGACATAAAACTAATAGTATTGTCCAATTATAATGATCTAGGTCATGCCTAGGTGCACGTTGGGGGAAACAGTCAACTGAATGATTTGAGTTATGTTGTGGTGGAAGCATATAAAAGGAATATCAAAGCAGGAAACACACTAGATAGACAAGAAATATACACACAGACAATATGCAAGAATTCGAACCAATTTATTACTTCTGCTCCATGAAAGATGGAGGAATCAGATGATGATAAAAAAGATGTATATATTACATAATGTACATGTTTATATAGAGGATGCCGAGACATTTGGGTGACTACCCGTTATGTTCAGTTACAAGAAGTTATAATGCTTAGAAGTTCAACCATCATAGAGCATGTTGGTATGTTCTATTCAAGGCAGACCTGTCGAGGGTGAACCTGTTAAATGCAAACTTGTCGGCTGAACATGTTGAGGAAAACCTATAGAAGGTGAACCTGTCAAAGGTGAACCTATCAGTTGCCAAGGCGAACCTGTCGGCTGCTGGTTGGATCATTCCTCCTTCCTTAAGAAACAATGGCCTCCATTGTGCATTCGTTCAGGTGAGGAAACTTGTCAGTGACTTCATTAGTAGAGTACCATTTTCCTTGCGTGGGGAGTTATCTAGCTTTAGCCATTTGAAACCAGGGAATGGAGTTCATCCTTGTAAGGTGCATATGCGTCGTCCCACAATGGTGTCACAAAGAAGAGGTTCTTGAACATCTGGATGGATGTCTTCGGGTTTTGTTGTCTGCAAGTCATTATGTTCCAACAATAGTGCATGGTATGGTCGAAGTAGATCTACCTTGAAAACTAGATGTGGGCCAAGGCATGCAAGAATGTCAAGATGAAAAGAATTTTCTCCAATATGTTTAAGGATATTGTATGGACCATATCGCAAAGGTTTCATATTTCTGTATAGACTAGTGAAGCGCTCCTTTTTTAGATGTAACCAGACCTAATCCCCAATTTGGAATGAATGAGGAATTTGATGCTTGTCGTGTCGAGCCTTAGCTTTGGCATTTGCTCATTGCAAAATTTCATGTGCTTGCTTCTGGATGTTGTAGATTTGATCTCTGAATTTCAATGCTTTCTCCACTTCTCATCCTTCAAATTTGGTGTCGTTCAACTATGTCAAGGAACTGATTAAGTCGATAGGTGCTGAGGGTTGAAATCCGTAATGGATCTCTAATGGAATATTGATTGTAGAGTTTTGTTGAGCACGATTGTAGTTGTGTTGTATGTATGGAAGGATGTCATCCCATGTTCGACAATGCTTGTGGTTGTACATACAAAGAAATTTTACGAGTAAGCGATTTCAAACTTCTATATGTCTGTGGATGGAAGGTTGTCGACAAAGAAAGTCTTGTGTCGAGTTGTTTCCAGAGGGTTTGCCAAAATGTGCTAACAAATATAGCATCTCTATTGGAAATAATGTTCGATGCGAGGCCATAGTGTTTCCACACATGTTCAAAGAAGAGTTGAGCAGTCTGATGTGTTGTCGTAGTCTTCTTGCATGGTATGAGTATAGCCATCTTGGAAAATCTGTCTACTACAACTAGTATCACGTCATGTTGATGTTTGGTAGTAGGATATCCCATCAAGTAGTTCATAGAAATAGATTCCAGTGGTCAACTAGGAACTGGAAGGGGTGTATACAATCCTTGTCATCGATTCAGCGGTTTAGCAATGGCACAAACCACGCATGATCGAATCTACTTGTTGATGTCAGATTTAAGTGAAGGCCAGTTGAAATACTTTTGGAGGGTAACAAGTGTTTTTGTGACTCCAAAATGTCCTATAGCCTTTGTGTAGTGCGCATCCCAAATGAGCTTTTGTCGATGCTCGCTGGTTGGTATACAAAGCTATCCAAGCTTGTATAGCAAGGTGTCCTTTATGAAGTAGTCGACAGTCGACAACTTATTGATCTGAAGTTGTCGATAGATTGTAGAAAAATCATAGTCTACCGAATAAAATTGTGGCCAAGTAGTGGTGTCATAACCCTGCATACTCATCACTATAGACATTAGAGTAATGGGTGGTCTACTAAGATAATCGACTGTGGAAATGGATTTTCCTTTCCGATACTTAATTACCAACTAAAATTGTTGTAGGTAATCAATCCACTTGATTTGTCAGGTTGTCTATAGTTTCAACTGAGTTGGAGTGAACTGCAAAGGCTTATGGTCAGTGAGTATGACCATTTCTCTGCCAAGAATGTAGTGTCTCCATTTCTTAAGAGCTTGCACAATGGCGTACAATTTTTTTCATACGTCGAGTACCTTCTGACTTTGTCGCTGAAATTCTCAGAATGAAATGTAACTGGGTGACCTGAGTGAGTGATCACTACACCAAGGGCATAGTCTGATGCATCCATCTCAATCTCAAAGGGCTTATGCAGATCAAGTAACACAAGTACTGGTGCAGTACAAATCTTTTTTTTTATTTGTTCAAAAGCTAGTTGTTGTGTCGGTGTCCATTTGAAGATAGTTTTCTCATTTCCTTTCATCAACTGATTCAGAGGCCATGCAATGTGACTGAATCCAAGTATGAATCGTCGATAGAAATTCTCCAAACTAAGAAAACTTCTTAGTTCATGAATGTTTTGAGGAATGGGCCAATCTTTGAGGATCTGTACTTTTTTGGGTCGACATGAATTCCTGCAGAGTCAATTACACACCCCAAATACTTGATGGTAGTCATCACAAATGAGCATTTTTCCATGTTCATATATAGTCGATGTTGTTGGAGAGTGTTGAAAACTTGTCGAAGTTGCTTGACATGTTATTCCCATGATCGACTGAAAATAAATATATCGTCGAGATAGACAATGACACATTTACCGATGAAAGGTCATAGAAGGTCATCCATATATCTCATGAAGGTTGCAGGTGCATTGGTTAAGCCGAAAGGCATGACTAACCATTCAAACAATCTTTCCTTGGTTTGAAATCCATTTTCCATACATCAATGGACTCGATTAGAATCTGGCGGTATCCCGACTTGAGTTCTAGTTTCGTGAAGAACTTAGCACCTTTCATATTTTCGATGAGTTCATCAATCCGTGGAAGAGGGTATCTGTTCTTCACTGAAATTTTGTTGAGAGCCCGATAGTTGATGCACATGCACAAAGTCCTATCTTTCTTTGGAACTAAGGCAACTGGACTTCCACAAGGAGAGGAGATGGGGAGGATATCACCCTTGTCGATCAAATCCTAGATTTGTCTGCAAATCTCTTCATTTTCGAGAAGGGATCTTCTGTAAACAGATGTGTTAGGTAATGAAGAACTAGGAACAAGTTCAATGGAGTGTTTTACCTGACAGTGCATAGGTACTCCATCTAGTGCTTGAAATATGTTATGGTATTCTTCAAGAATGTTGTCGATCTGTTGTTGTTGTCAAGAGCTGCGTTGGTCGATGAGTCGACTCGTTGTTGCAGTATTCCTAGAATGTTGAAGCTTTATCATGATTAATGCAATTTTTTGAGCATGATTGATAAGCTTCTTTGTTTGTTTGCCAAATATCATAGCAACCGTTGATTTGGGTTGTCGCTCTAGTATGCCATACCATCGGTTTTGGATTTCGACAATCGCCTTCTGAGGCCGTGACTGATATGTACCGTGTCAATCCCATAAGTAGGGTTTACTGAATAAGGCGTCGGCTACGGAAAGTGGTGCCACGTCACAAAGTACTTCATCTTCAAAATGCTTAATGAATTAGGCGAGTCGGCATTGTCATGTGATCCTTAGTTCCTTCCCATCCTTCATACAACCGATATTGTAAAGCTGAGGATGTGGAGTGGTGACAAGACCTAATTTATTCACAAGATCTTCAAAAAAAAAGTTCTTTCGACTACCGTTATCCACAATCAGATGTAATGGATTGTTCTAAACCTGTATCCATGTATGGAATAGGTTCTCTCACTCTTCCTCATCAATGATGGTTGAGGCTGACGGAGTGGTCGAGTTCGGAGCCAGGAGGGTTGATGCATCTATATCATATTCTACCAGGTTTCTATCAGAAAAGTAGGATGTCAACAATTTTTCAAAAAATGTCTTCCAAGCTTTGTATTCTGGTATATCATGCCATGATGAACTGTGATAATCACACCATTTCATGGTAGGGTTCTATTTTTTTATCCCTCTTGTCTTTCTGAAAGTTCTCCTTTTGATGATCAGTATTTGGTGGAGTCTGCTAAGAAGGATTCTTGAACATGTTGGAGTTGGATGGCAAATTCTTGTCGGATGTTCAACCTATTGGATTGTTCGTGAAATGTATCTTTCCTTTTTGTTTAGCTTCAAGCTTGTTGGTGTAATGAAATGCACCCGCAAGCGTCCCGACAGTCAGAAACTCCATCTCTTGTTGAATGTATAGAGATAAATCATTGATGTACTTTAGGACAAGCAATTTCTCTTCTTCTTGGATTCCAAGTCTATCCATGAGTCGGTAGAACTTGTCGTTGTAACTCTGTACGGACTGGTCTTTCCACTTCCTTAGTTGCTACCACTTCTTATACTGTTGTTCAAGATACTTGTGTAGGTAGAACTCCTTTCGGACATATTCGACAAATTTTTCCCACGTGTCTATGGGGTCTTCTTATTTTTCCATCTTTATCAATAGATTCTCCCACCACCAGTGTACGGAGGTTGACATCTTCAAGGACACAATGGTGATATTTTTCGCTTCAGAGAGTTGATTTACCACGTAGTAAGATTCCAATTGTTGTACCCAATTGTTGATGGATTCCACGTCAATCTTTCCTTTAAGGTTCGGTATGTCCAAATTCATTTGCACTTTGAATGGGTTGATTTTATCGGAGTGAGATTGCATCGAGGATTCCCCAGAGTTCACAGTGACTCTCAGGAGAATCTTGCTGAACTGGGCGAACATTTTGGTTCGCTGGCGACCCAGTGTTTTTTCTATGGGTTGTTATGTCTCGTCAATTGCATGTCTATTGTATGCTTCTTCGGTCATCTTTTCTAAAGTCAAAGGAAGTGTCTACTTGTGTTGTTGGGCTCGCGAACGTGTTTGAATAGGCATAAGTTAAATAACTTCGATGGAATTCCTTATGTAACTTAAGCTTTGGACAAGATCTTTCTCCCATACCAATGATCTAGGTCGTGCCCAGGTGCACACTAGGGACAATAGTCAATTGAATGAGTCAAGTTATGTTGTGGCGGAAGCATATAAAAGGAACAACAAAGCAATAAACACACTAGGTCGACCAAAAAATACACACAGATAATATGCAAGAATTCAAACCAATTTATTACTTCTACTCCATGAAAGATGGAGGAATCAGATGATGATCAGAAAGATGTCTATATTACATAATGTACATGCTTATATAGAGTATGTCGAGACATTTGGGTGACTACCGCTACGTTCAGTTATAAGAAGTTATAACGGTTAGAAGTTCAACCATCGCAAAACATGTTGGTATGATGTATTCGAGGCAAACCTGTAAAGGGCGAACCTGTCAAATGCAAACTTGTCGACTGAACATGTTGAGGAAATCCTGTTGAAGGTGAACCTGTCGGTTTCCAAGGCGAACATGTCGAGTGCTGGTTGGATCAGATAATTCATTTTAATTTATTAACAAACAATATTCTACACCTTGAATTCAACACTTATTCAAACCATTCTATCCATTTACACTCTTAACGACTCATTATCAATTTTATGTAATTTTCCATCCAAAATTAATTGTTTTAATTAATTACATCTATAAGAATGAGCTCACACTAATAAGAAAAATCGTTATGAATATAAAGAGGACACACCATTACACAACCTCCAAACTCATCATCCAATAAAAATGCTAAGAAACTTTGGTTTAACTTAACCTAAATAAAAATTACAATATATTCATTGAGACATTCTACAAATACTTTGATGGTGAAATCTTAGAATTTATTTAGGCATTGTTTTAAAAACACTTGCAAGCATGGATGGTCATCACCAAACAACTTATCTCTACATTCATTATTATCATACCAAAAATACCAAGTATAATACTCATTATAAATTTTATGTAAATTACCATCCAAACTAACTGTTTTAATTCATTTTGTCCATAAGAATGAACTCGCACTAATAAGAAAAATCATAATGAATATAAATAGGACACACCATTACACAACCTCCAAACTCACCATCCAATAATAATGCTAAGAAACTTGAGTTTAAATTAACCTAAATAGACATTACAATATCTTCATTAAGACATTCTACAAATACTTTGATGGTGAAATCAAATCTTAGAATTCATTTAGGCATTGTTTTACAAACACTTGCCAGCATGGATGGTCGTCACCAAACAACTTATATCTACATTCATAATTATCATACCTAAGTATATGCAACAAGAATTTCATAGTTTGTTTATCATTGACATTCAAAAAATTGATATCATTATGGATCACATGTCTGCTATATAATAATATTTCTAATAATTTGCAATCAAATAATGTCGAGATCAAGAAGGATAAATCCATAATCTAAGTTTGAGCATTGCTTCCCAAGCCATTCATGATATACTTAGAATAATCACGATAAACCGTTTATTAATGAGGAACTACAAACTAGATATCATGTCCTCAATGGAATGTATATTTATTCCCTAATAGAGTGTTTATTTTCATATTTTAAATTCGTAATGTGTGCTTGCAATGTGTTGCATTTTTTCTTCAAGAATATCATTTTCTCCTTGGCATTCACATTAAACAAATAAAGTTCCCACAAGTGTTGTGATTTGTCCAAGGACACATCAGGCATCAAGAAGAACAACCCATCTATATATGGAATAATAGAAAAAATTTGGCATGATTATATAAGTATTTTCCTGGTTTGAGAATTACTCTTTATTCTCATAAACTCCCTCATTTTACATTAATTTTGCATTTACTTCTTTCAAACCTATGATATTTCTTCATTGGCAATAGAAACTTCTATCCTTTTTTTGATCAAGTCTCCAATGCTCCAATATGTTTGTAGGCTTGGTCTCAACTATAGAATGATTTAACATTAACCACATCATTTTTCTAAAACCTTTGAATCGGTAAGTACACAACCCTCAAACTTTCTGGTCTTCTGATAACAAAACATTAACTTCAATGAACAAGCCACACTAGTACAGAATGAAAGATAAATAACCAATGGACCAAAAAAATTGTTCACCATAGTTTTTTGAAGGGATAAATTACCAAAATTGAGAAATTTTAAGTGAGCCAACTAAAAATGACCAAGATAAATGACCAATTTGGTCACGAGATAAGAACTAAATTAAAAATGACTAAGATAAATGGCCAATTTGGTCACGAGATAAGAACAAAACTAAAAATGACCACATAACAATTGGTCATTTTTAGTTGTCACTCCAACAATAGAACATTACAATTTTGACAATGAATTTGTACAATTTACTAAATTCCAACACTATAGATGGATTTAGAGACTCCATAGAAGTAAATTATAGACTGTCCCATGTGTCACAACTCAACATTGATGCTTGAAGTAGATTTGTACCACTTACATAAATGACCTTATACGTAGTCTTTTGTTCTTGGACTAAAAGCAATTTGCTTATAAGCTTTGCATCATTCCCAATGTATCATCATTATTTTTCAATACATCTATGGTACAAGCATTAATAAAAATCATCCCAAGATGAGATATCGCAAGTATCACATAACTAAACTAAAAAATGACCACATAGCAATTTGTCATTTATTTGGTCATTTTTAGTTGTATCACTCCAACAATGGAAAATTACAATCAAATTATCCTGCATGCTTGCACTTTGTACATGTTCTCGCTTTGATTAAATTTAAGATGTAAACAACTAAATAGTATTTTGGCACACAAAACATAGATAATATTTCTCGTGAATGAAATTGAACTAATTATATGTGAATTTTATTTTGGGCAACTAGTGCCACGCAAGTGTTGGTTTACACATGGGATGTCTAGAAAACCCCAAAACCATCGAGGGATGTATAAAATACATCTCCATTTGAGCCAAAGCTTCTAAGAAAGACATAGAAAGCCCCACATGTTCTCAGAGTCCCCTTCCAAACATATACATCTTGTTGAAATTACAATTCCTGAAGGGCAGGGAAATGCAAAGGACATGACCAAAAGGGGTTGAGATACATGAAAGAGATATTAGTTTTGAGAACAATATTACAATGATCCATATGATCTTACAAACCTATTCCTAGAAATCCGTTCAATAAGTTTTCAATTGATATTGAGTATGTAAATCAAATTAGTATTATTGATGAGGTCCCTTAACATATGTACAATTGCATGATAACCGGGGGGGAAATGAAATTTTGACTTTAAAAGATTACAAAGACAAGCCCCTCATTGAATAGCCAACAATAAGAATGAGAAAAATGGGGGGTTTTGAATTTTAAAAAGTAGACCAAAGAAATTTTATTACAACCACCAACAATAGGAAAGAATATGTTGTAAGATCTTGTTTTGGAACCACCATGAATAAAAGAGATTATATTGTAAGATGTTGTGTAGGTTGCATTTTGTGAGTCGTTTCTTTTATTTTCCCCTCATATAGAGATGGAATCATAGGTGATGGAATTGTAGGAAAGTGAAATACATTATCCATTAAGGATCCATTATAAAAATTTAAAAGTTAATACATATACTCAATGAGTTTGAGTTTGGATCACTGTTTTTTATTTTTCTTCATGCTTATTGATCTCATAGTTAGGATAAATTATAAAATATTAGAAGTTAATAAATGTATTCAATGAATTTGGCTCACTTATTTTTATTTTTCTTCATGCTTAATGAGCTCATAGTTAGGATAAATTTATGTTAGTGAATCAAACATTGCAATACACAATGTGAGTGTAAGTGGGTTTGGGTCAAGGGTTAAGTCGAACTTATATTCCTCTTTTGGATGTAATATCCAATTGAAATGAAGATACAGTATTCCTTGGAAGTCACATTCAAAATGGGCACAATGTGTATATGGAGATTTCGAAAGAGTATGCCAAGGCAATGGAGATTTTCTCTGGTATGCAATGTGAAGGATTTATGTGCATTTGGTGGTGATTTCCTTCAAGGAGGGTGCATTGTTGGCCTTGCACATTTCCCAATCTTATTCAAAAACTGAAAACTAGGGTTAGAGCCAAGTTGTTTGAGGTTATGCCCAAAAATGACAGTATTCTAAGGCAATGGATATTTTGTCTCATATGCAATGTGAAGGATTTATGTTCATTTTGGTGAGATTTCCTTTTAAGGAGGGTGCATTGTTGGCTTTTCATATTTCCCAATCTAATTCGAATATGAAGGCTGGCGTTAGAGCCAAGTTGTTTCAGGAAAACCCATGAGGGGTGCATTCCTTGTGTAGCTATTTATGGGTGTGATGAGGGTGCACTTTATAGTCTTAAGAGGGCATACTATAGGTGGTAAGCTAAGGCACTATCACTATGGACAAATAGGAGAAGAGGCATGGTGATATATTTCTGGTTTTCAAGATCGATTTGTGGGGATTGTGACTATTCCAACGCAAATGGGCATTTCTTCAGTGGATTATCCATTATATGTCATTGGTTTCTACCTCTATAAGTGTAAAAATAAAACATTGTACCTTGCTACTATCTCCAGTATGATATCTCAACAAATTGTGGTTTCTTGAAGGGAAATGCTACAATAAAATAGGGTTTCCTATACATTGTTACCTACAACAACATCAAATAAAAAAGAAGGTACTCTTTAGTGAATGTTCTAGGCTTGATCATTCAATTGTAATCTGATTTTTTGGTTTGATAAAACCGTTTTTTATATTTGAAGTTCACAACCAATTTCATTGGTGTTTGTGAGAATTTGTAATTTTGGAAATCAAATAGTATATTCTATGATGCATTGCATTACCAAAATATATATTCTGAGTTTTGAAACAAATTACCAAGAAGCAACTTCCAAAACCAATATAAAATCAATCAGTTGGAAGTGAAAGACAATTACGATGATCATAGTACAACGTTGATCAAGTGTTGGACAAAAGTCATCAACCAAATTGTTCCAATAATTAGTCAAACATCATCCCAGGTCTACTTAAGGACATTACATGGGTCGTGCAGGGAATTTGGTTGAGGCTAAAACTTAATTCACAAAGTGCGTGTTGAACCTGACCCTGCCACTTGGGGGGTCTTTCTTGGTTCCTACAAAGTCCATGGAAATATAGAACTAGGAAAGTATGCAACATACATCTTCTTGGGTCAAATCAAAAAGTTGTTGGAACACATGTGTGGCTGTCAAACATTTATGTTTCCACATGTATATGGGATGATGTTGCCATGGTAAGGAAATTGTTCAAATACTGCATTATATTTTTCATTTGTAGATTCACATTGGTTCAGTAAAACTTATCAAGTACAACCATGATTTTGACATGGTCATCTTAGTGCAAATGCTAAAGGACTAATTAAGTATCGGTCTCCTACAACACTTAAGTGTTTAGATAAAGGGTATGTAATATGTATTGTAAATAATTTTCATATGATATATATGATTGAACAATGTGCAGTAGTATTGTGGTTATGATAGTTTATGAAATATTCTTATCACCTATGCTTGGACTCAAAGGTTATTTAATATGGACTATTTATTAATGTTATTCTTTCACAAAATGATGGAATTTATGAGGTGAGGACGTTCTTGATCTACTTATCCATCAAAAACAATATTAAAACCCAATGAGGGCCATGTTAATTTAATTGGTGTTAGCGGTTTATGCACACCTTTATCTTCTTAACTAACAACATGGTTCTAAGATTCTCTAAACCTGAGGAGGGATATTTTTTATCTGGAGGGAAAAATATTTTTATTTAGAAGTTATAAAAATTAAATTTTACATATGCTTTCTAGAATTTCTGATTCCTTCAAAGTGAATAGATGTCATCAAATCCAAAAAAAAAAAAATCTCCCCTAAGTATTGTCCAGTATTTAGCTACCAGCATAGTACTAAAAAAGAAGGAAATATTTCCTTCTAAGAAAAACACCATCTCCATAAGATTTCATCAAAATTATGTCCAATAGGGAAAAGATTAATGTGAAAGTATATGTCATATAATTATATCCTTATAAAGGACTTTTGCAGAAGCAGAAAACTACAACTCTATAATGTAGTAGAAAGTACTGCACTATTTTTGTTAGATTTTTAATATTTAAGCTATATGATCTTAGGATCTTATCTGAGAGAATAACAAGCACAACAATCAATCACAAGAGAAAATGAACACAAAGATTTTCCTTTGGGAAACCATAAAGGAGAAAACCCTGCAACTTCCTCAGAGATAGAATTAGCACCAAAAGTAAAACCCAAAGACAGTAAGATGATCTCCCGACAGTAGTAGTCTCTCTCTCTCTTGTCCCAGCTTCTTCTTTCTCTCTCAGTTATGCACAAAAACTGAGTGTGAGTGAATGTGTGTTAAATAGAGAGGCTCCCTCTCTATTTATACTAATTCCCGACTTGACAATAACTCACTAGGTCCGACTTCTCTAGGAGAGTCTAATAACCCTATGGCCCCACAACTGTGGGGACTTTAACCCTTGTTCAATAAGGAGGGTTACACTCTATGAATTTACATGACTTGTTTACATTATTGAATCTCCCGATAGGAACACCAGGGCATGACATGACTCAATTACATTACAGATACTTCCCGATAGAAACATCGAGGTACAATACATAGGATATACAAGTGAATACTTTTCGAAGTTACAAATACATCAACACTCCCTCTTAACTAGGAAGGTATTCTCTCGACACAATTTATCAGCACAAGTCTTCTTCTCTATATCATCTGGATCATCNAGTCGTCTTCATCACTGGATCTGGATCATCCCTGGATCATCATCAAGTCTGGATCTTCACTAGATCATCATCACTTCTAGATCATCACTTGATTTGGATCATCCCTAGATCATCATCAAGTCTGGATCATCACTTGATCTGGAGCATCACTGGATCATCACTTGATCTGAACCATCACTGGGTCATCATCACTGGTACTATCTCAATTCTACTCGTCACAGCAAGTTCTACAGAGCTAGCCCTTTTTCATGTTGGTTGTAGGACTAGCCTTCATGTAAGTCTTCATCGTCTTTAGCACTTATATCCGACCATAGAATGAACCATGTCAGAAAGGACCACCCAGCACTTACATCTGACCATGTGAGGAACATATCCATCACCATGTCAGAAAGGCATGTCCAGCACTCACATCTGACCATGGGAGGAATACATCCAAAACCCATGTCAAAAAGGCCCAACACTCACATCCGACCTCATCTTGTCAGAAAGGCTCTACACCTACATCCGACCTCATCTTGTCAGAAAGGATCTGCACTTACATCCGACCTCATCTTGTCAGAAAGGCTCTGCACTTACATCCGACCCCATCTTGTCAGAAAGGCTCTGCACTTACATCTGATCACGTGGGAACACATCCCACAATGACATCAGAATGGATCTGCACTTATATCTAATCATGTGGGAACACATCCCTCAATCACATCAGAATGGCTCTGCACTTATATCTGATCATGTGGGAACACATCCCTCAATCACATCAAAATAGCTTTGCACTTATAACTGATCATGTGGGAACACATCCCACAATCACATCAGAATGGATCTACATTGATCATGTGGAAACACATCCCACAATCACATCATAATGTCTCTGCACTGATCATGTGGAAACACATCCCACAATTGCATCAGAATGTCTCTGCACTGATCATGTAGGAACACATCCCTCAATCACATCATAATATCTCTGCACTTACATCTGACCATGTGAAGCTCAACCTTCCACCATGTCAGAATGGCCAACGAACACATCAATTCCCTTTGGAGGGAACCTCGATCTGGAGTACACCAAGCTTCTCCTTGAAGTACTCAAACTTCACTCTGGCTAATGGTTTGGTCAGCACATCAGCTATCTGCTCGTCCGCCGCAACATATTGGATCTTTACTGCTCCTCTCTACACCATATTCCCGATATAGTGATATTTGATCTCAATATGCTTTGAATTGTCATGGAACATTGGGTTCTCCGAAAGGTTCACACAGCTCTGGTTGTTGCAATATATACAAGTAGCATCCATCTGTAGATCAAATAAATCAGACAGTAGCTTTCTCAGCCATACTGCCTCACAACTAGGCGAACAAGCTGCAACATACTTATAACGTCCCCGACCCTCTGACCGGCGAAGAGGACGCTACTATACGTCAAATAATCTAGGCATCTAGCCCCATAAACATGAACATACATACATATAGTGCTGAAGTATGATACTTAAAACATAAAACATTTCACGAAGCATAATCATTCATATACACAATGGAAGCAAAACATATCAATCCACATTCATGTATATATAGATCAACATTTAACATGTATATCATTATTCATCAATGGTAAATATATAATTGCAGACACAAGTTAGGCAAGAGTACTTATCTTATAGAGAACTTGTTCCGCAACCAGCTACGTCGATGCAACGTTCCACCCAACCATAGGCCCGCGTGCTCCTTAATCTCTCAGCAACGCTGCCACCCCTAAGCCAGGCATGATTCCCCAAGGAATAAGGAACTAACAGGCTTACACGCAACCAAGGATAACAACACCACTAGGGTACACAGTTCATCCAAGCCAACACATTTGGTTTTATCAGGCGAACAGCAGATTAGCCAAGCCAACAAAGTTGGGTTTATTAGGCCATCTAGGAGGTGGGAAAGGCTATATGCTAATATGGTGACCCCATTAAAGAGCTACAGAAACCAACACTAGAACCATCCTGGCTTCTAGAACACCCACACACACCCAACACAAGGAATAAACCCTTTCGCTGCAATGCAATCCCTCAGACCCTGATCTCCCTTCTAGTGCTATTCAGGGGTTGTGGAGAAGAAAGCCAGCTCAGTAGCTCTATCTATGTGGTTCTCAATCCACCAGGTTTATCAAGCACCTCAAGCCCTCATTCACCACTCCAATGCAGTCCGAGGACAAAACCACTGCATGCAAGCAGCCAAGCATCTATTCAAGCTTTTACAGGGGGGAAACACAGTTGACCAGAACATAGGAACTCACAGAAGTCCTTCAAGCGATACCACCACAAAAGGGAAAAACACAGCCAAACAAATCATGGAAAATGACATCCCACGATCAACCCTGATCCCACAGCACACAAATCTCACTGCAGTCACTGGGAAAACTTACACAGACTGGGAATGGAAAATACCAGACTTCCAAACTCTACGTGAGAGACAAAACGCAACCCACAGAACTATGGATGCAATTATAGACACAATTTCAACGATGGGAAGAACAGAACATTAAGAAATTTTCCAATGGTGGAAAAAGACACTCTCTGAGTGATCAGAGGAGAGAAAACAATCCACCAACCCTTGAATTTGTGAGGTAGAGGAGAACCAACATCCCCGCAGGCCAACAATCTATGCGAAAAAGGGAAGGCGAACCCACAACAATCGAAATGTGGAACCTTTAACTCAATTCATGTGAAGAAACTGAACATCCACATTCAGGGTAGTGGGCAATCCAACAGACGCGTCGTGGAGATAGAGAGAGTGAGCGGGCGTGGGCATGGTGGTGGTTTTCCTACCAGACAATCATTGTCCCAACTAACAATGGAAATACTTAAGGGTGGTGGTGACACATGGCTTTCCCCCATGACTCAATGTTCAACATTCCCCTTCCTTATCCTTTGGAATCATGCCCCTTCTCAATTTAGTTGCCGTGAACATAGCTGGTTGGGTTATTTAATTAAAATGTGTGTTTACATGTTGCCACAATTAAATATATGCCGTATGTCCCAATATACCATTGGTGACCATTCTCAAAACAGAAACACAACATAACCAAATTGATGGTGGGGCCTTGGCCTTTAACTCTGCACCAAGATTATTTACAATATGTGTATCATGTATTTTTAATGCAATCGGGTTTAAAACCAGGGTATTACATTCCCCTCCCCCTTCAATAGCACTATCCTCAGTGCTTTACAAAATTTGAACAAAATGCTACACTGGTACCGCCTTAGTGTTCCGTAGGCTTGAACAAAAATGGATGTGCCAATTGCATGGCATCCTCCAGCTCCCACGTAGCCTCTTCAGGTCCGTAGTGCTCCCATTGCACCTTTACCTGCCCTATGGCTCGGTTCCAGAGCATTGTGACCTTCCTATCGAGGATGCGCATTGGCTCAATTTGGAACTCTCCCTCGGGTTCCACCTAGATCACATCCCAATTTATCACATGGTTAGGATCATGTACATATTTCTTAAGAAAAGAAACATGAAAAACATTATGAGCTCTAGTACTAGCAAGAAATGCAAGTCTATATGCAACAAGCCCTATTCTTTCAAGCACTTCAAACGGTCCACAGTATCTAGGTGACAGCTTGGCACAACTTCCAAGCTTCAATGAACTTTTATTTTCCTTCACTCTGAGGTAAACATGATCCCCAACACTGAACTCTCTGTTCATCCTATGCTTATCTGCATAGATTTTATGTCTGTCTTGTGCTGCTTTCAGATTCTGCCTGATCCTTACAACCTCTTGCTCCATTTCCTTGAGCAATTCTGGTCCAAACACAACTTTTTTCACTGGGTTATCCCAAGTCACTGGTGTCCTACACCTTCTTCCATACAAGGCTTCATACGGACTCATCCCCAAGGATGCCTGTTGTCCATTGCTGTAAGCAAACTCTACCAAGTGTAAGTAATCTTCCCACTTGGTTGGTTTGTCCATCACATACATGCGAAGCATATCTTCAAGCACCTGATTAACTCTTTCTATCTACCCATCTGTCTGAGGATGGTAGGTAGTGCTGAATTTTAACTTTGTACCCAAATCTGCAAACAATCCCTTCTAGAAATTGGAAGTGAACTTAACATCTCTGTCAGAAACTATTTCCTTCGGCAATCTATGCAATTTGAAAATCTCCTTCATGAATATCTTTGCAATGTCATCAGTCTTGTGCGTAGACTTCACTGGTATAAAATGTGTTGCTTTAGTCAACTTGTCTACTACAACCATGATGGAGTCATGTTGTCTCCAAGTCATCGACAATCTTGTAATAAAATCCATCGAAATAACTTCCCATTTCCATTCTGGAACTGGAAAAGGCTACAACAAACCTACTGGATGTTGATGCTCAACCTTTACCTATTGACATTTCAAGCACCTTAAAATGTATTCAGCCATGTCCTTTTTCATACCTGGCCAAAAGTACTGCCTTCTAGCTGCAGCAATTGTCTTCTGATATTATGGATGACCAGAATACGGAGCTTGATGGATTTCATCCATAACAATTCTCCTCAAATATGCTACATTCGGAATATAAAATTTTTCCTTTAAAAGTGAGAAGTCCATCTTCTTCCACTTTATATCCCTCATACCTCTTCTCAAGACTTTGCTGCTGCAATTTGTCTTTTACCTGCTCATACAATTCATCTCCGGCAACATGATTAACAATCTGCTGCCTCAATTCTGATTGGAAAATACCAAGAGATGCCACATGCATTTCCTGTACCTTCCTGCTGAGTGCGTCACCTACCTTGTTCAGTTTTCCTTTTATGTGCTTGATTTCAAAATCAAACTCACATAGAAATTCCAGCCATCTCGCTTTCCTAGCATTTAGAGTAGGTTGATCAAACAAATACTTCATGCCACATTGATCTATTCTGAGTTCAAATCTTCCACCCATCAATTAATGTCTCCACATCTTGAGAGCATGTACTATGGCTGCAAGCTCTTGATCATGAGTGGCATAGTTCTTCTCATGTTCCTTCAACTTTCTTGAATCATAACATATCACGTGGTTGTCCTGCATGAGGACTCCTCCAAGCCCTTGTCTGCATGCATCAGTACACACCACAAAGTCTTTCTCTGGGTATGCAACTTTCAATACTGGTGCACTGGTGAGAAGATTCTTCAACCGCTGGAAGATTTCTTCACACTTCGAAGTCCATTCGAACTTTATTCCCTTCTTTTGCAAAGAAGTGATGGCATGTGCAACCTTGGAAAATCCTTCAATGAATCTCTTGTAGTATCCTGCAAGTCCCATAAAAGATCTTACATCCGTCACATTTGTTGGAGTAGGCCAATTCATAATGGCTTCAATCTTTTCAGGGTCTACTGATATACCCTCTTCTGAGATAATGTGACCCAAATACTGAATTCTATCCCTGTAGAAGTCACACTTTCTCAGCTTTGCATATAGCTGATGTTCCCTGAGCACTTGCAATCTCAATCTCAAATGCTCTTCATGCTCTTCCTCATTCTTAGAATAAACAAGAATGTCATCAAGGAAAACAAGAACAAACTTGTCCAAATACTTACTAAAGACACTGTTCATAAGGCACATAAATGTGGTTGGTACATTTGTGAGACCAAATGGTACCACTACGAACTCATAATGTCCATACCTTGTCCTGAAGGCTGTCTTATGAATGTCTTCATCCTTGATTCTCACCTGATGGTAACCAAACCTCAAGTCAATCTTGGAAAATACCTTTGCTCCTCTCATTTGATCAAAGAGGTCATCAACCCTGGGCAAAGGATATTTATTCTTCACAGTAACCTTGTTCAACTGTCTGCAATCAATGCATAACCTGAGTGTACCATATTTCTTCTTTACAAACAAAACCAATTCTCCCCAATGAGACACACTCGGTCGGATATACTTCTTTTCCAACAGCTCTTGCAGTTGCATATTCAACTCTAGAATCTCCAGTGTACTCATCCTATAGGGTGTCTTGGACACTGGTGCTGCTCCTAGCACAAGTTCAATGGTGAAATCAATGTCCCTCTTTGGAGGAAGCCCTGGAATCTCATCGGGAAACACATCCTTGAATTCCTGTAACACTTGATAGTCCTCCAACCTAGGAGTTTCATATCCTGTTGGTTCCAAAATATGAGCTACATACAACTAGCAACCCTTCCTCCAGAATTTCTTGAATTGCATTACTGAAACCTGTCTTACTGAAATTACTTTCAGAATACCTTTCACAACTATCAACTTTCCTTCTTCATCCATGCATTCGAAAGTCTTGTTATAATAGTCAAGCTTCACTCGGTGAGCTTCTAACCAAGCCATTCGAATGAGATCATAGGAACCAAGAGGTAGAACATTCAGATCTACACAAGTGATCAATCCATCCATAACCAATGGACATTTCTCTACCACTTCACTGACCTTTCTCTTAGTCCCAGTGGCTAGCTAAACTAACCAAGATTTTCTATGCTTTACCTTCTTAAAAGCACAACTCTCCACTACCCTAGGAGTGATATAGCTGTGAGTAGAACTAGGGTCAATCAAAATAGAAATAGATTGTTCAACAATATTACCTACGACTTCAACCACAGTTGACTGATGATCTTCCTGGCGGTCCTCCATTGCTACATAAATTCTAGGGACTGCTCTGGCTACCTGACCCACTATTTCTGCTCCCTGAATTTTATAAGCTGGTCTTGCACTTTCATTCTCAAGTGGACAATATCTACGCAAGTGAGGTCCTTCACATTTCCAACATTTGAGTGGACCTTTAATCGGATGTGGCTCTTTAGGCTTTCCACCTGTCACTCCAACTGGATTACTCGTAGCTTGGGATGGCTGCTTCTGTTGATTCCTGAATGTAGAAGGTTTGAAACCTTTCTTTCTTTGGTCAAACTTTTCATTCTTCTTGTCCTTCCATGCCTTATGGTAATCAGGTTTACCTTTGCTTTGCCCATAGCAATATTTAGCCTTTCTTATTGCTTCTTCAAGAGTTATCAGCTCATAGAACTCAATTATATCTTTGTAGGCTTGAGGCAATCCACTTAGAAACTGCTGGATCTTCACTTTTTCATCTCTGATGTACCAGACATACCTCAAAAATTCCAAGAATTTATTTGCATATTCATCCATGGTTTGCTGTCCCAATAATCCTGCACCTGAAAGTACTTCTTTATCCCAGGAATCCAAGCTTCAGCTTCTTGTCCCGTCTTTATCTCACCATCAAATGTAGGAGGTTTAGCTTTCCTAAATTCATCTCGAGAGTGATCCCTATGGTTCCTTCTCCTTTTCCTTTTATGAGAAGATGAACTTGTAAATCCACTGGATTTTTCAGAGTCCGATGATCCACTGGAAGTCCTTCTCCTTCTCCTAGTGCTGCTCTTACTGGCTTCTGGCCTTGATGTACCTCGTCTAGAATCTATCTTTTTTTGTAAATCTGTCAAACTCTGCAATATGGCAGCATTCAACTAATGCTGCTCTTCTTGGGATTTAACCAAGCTTCTCATGGTGGCCGCAACCTTGGACGGTGTCCCCTAGAATCTCCTTCCATTAGACTCTATGTCATCATTTCCATTACGGACATTTTCTCCCATGGCATCTTCTGCTCACTCGTAAGAATCCCGAGCATCATACCCATCATGGGTTCTCATGACTGAACCACCTCTTACTTTACCAAACTGTTCTTTCTGGAGTGCTTCTCTTGGAAGTTATCTAAAGTTCTGCAAATGTGTTAGTAGCAAACTGTTAGATGCATAACATTAATATAAATCAAAACTACTTACCTTTTCTTCTGGAAATTTTTATAAACAACAATTATGCTAAAACATAGATTTTTCCCTATTTCTTTTCAACCCTGTGACCGCTAATAATCTGCTGAAATCCGCTGAAAACCTGCTGGAAGACAGTCAAAAACTGCATAAAAAATCATTGAGAACTTCTTTCGAAAAACCTAAATTCCTTAATCCCTAATCAGACCTCATCCTAGCTATTATGCCGACAATGCGGTAGTCAAACGCCTATTTCATCGACGGACTGTTCCATTATTCCTCTCCGACATTTCGGTGGCAAAATGACTAAACTCCCGATCTGTATCGGCGAGCAAATCAACTGTTCATCGGGTGCGCAGTTGCTTGAGCAACCGCAACGACGGAAAGAAATATTACTATGATTTCTGTGGCAACCGACTGAGCTTCCAATCGATGATTCGATCATTAACAAATTTTCGATGCCTTATTTAAAATTTTCTTCCAATCGGGTCTATTAGCCTGCGTCTTATCCACGACCTGTTGATCTATTTTTGTCCGCAGTATTGGGTCCGTAACTTTCTACTATTCCGAGCTTCCTGGTGTCGATGACCTGTTGTTTAATTCTGTTTTCCATATCAAATCCTTAGTAGACTATCGCTCTGAAATTCGTCGGCTATAGCCTAGGATAACTGTTGCGTCGACGGTCGGGTGCCCTACGAATCGGCTAGTTAGTCGTCAAGTTTTCCACAACGGTGGCCAACAATATCCTTAAGTCTTTCACAGTCATAAGTATTTCGACGATCAAAACCCCTAGAAGCTACGTCATCGACGCTCGGGTGCACTCCTCATCAGGTGGTTAGTCTTTTCGATCTCCACAACGGCGAATGTTCAACAAAATTTACCTGTCGTAGCTCATTGATGACCGCATCATCTGATCATCGGAAATGTGATCAACTAACCATCGCCGATGGCCGATGATTCCATGCCTTAGAAAAAATTTCAAAATTTTTCTCTTCCTTTCCGAACCTTCATCGGCTCAACAATCACTTATTTTCCGCTGATCCGTTTTTTATCTGTCGGTGAAAACTTTCTCTATCTTTCACTGACTCTATCTGATCCATCTCCCCTATCCTTCTCCGATCAAGTAAATTCTTGTCACAGCCATAATCCACTAACACCTCGGCATTGACGAGTGGAAGACTAAAGCATCAGCGGTTTAGTTCGATCAACAGCCGCAATGGTGGCTCATCATCTTCAATCCTTTTCCGATCGGCCATCCAATCCACTAATGCTTTTCGATCGACGAACTGAAGCATGATTTTGACCAGCATCGACAGTCGTAGCTTCCCTGTCGGAAGACTAGTGCTCTAGGATTCTGCAACGATGGACGCACGAAACACTATCTTCTTCCAATGGCCGACGATTTCAGGCTTTAGAAAAAAATTTAAACTTTCTTTACGGCATCGGCGGTCGCAGGCTCTATCTGTCGGAAGGATAGTCTTCTATCTATCCACAACGATGGCTCGCATCATCTAATACCTTCCATTGTTCATCGGCGATGCATACTACTAACATGCTCTGATTGCCGACGAAGTCAACACTTCAAAAAAATTTGAAATTTTGCGCCATCAGCGGTCAGAGGCTCTACCCATCGGAGGCATAGTGGTCTAGCCATCCGCAAAGGTGGAATTCAATCGGCTAAGCATCAGCGATCCATCTATCTAAGTGTCCCAATGTGCCAATGGCCAAACACTTAAAAATTTTCCAAACTTTTTCCTCCGCAGTCTTCCGCCGCATCGGTCGTCGGATGGCCTTACCACTAAGTGCTCTGCCGCATCGGAAGAACTTGTCACTATGTTTTTCGATGGGTCGATGGTTCCAGCACTTAGAAAAATTTTGAATTTGAGGTTTTTCTGTCACAATTTTCTGATTATTGTTGGGCAGAAGGCAACCTACTTCTGCTATCTGATCTGTCATGGCCCATTCAGGCCCATGCTGCAACTAGAGCTCTGATACCACATTGTAATGTCCCTGACCCTCCAACCGGTGAAGAGGACGCTACTATACATCAAATAATATGGGCCTCTAGCCCCATGAACATGAACATACATATATATAGTGATGAAGCATGATACTTAAAACATAAAACATTTCATGAAGCATAATCATTCATATAAACAAAGGAAGCAAAACATATCAATCCACATTCATGCATATATAGATCAGCATTTAACATGTATATCATTATTCATCAATGGTAAATATATAATTGTAGACACAAGTTAGGCAAGAGTACTTATCTTATAGAGAACTTGTTCCGCAACCAGCTATGTCGCTGCAACGTTCCACCCAACCATAGGCCCATGTGCTCCTTAATCTCTCAACAACGCTGCCACCCCCGAGCCGGGCATGATTCCCCAAGGAATAAGGAACTAACAGGCTTACACGCAGCCAAGGATAACAACACCACTAGGGTACATAGTTCAGCCAAGCCAACACAGTTGGGTTTATCAGGCGAACAACAGATTAGCCAAGCCAACAAAGTTGGGTTTATCAGTCCATCCAGGAGGTGGGAAAGGCTATATGCTAAGTTTGTGAGCCCATTGAAGAGCTACAGACACCAACACCAGAACTAGTCTGGCTTCTAGAACACCCACACACACCCAACATAAGGAATCAGCCCTTTCTCTGCAATGTAGTCCCTCAGACCCTAATCTCCCTTCCAATGCTATTCAGTGGTTGTGGAGAAGAAAGCCAGCTCAGTAGCTCTGTCTATGTGGTTCTCAATCCACTAGGTTTATCAAGCACCTCAGGCCCTCATTCACCACTCCAATGCAGTCCGAAGACAAAACCACTGCATGCAAGCATCCAAGTAGTTATTCAAGCTTTTACAGGGGGAAAACATAGTTGACCAGAACGTAGGAACTCACAGCAGTCCTTCAAGTGATACCACCACAAAAGGGAAAAACATAGCCAAACAAATCGTGGAAAATGATAGCCCATGGTCAACCTTGAGCCCACAGCACACAAATATCACTGCAGTCGCTGGGAAAACTTACACAGATCGTGAATGGAAAATACCAGACTTCCAAACTCTATGTGAGAGACAAAATGCAACCCATAGAACTATGGATGCAATTAAAGACACATTTTCAATGATGGGAAGAACAGAACGTAAATAAATCTGCCAATGGTGGAAAAAGACACACTCTTTGCATAATTAGAGGAGAGAAAACAATCCACCAATCCTCGAATTCGTGAGGTAGAGGAGAACCAACATCCCTGCAAGCCAAGAATCTGTGCGAAAAAGTGAAGGTGAACCCCCAACAATCGGAATGTGGAACCTTTAACTCAGTCTACGTGAAGAAACTGAACACCCACGATCGGGGTAGTGGACAGGCCAACAGACGCGTCGTGGAGAGAGAGAGTGAGCAGGCATGGGCGTGGTGGTGGTTTTCCTACCAGCCAATCGTTGTCCCAACTAACAATGGAAATACTTAAGGGTGGTGGTGACACATGGCTTTCCCCCATGACTCAATGTTCAACATTCCCCTTCCTTATCCTTTGGAATCATTCCCCTTCTCAATTTAGTTGTCACGAACATAGCTAGTTGGGTTATTTAATTAAAATGTGTGTTTACATGATGCCACAATTAAATATATGTCGTATGTCCCGATATACCATCGGTGACCATTCTCAAAACAGAAACACAACATAACCAAATCGATGGTGGGGCCTTGGCCTTTAGCTCCGCACCAAGATGATTTACAATGTGTGTATCATGTATTTTTAATGCAAGCAGGGTTAAAACCGGGGTATTACAATGCTCTGCTTCAGTTGTACTCAATGCCACACAAGATTTCTTCCTACTAAACCAGGAGATCACACCTGATCCCATACTAAAGAAACATCTTGAAGTGCTCTTTCTATCAATGGCACTGCCTGCCCAATCCAAATCCACATAAACTTCCAGGTTAATATTCTGATTCGCCTCATACTTGAGCCCATAATCAACTGTACCCTTCAGGTACCTCAGAATATTCTTTGCAGCATTCAAGTGAACATGTCTCGGATTCATCAAGAACTGGCTCAATGTGTTCACATCAAAGAAAATATCTAGTCTCATATTCATCAGGTACATCAAGGACCCAATCATCTGATGATACATCGTAGCATCAACCCATTCTGATGAAGCATCACTCAATAGCTTCAATTTCAAATCCATAGGTGTGTTCATGGCCTTACAGTCCATCATCCCAAACCTCTTCAGGATCTCCACTACATACTTCCCTTGTCCCAAGGAAATTCCATCTGCATTCTGCCACACCTCCATGCCTAGAAAGTAGTGCATCATACCCAAGTCCTTCATTTTGAACTCGGCAGCAAGCTTCCTCTTTGTATCAACAATCAAACCATCCTCACCTGTTACAAATATATCATCTACATACAGTAGGAGTATCACTGGGTTCCCTTCTTTAACCTTGTAGTAAAGGTTGGAATCTGCTTTACTCTTGGTAAAGCCCAAACTGGATAGGAAGCTGTCAATTCTGCCGTACCATGTCCTCGGTGCATATTTCAAACTGTACAGGGATTTCTTTAACTTACACACATGAGTCTTTCTGTCATGTGTCTCAAAACCGAGTGGTTGCTCCACATATACTTCCTCTTCTACTACACTGTTCAAGAAAGTTGTCTTGACATCCATCTGGTGTACTTTCCATTTCATTACTGCAGCTAAATCAAGTACTGATCTAATGGAGGTATATCTGGCTACAGGTGCAAAGGTTTCTTCATAATCTATTCCTTCTTTCTAGGAGAAACCACAAGCCACAAATCTTGCTTTATATTTCTCTATGCTACCATCTGCAGGATGCTTGATCTTATAGATCCATTTGGAAGTCACAACAGACTTCCCCTTTGGTCTTGGGACAATATCCCAAACATCGTTCTTCATGATCAATTGATACTCTTTGATCATAGCATCCTTCCATTCTTTCTTTTATGATGCTTCTTTATAGTTGGAAGGTTCTTTATCAATGAAGTCACATAATAGGGCTACATAACTAGAGTAGGACCTGGTTCTTTTCCTCTCTCTGTGTATCTCTTCTGGAGCCCCATATCTTTATGCACCTTGGATAGCTTCTCGTACCCATGTAGGTTTCCTTTTGTGAGGATTCTTCTCCTGAGGTGGATCTGTAGGCTCTTGAGGTTCTTCTATTTCTCATTCTTCTTCTTGAGTTGCATCATTCATGGTTGTGTCATGAATTCTGGGTACTTCTGTTTCTTCAGGTTATTCAATAGGTCTCTTTTTGGATTTGTTGTAAGCTAAGTCTTCATCAAATGTTACATCCCCACTGATGTCGATCTTCTTGAATCCTGGGAAGTATATTCTGTAAGCCTTCGATCTTTCAGAGTATCCCACAAATATACCCTTCTTTCCTGAAGGATCTAACTTTGTCCTCTTTTCTTTTGGAATGTGTATGTACACTGGACAGCCAAATATTATGAGATGACTGACTTCTGGTTTCTTGCCGAAAAACACTTCTTCAGGTGTCTTGTTCTTGAGTACTCGATGTGGAGTACGGTTTTGTACATACAAAGTTGTCCCAGCAACTTCTTCCCATAGATGCATGGGAAGATCTTGATCATTAAGGATTTCCCTTGCAGCTTCCATGATCATTCTATTCTTTCTTTCTGCAACCCCATTTTTTTTTGGATTATATCGAGTGGTCAACTCCCTCTTAATCCCTGAATATTTGCATAATTCCTTGAATTCATTTGATGTGAATTCTCCACCATTATCTGATCAGAAAATATTGATCTTCTTCTTTGTGTAGTTTTCGATCAAGGCTTTGAATTCCTTGAGCTTGCTGAATACTTCATCTTTGTTCTTCATGAAGTATATCCATGTCTTCCTAGAAATATAATCAATGAAAGAAACATAGTATACATACCCGCTTAATGAACTGGATGACATCGGACCGCATACATCATAGTGAATGATTTGCAAGATTCCTTTAGCCTTGCTTTCGCTACTTGGAAATGTCTTCTTTGTGTTCTTTCCTTTCGCACATCCCTTGCATACTCCTTCATGTTTTGCTTGTATTTCTGGAAGACCTTCAATAGCTTTGATTGCAAGTGGTAGTGCACATGTGCAAGCCTTCTATGCCAAAGTTCATTTGCTGCTGAGTCATGAACCAAAGCTTGTTCTGGATGGCCCTTTAATCTGTATAGTCCTCCCTCTTGTTCTCCAATTACTACTGCATCGTCAATAGTCTTTCCTTTTGGCCACATGAGAACTTGTCCATCTATAAATGCAACTCGCATGCCTTTTTCATCTAATGTAGATTTGGAGAGAAGGTTCTTCTTTAGTCCTGGTACAAATAGGACATCCTTTATTTTCATAAACTTTCCAAAGTCTAATTTGTAGGAGGATTCTCCACTACCTTTTATTGGATAGTCTTAGTAATCCCCAAGTTTCACCTTGTGGGGTGATTCATGTTCTGATAGTTTCATAAATGATTCTTTGAATCTCGTCATGTGTTTGGAAGCCTCACTGCCTATAATCCAATCATTGCTTCCATGTGTGATGTTTCCCATGAGAGCAGAAATCAAAACATATTCTTCATCACTTGAACAGTCATCATTGTCTTGTTTGATTCTCTTCTTGGAAGACTCATCATCTTCTACAGCATGAGCATGATGTCTTTTCTTGTTTCCCTTCCTCTTGTGAGATCTATCTTTGTTTCTAGGACAATCTCTTGCAAGGTGTCCTCTTTCATCAGATGTATAGCAAATTTACTTAGACAAATCTTTGTTAGATTTTCTAGTGTTTTCTTTTGGCGAGAGTGCTTACCTTTGTGATGGTATGTTCTAATTTTCTTGGATTGTACTATGAAATCTTGATATTCACTTCCCATATTTTCTTCTCGTGCTAATATTTGAGCTTCTTCTTGTGAGCATTCCTCCCATAGTCTGCTAAACTTGATTAGCTTCCTTCTGGCACAGATCCCTTGAATTAAAGAGTCCCATGCCCTAAGGAGACAATTCAAGGTGGTCATCACAATTTTTGCATTCTCTACTTCTTCATCTACCACTTCAAGTTGTTCCTTGATCTGAGAGACCCTTGTAAAGTAATACTGGATGGTCTCTGCATTCTGGATCGTTACATTCTTCAATTGATTTCTCAGATTCATCTTCTGGTTTATGTTCTTCCCTTCAAATAGCTTGGTCAAGGCATCAAACATCTCTTTAGGTGTCTTTAGGGAGGACACCTGTGGTATGAGGTGATCCTTGATTGAATCAGCAATAATCCTCTTATCCATGACCAATTTCTTCATGTGTAAGGCCTTAGCCTCATCTCCCTCTGGAACTGGAACCTCTTCATTGATGTAAGAGTCCAACTCATTTTCTTCTAGGACCAGGGAGATCCTATACTTCCAAGCTCGGAAGTTATCAACTCCCTCAAACTTTTCATCAAGCTTGGTATGATGAGACATCTTAATAGAGAACCTCAAATGAAAGCAAAAGATTAGATCTTACTAGGTTAAGATGTCGAAATTGGATCTGGAGCTGAATTTCTGCAGAGCTGGTTTTCTAGTTCAAGAGCAGATTAGGGTTTGACTTTCCTGGAGTTCTACCCAACCAAAAACTTTGATCTTGATCTTTAAACTTTGATTTTGGGGAGGAGATCAATCCATGCCTGGGCTCACTCAAAAATTCCACTTCTATGGAAAGCCCTAATTTCTCGCAGTAAAACTGAAAATGCTCAGAATCAGATTCTGCTTTGACAGAAAGATGTGCCCTAGAGAGGAGGGTCGGCCTAGCCTCCTTTTGCTGAAAATCTATGGAGAAAGATCCAAAAAGTAGGAAGCCCTACCTTCAGCAGTTGCACAATGTCTTATTCTTAGGTTAGCTCTGATACCATGTTAGATTTTTAACATTTAAGCTATATGATATTAGGATCTTATCTGAGAGAATAACAAGCACAACAATCAATCACAAGAGACAATGAACACAAATATTTTCCTCGGGAAACCATAAAGGAGAAAACCCCACAACTTTCTTAGAGATAGAATCAACACCAAAAGTAAAACCCAAAGACAGTAAGATGATCTCCCGACAGCAGTAGTATCTCTCTCTCTTGTCCCAGCTTCTTCTTTCTCTCTCAGTTATGAACTACAACTAAGTGTGAGTGAATTTGTGTTAAATAGAGAGTCTCCCTCTCTATTTATATTAATTCCCGACTTGACAATAACTCACTAGGGCCGACTTCTCTAGGAGAGTCTAATAACCTTAGGGCCCCACAACTGTGGGGACTTTAATCCTTGATCAATAAGGAGGGTTACACTCTATGACTTTACATGACTTGTTTACATTATTGAATCTCCTGATACGAACATCGGGGCATGACATGACTCAATTACATTACAGATACTTCCCGATAGAAACGTCGAGGTACGATACATAAGATATACAAGTGAATACATTCTGAAGTTACAAATACATCAACAATTTTGGCCATCTTTGTTGAAACTCTAAATAAAATAGGGATGGGCATATTCAGCCACATGACCTTCCACTTCTTCCCTAATAATCCATTGAAAAAAATCCAACTATAACCCATCTTTTGATGATCCATATACAACTTTATTTTTTTGAGTAAATGTTGGTAAGTAATATGTTATAACCAACTTGTAAAAGTTTTATTTCATCAAGGTTTTAACAAATAATTTCCATGGAATCTTTCCCCCACATCAACTTTATCACCCAAAGAGAATATCCAAAACATTGAATTTTTTAGGCACCTTTTCTCAAAAGCAAGCATAATTGTTAATTATTGGAGCCTTGACCCAACCCTACTTTGAGTTTTAAGACATGAGATCCACTCAAAAGTTTAACTTCCCCTGCCCCACATAGTTGTGCATCTCCCTGTGATGTACCATCAAAATATGCCCAAAATCTAGAGATTGATATACAACTTCCTCATAAATTTGCCTTGATGGATTTTCATTTTCCCCCTTGTCTAAATCTATTTAGAATGTTAAAACTTTGACAAGCACATTGGATCGAAAGAATGGATCTACAATCTAAGAGACTAGCATTCCTTGCCAACCAAATTCCCCAATAGGTCAAGAGTGGAAAATATTTGTACCTTTTTACCCTCATATTACCACACCAAGTCTTAAAAATGTCTTGAATAGAATGACCCTTCCATGTTTCCTTAAGTCTAGTGATACCTTCCTTGTCCTTCCAAACTTGAACAACATAAGAAGAAGACATCAACCGATGGTTTTTTCATTTTCTTTGCGTTATGGGCAACTATTAGGTGTAAAATTCAGTGAAGCATAGGATCATCAAGACTGCAGAATTCAAATGGAGAATAAGATTGTAGAAGAGAGAGAATCAATGTAGTAAACTCTACTCAATAATTCATAAAGAATAAACACCCATGAGACCAATAATTGGAATAATATTCATTATCCATTTATCAATGTAAATCCACATATTCATTAAATAATATGTAATACAATGGTTATACATATAGGAGAATTCGAATGCTTAAAGATAAGATTCGAATCTACCAACTCAGACTGACTCCGGAGCTAACTCAATGTGGTAAAATCACCACCAGAGATCACTAAAACAATTCACAATTAGTTAACTGAAGAGAGCAGGTGAGCAAATGGGCCCTACTTCCCCTGAATGATTGAAATCAGTGCTATGATGACCGAGAGTGATCTAACTAATGGGAATCAGAGCATAACTGGACTCAACTGAATACCTACTAGAGTCAACTATTGGAGACTGCTGGTGGCACTTAGAGTGGGTTCCTAAATTATAGTGATTGGTCCTTGGGGCACCTAAACTCATGCAGACAGGTGCAGTAAATGGAAGGTGTCCCTTAGGTGTGTCCCCCATGCACTAGTGAAGTGATGAAGACCTCTTAAGCAATGAAAATAGACAAATAGACTATGCGGTCAAAGGAAGGATTAATAATAATCCCAACATTAGGGCACTATAACCATTTTTTCTGCATATTGTCCCAAGCTAAAACTTTGTTATTGAGCACCAACAACATAAAAGTTTGTGCTTTTGAAGGACATTTAAACTTTCAAACCTGCTTCCACCACCAAATTTTCTCTCATGTAACTTCACTATCACTTAAAAACTTGTAGCCCATCTTGGGAGAGTATAATCCAGATGGATTCTTTGACCCAATCAAACATTACTTTTCATCTTTTAATCTTAGATGACTAGAACTAGGAGGTATATACTCCATCAAAGCTTGTTGAACTAGAGTTTGATATATCTCAATATATAAAGGAGAATGCCAATATTAAAAGAAAGACATTTGAGAGAGAAATAGAACCCGATGGTGAAACCCATATCCTGTTGCAGCTCGGTTTGAAGATCTTCTCCATTGGACCACTGGGAGAGAAATATAATTTGATGGTGAGACCCATCTCCTCTCGTGGCTGAGTTTGAACTTTGAATATCTTGTCCATTGGAATATTGGGAGCATGCCTCTTCCTTGTTGCTATATTTTGTCCACTGCCAAATTCAACCCCAATCCCACTTCTGCTTGAAGGATTCTTCATAAATAAAATAAAATAAAATAAAATAAAAAGTGTCCTCATTTATATGTACCTTAGTTGTTGATTCCATGTTAGCTACACCAACAAAATCCTTTTTTGACATAATTTTTCTTTGGTTGGGAGAAACATTTTACATTATCCAATTCCTCTTTTTGGGAGGTCCAATAAATGGCCCTTGATTTAAAATTAGGTTCTTTTAACTTCTGCTTTGCAGAATTTGCATGTCCAAGAGAAATTCCCACCACTACAAGCAATGTTACCCCGAGGGACTTCGCTTATGGTTACATATTTCAAGTGTGGGTATTTGTTGTCTTGATTAAATTTTCTTGTTGTTGGAGCTTTTCCCAATAATGGAAACTCCATTTCTAGCTAATGGAGCAGTAAAATAAGCATTACAACGCTTCGACGTGGAGAACTAGGAGGAACATCCACATGGGGCATTTCCCCCTTCCTTTGAGCAGCAACCTTTGATGACTGAGCCATAGTTTCAGAGTTCCAATAGATCTGTGGAACATTGTTGTTATTAATCTTATAAATCACAAACTCAAAATGAGAAAACAAAATGCAAAGTTTTAGATGCACCAAATTTGTAACACTAAGAGTCTTGAGCTTCTCCTCCTCTTCACACACACTCTGCCTTCTCTGAAATGAATGTGAATGGTTTCATGGAATCAGAGCCCATACATGGAGCATTTCAAACCAAAAAAAGTGTTTTTTTATGGGCCATGTGTTGGACACAATGGACCTGCATGTCCATGACTCTATGTCTCCGAGAGAGGGATTCGAGACACGTAGTCCCTATGCAATGAATCTTGTTTCTTTATTTCTTGCAATCTCTTTTCAAATGGCCAACTTTAACTTGGTAAAATAATTTCAAGTTCTTAATAGTATATTTACTTGGATTTGTACCTGTAAATGTTGCTTTATTGTTGCTTCTTTTTTCTCGCTTTTGCTTTCCTTTTCCTTTGAACTTTGCTACAAAATAACTTTTGATGCTCAGTCGTTGTTTTTGAGCTGCTTTTTTCGCATCTCCTTCTGCAGCCACTGACTGGACAACTTCTAAAATGTATTGTATCAGTAGATTTAGAAGTAACAATAACAGTCTCAATGAACTTTTCAAAGGATGGAGGGTAAGCTCTTTAATGTGATGACAAACATGCCCTCCTCATCAACCTTTTCTACATGTAGCCAATAATTGATCACAAATTTCCTTGAAGTTCAGTATATGCTCCCAAATTGATTATCCTTCCATTTTCATTCAAAAACACATATTTTTTAGGTAAAATGATCTACTTATAAGTTTTGTGCATTTTCCGTAATCTTCTCCATATTTTGCATGTATCTTCTGCAACCTGCAATTGTGGGAGTATATAAACTGTCATAGAAAGATATATACGTATGGCGACTTCTATGTTCATGGCATCAAATACTTTTTTATCCTTATCTTCGAGGTCTCTGGCATCTTTTTTTGTTACCACTCCCAAGTTCCAACAAACACCTGCACTTTAAATAACAATCATCCTAAGATTGTGCCCGCTAATGTTTTGACTGGCTTCAAGCATAATATTAGAGAGACTTTCCATCTTCATCGTTGTTGATAAATAAATGTGCCAAGGGCTGGTTATTATCAATTTTTCTAAAAAATTCTTCAACCTCAGAATGACAAGCAAATTTTGAAAAGTTACGTCCAATTCTTTTTTATATGCTCAAACCATCATTTTTTTGTTTGACCAATTGAAATCCTCAACAATTATCTCATACTTTAAACCTGCCACAACTTTGTTCAGAATTTCTATCTCCAGATTTGTAAACCATTTCTTGCTGGAGAAATTGTCACAACCTTGTTTCTTTGAACTCTTGTATAATGGAATTGTCCATACTCTACTGTACTAATATTACCCTGCTACAATAATTTTCCACTCACAATTTAATTCCCACTATCAAACAGTATTGTTGCATCTCTACGAACCTTTCTAGGCCTCCACAAATTGCATGGGTTGTCATATTTTATCAGTACCATTGGGGTGAAGTAGGGATGTTCTCTCTCCCCCACACTATTCAAGATATATATAGATGTGTTGGAATATTTTTTGTGGGAGCATATCCGGGTCAAGGATGGTAGCTTCCTTCACTATGTCTTGATCTCTATCCCTACTTTTTGCCAACAATTTAGTTCTCCTTGCCTCCATTCTGGAGGTTCTCCAGAGACAGCAAGACACCTTATCAAGGTTTTTTTATCTTCGACAGTTGATGGTCAACAATTGTAAAACCAAGGTTATGATCTTGAATGGCTAGCAGAATGTCCTATTATATTTCCATTTCTATATCATGATGAGGAGATTGAGATCACCATTTCCTACACTTACATAAATGTTCAATTTTAAGAGCCTTGGTGTAGTTTGATACCGACTCTCCAGCCTCAAAGCAACATGGCTGTGGTTCCTAGCCTTTCTGGAGCAACATTTTTTCAATACCATTTTAGGACATTTTGTTCAAGATGGAACTTGTGGACAACGTAATCAACCCCATATTTTTTTGAAAAATATATTGTTTATTCACAAAAAATATTTATAGGAGATGTAAAAGATGGAAGGGTATATATAATGTTTTTCATGGCCTCTTCCTAGGATTGACTACAGAAGAAATAAAATCAAAATATTGAGTAGGATCCAAAGGCTTCTTGTCTTTGAACAATGATACTCCTTTGGCCAAAATCCGGTGATGTACCTCATCTTTCCACAAAAAACTGAATGCAAACAAAGAAATTATCTCTTATCAAACACAAACTTACACTAGAGCTTTCAATGCACAAAAAGAACAGTGATTTCTCTTATTTTATTATGTCCCCGAGGGATATATATGAATCACTCACAGCGATTAATTCATTTAGTTAATTTTGATTTTTTTATTTTTCTAAAGTTACATCATAGTTGGAATATTATTTATTTAATATGATGTTTTTAAATTGTAATTAAATGATATTCTATTGGCTCTGTACAAGTGACGTTGGTGTGGATATTTGTGCCCCAAGACCCGACGGTGGGGTTACGTCAGCTTGGTATTTTGGATATGGTATGATGCCTGCTTGGAATTGCTTGCCAGCTATTTTTCATTAATATTTTGAAATCTGTTATTCTCAGAATTGGAATTCGAGGTCTGCCCAGAGCTTCTCCACCTGCAAGGGTTTCATACTTCCTTGTTTCAGTTGTTTGTTATCATTATGGAATACTAAATATGCCCGGGGAAGAAAAATTATCAGCCATCCTCCTTTTCTGCAAATCCACAAGAGAATCCATTGTAACAAAATTGCTTCAAAAGAAAAGCATATGACCAAGTATTTGTGCCATGGTTTCTTTCGAGAATCCTTTTATTGAAAAGAAGGTTAAATGGGTATAAAAGCTCCTCCTCCTTCCCTGCACACTCTCATTATGTAAGAAGCTCGTAAGAAGCTCATCGTGGGCACTGGGAACTGAAATAAATTTATCCATCTCAACTCGAAAATGAGGCACCATTACGCAATTTTGCTTTTTTACTGGTCATAGTTGCCTTAACGTTTCGAGAGGAAAGTGGGTTTGCAAAATACAGTGAAGAGGAAGAGAATTCGAGTGAAAGTGTACTCGAAATTGGTCCCTGTCTTTTTAGCAACCATAGCCTTCGTTTTGTTTTGTTTTGTTTTTTCAATGATTTTTAAGTTGTCCTTTCTCTAGTTTCATTCAACCATTGCAATGGAATCCTTTCTCTATTTTCATTCAACCATTGCAATGGACTCTGTAAATTACGTTGTATAGTATCTCTAATGAGAAATCCAGAGGCCCCAACTTGTTGTAAAGGCATCAACGACATTGCGTGTTGGTATACAGTGAGGATGAGCTCTCCATCAGAATTTTGATATCCATGGGAGTTACAAGAAATAGGGAAGCATCCTCCCTGTTTTCATTTTCTCTAGTAGAGCACTCGGGAAGAAAGAAAGAGTTTGGTTTTTGTTGCGCGTATTTTCTCTTTCGGTTTGGCGTATTTTGTTCTGTTATCATCGAGCTTGGCGTATTTTGTTCTGTTAGCATCGAGCTTGGCGTATTTTCTCGTGTTAGCCATAGATCAGGCCAGCATGGTAATACCTGCTCCTCCTTATTCCTTTTTCAGTGTTTCCCCTCCCTCTTGCTTCGAAGTTTATTGATGTGAAAGCATTCTAAATGAATGCAGGTTTTTCTTCTTTGTTTTTCCCCAATAATCAGTTTCTCGGACATGCTTCTAAATTTTCTTTGTCACGGTGTTGGGAAATTTACTGATTTTCGGTTTGGTTTGTTTTGCAGCTATTCTTTTCGTACTTCAAGGAACTGGTAGGGAAGGAAGTAACCGTGGAATTGAAGAATGATTTGGCCATTAGAGGAACTCTGGACTCAGTGGATTAGTATCTCAATATCATATTGGATAACACAAGAGTGGTCGAGCAAGACAAATACCCACATATGGTATCTTCTTCCCCATCCCCATTTTATTCTCTTGGATAACAGTCGCAAGTTTATATATTCTGATTGAATTATGTGTGTACATGTATCTGTTCATATACTTGGGTATACACTTTTGCAAACTAAAAATACATGTCCAAGAAATTACAAAGTATAGTTGTAAAAAATTTTGAATCTATTAAGCTTTTCCATGTAACCCACCTGCACAGTTCTAGTTTATCTTCCAGTTAATCTTTTCATTATTCATTACATAAACCCAATTACAATAATTTTCTGCTTTTTAATTCAAATATGTCCTTTATATTATGGGATTATTACAATGGATTGCAGCAAACTTACGATATCCTAAAAAGATCCTTTCAATGGAGAAACCATAGGTATACACATTTGCCCATGCTTGTACCTAGCCCCATCGAAACAACCTGCTTGCAGAGGGTGACACCCACAACGACCGAAACATGTCCCAGGGATTTGAATCTCAGTGGGGGTATGAAACACCCCCGCTTTACCAACTGACCAATTCCCTTTTGACAACTCCATATTTTATCATTGAAGTAGCATTTCCAGTTTGTTTGTCCATTAGGTTGTTGGTCAATTCATATTGTGGTGTTGCATGGGCATTACTATCGACCTTACAGACTTTTACCCTCACCGTAGTCAGAATGGAAGTGTATACAAATCATTGTTTCTCTTTCAAAGATAGGAATTTATCAATCTGAGCACAATCCTCTAATTGCAAGATAATAAATTGTTGCATCCCTGAGTAATACTGGGAATTCAGATTATCTATTGTTAAATAACTGTTTTGCTTGCTTATTGTTTCTCTTTTGTTTGCAGCGCTGCCAAAGTGTCTTTTTCACATATTATTCAATAATGTTCCTCTCGAGGTGCAGAAAAATAGTCTTTAGCTTTTCATTTGGTGGGTAGTCATTTGTAGCCATACTGCATACAATGTCTTATGAGAATTGTTGAAGTCATGTTGTTTCCATGTAAGAACCTTTAGCAATATACTCATAGCTAGCTAATATTAAACTAACATAGCAATCTACAGGTGTCTACTATCAACCCTATTAACATTCATGTCTACTATCAACCCTATTAACATTCATTTGTTACCCTTCCTCTGGCAAGTCATTATATTGGAGTGTCGGCCTTACTAGCTGTTAAAAGGCTCTGGTTAGCGTTACTATGAGATGCCAAGGAATGTGACTCTACTCTACAGTTGACTATACAAGGGAAGAAAGTTTCCCACTCTCTGTATATGTGCATTCCCTTAGGGGGTAGTATGGGCATACCTAACCCTATTCTCTTCTTCTCTATATGAGTAAGAAGACTGATTGATGATTGTCATTTTGTGTATTGATCTATTGCAGTTAGGAGGTTTTCCCACTTGAAATGGGTTCTTAATAATATTTTCATTCACTGTTTTGCATTGTAATGGAGTGTCATTATATGAAATATCATAACAAGTGGTATTCAACCTTTATTATGTTGTTTTGGGTAATTTGGATCATAACAAGTTATATTAGAGCAGAGGATTCTCTGATCAACATCTTCACGTCCTGGAGCTGTCCAAATTCACTGTCACCTGATTTTTTGGAAATATGATGTTTAGAAGTATCTTTGTTAAATTTTCAGTAGATTTGGCATGGAAATCTAGGAGATATACTTTGAAGTAACCTGTGGTTTTTAGAATTTTTTTTATGTTCAACCTGCATGCCTAGAAAGTATATCAATCACCCACTTGTTGAGCTGCTATTTTGTAACTTCTTATGTATAATTTTGGGATGGCTATTCATTATTTATGTGCTTTTTAGAGTCATATCAACATACAGACAGCAGAAAATCGGCTCAGCCTTTTCTTTTTCTTTTTTTTACTTAGATTGTATGGTTTCCTCTTTGGTTATGCTTTTAGAGACAAACACGCTTATGTTTATAATATATGAGCATGCTTATGTTTATAATAGTAGCTCTCTTCAGTCACACAGCAATGAAATTGATAATTATTTTTTATTGAATTCTCCACTCGCAAACTTTGATTCAAAAGAGGCAGTTGTACTTGAAGGAATCTAAGAAAAACACTCATAAGACAACAGCTCATACAACTGTCTTTTAGAATAAATGTGGTGTGACTGACTGATAATTTAGAAACTTGAAATCTGCTCAACAAGAGCTATTCAATATAAATTTACACAGTGGTTTAAACTTGGATTTGGAAATTTTTGGTTACATTTTTTTATATTTTAGTTGGAAATTTTGCTAAAATTTCAGAAAAGTTGTTGGAATTGTTGATATCATTTTTGAGATTGTATAATTTTGTTGCAATAAAATATTTGAGAAAACCAAGAACCTGAAGGCATATTTCTATTGGAGACATATAAGAAAATATTGAAGACAGAAGCATGAGAAGTTAGCCTGCTGAACAAGCTATTCTTTGGTAATTTAATTTATTTTGGGGTCACAGGATTTCTGAGTATATCTTTGGGAGCCAAAAGAAATCACACTGACAAAACAACATAACATGGGTAGCTGATAATAACTACGTAGACGTCGGTGAGAAAGCAAACATAGGGGACGACTTTCAAATAGCCTACAGTTCTTACTTGCATACTCTACGTTTCTTTCCCATGCCTCTCAACAAATCTTGTTATCAATTTCCTATGAACCCCAATGTTCCTTACCTCTTAAGAATATGGTTTTCCATTGGTAATTACAGTGGATTTAAAGATTTCCCCAGATTCAATATTTCAGTTGAAACGTCGGGTATGTTGTTTCATAGCGAATCCATCAGGTTTTGAGTTAGTGTTCTATATTTGTTTGATCAGAACCTAGGGGACTGATGATCCCCTTTATCAATGCTATCCAAATAAGGACCCTCCAAAAGGGCATGTATGGCAAGGCTAAACGAGGAACAGCGTTGTGAAAATTAGCAAGGAGAGATCTTGGTGGAAATTCGTTGCTTAGGTGATCATTTTGAGCCATATGTTTTACCTACTCAACTCAAGCTTAGTAGACAAGTAGTTGACTAATAGCCATATCTTCAAGAATTCAAACTTTTCTAAAAATTCTTCATATAATTTCAAACTCTTTTCTCTCCTTTTAACTGATTTTTGTGTCTTTTATTGGTTTCGTATAAATACATTTACAAGGTTTATATGACATTTAAGAGACCTTTCACACCGATACTAGATACTAGTATTGACATTCATTTCAATCAGAAACTCTCCATCTATTTTGACATAATAACATGACAAAATATTGAAGTAGAAGTCTTTAGAGGTATGTTCAAGAATTCAATCTTTTCTAAAGATTCTTCATATAATCTCAAAGTCAATTCTACCTTCTTTTAACTGATTTTTGTGTTTCTCTTTATTGGTTTCTTATAAATGTTACAAGGCTTATAAGTTTTTAATCTTTTGTATTAATAAACTATTGAACAATCAAGTATGGTGTTGTGTTAACATTTATTATGTTCATGACATACAGGGATGGGTTTGGGCTATTATCTACCTGTACTAAAATTTGACTTTTCAATTTTGCAATGTTATCTTTTAAAACATAATTTTTTTTTGTTTTTTTTCTATTAATTGCTTGATATTAAGAGTGGGGTTCTTCCTCCCGCTGATATATGTCCCTTCCTCTCCATATCATTTAATGTTCATATGTTGTGACTGAGATGGAGTTGTCTCTCTGTTAGCATCGGTAAGTAGCTTATCCACAACGGATACGCTTGTACACAACGGGCTTCTTTCACGCAGAAGATGAGCTAATGGGACAAAGGTTTTTCATCTACAAATTATTTAATGCCAATAGTTGTATTCCTTTCCTCGGCAACCATGTGATATATTTTGGCGACTGTATTCCTTTTTGTAGCTCTATTTCTTTCTCAAAAGGTAGTTGTATTGCAATCCCTCGTTGACAGTTTGATAAAATTTGGTGGCTTTGTTCATTTCCTCGACAACAATATGATAAAGTTTGGCAGCTATGTTCAATCCCAACGGTATTCCTTCTTCGTGTATCTTTGTCTCAATGGCAATTATGTTCCTTACTTTAATGGCGGCGGTATAGACTGGTGGCTATACTTTTTTTCGGTGGCATTTCATTCGTATAGAATCCCATCGTCGCATGGATTAAAATTGTGTGTTAATAATTTAATGTACTGCGGTGGACAGCTGCTTCACACTATTATCAATGTTGGTATCTAGTCACAACACATATCAAGGGAAAATTAAATTGATTTTATTAAATGTTAATCAGTCGGCCCTTAAAACAATCATTGTTTAAAACAATGATTGTTGGTGTAGGTTTATTGTTTGCTGTTAGATTTTAAGTTGGTTAAATCTAAAAACAAACAATGAATTTGTTGAATAATTACTGATTGTTGTTGTAGGCTTATTGTTTGCTTTTGAAAATCAAGTTGGTTAAATCTAAAAACAAACAATAAATTTGTTGTAACAATCATTATTCTGCAACAAACTGGTTAGTGGTAGCCCAATTGCATTTACCACTGCTCAAAGTGAATAAACTGACACATCCAGTTGTATTTGATTTAGCATTGATTAAATTGATGAAAAAAATTCATTTTTCTCACCAATACCAGATATCGCGAAGAGAAGTTTGAGTGTGTGAAGGTCAATATTGATACACTACTCCTCAAGTAAATTCATACCAGGAATTTATTTGTGTGTGAAGGATGCAATGAAACCCCCTCATGATCTTCAAATAGTCTCCATTAGTATGGAACCTAAGTCATTTTTTGTGCCTCCTTATCTCGATTCTGAGATGACCTTCTATGTATTCATAGGTATTTGGGTTGCTAGTTAGTTGGTATGTGATTTTTTGTTTGTTTTTTTTCTTTTCCTATCATGTTAGGTTCAATAAAAGTTAGATAGGTTCATAATAAAAACCTGAAAAATTCAATTGGAGATGTGTATTGAATTCCTGGTGGTTCCGTGTTCTATTTGCTCAACACAGGTGAAGGCTAGCTGCTTCATATCATTGCAGCCTGGAAACTTCTTAAGCCTTGGAATTTTTCAGGTTTCTCATCCCTAAACTGTGCTTCGCTTCACTTAAGGATTTTTTTTTGCTTATGGTAAAAAAATCCCCATTGTAGTGAGAACAATCTGGTGGATGGTCAGCAATAAGCACTTAAAAAAATCCCCATTGTTATTTCGGTAGTAATGAGATCAATCTGCTTACACCAATCACTCACTTTCAGGTTCATTGCGCCTTTCAGAAGCATGGCTTCCATTGCTTTGCTATGAAATTCCTTGAGAATCGAACCTGGCAATGCATCTAGACCTATTCGCATGTGGTGCATCTAATGACAAATGATATTATTGTTCATCTTTTTCTAACTTATCTGAATTAGTAGCTGGCTGGTAGACGATCAGATTCTCAGTGTAGCATTCAATGCATGTTGGTCAGTGTAATCGTCCATGTATAAACATTGTCTGCAAATTTGAAAATTCTTTTGAGAATAATAACAATAAGGATTCTTTAAATTAGCCTACTGTATAAAGTAAGAAGATTTAACATAACATGCTTATATTATTTAATGCAATGATTAATACTAAGTATTCTTTAAATTAGCCTACTATATAAAGTAAGAAGATTTAACACGATGTGCTTATATTATTTAATGCAATGATTAATACTAAGTATTTGAAGGTAAGAATATTACTTCATAAATTAAGAAGATTTAACATGATGTGCTAAGTATGTGAAGATAAGAATATTACTTTATAAATGTACTAACTTATGCTAATATGTTAATGAGATTTTTTAATAAAAAATAAATCCTTTATTTTGTTTTATACAATATTTAATGTCAACACTAAGAAAGAGTATTGTGGTTTATAAATGATAAAACTTAAATATATTTTATTATTTTTATGATAACTATTGTAAATGATAAAAATTTAATATATTGTGTTAATTTTATGATAAGTATTGTAAGGAGCTATATTTACTATAAAAATATTTATCACATAAGCTATAAGGTGCCTAGGAGCTTAACATGTCTAAAAATCCAATAACTCTTTACTATATTGATGTTGAGAATTAAGTCAAATTGATTAACTAATGAGAGCGGAGGGTTCTTATTACTTAAATCTTGAATAATCTAAATTATTTGACAATGAGGACAAATTTAAAGTTAAATACCACAAATTATATGTCACTAGAGTTAATGGAGGGTTGTTCATGTTTTTCTAACTTATCTGAATCTGTGGTATTTTTCAGTCTTTCTTAGTGGCTACCTAAGAGGACCCAGTGTCAGTACTCTCAGCTTTCGACGATCAAATACTTAGTGTAGCATTCAATGCATGTTGGTCGGTGTAATCATCCATGTATAAACATTGTGTGCAAATTTGAAAATTCTTTGATTCTTTTGAGAATAACAATAAGGATTCTTTAAATTATCCTATTGTATACATATATTGCATTAATTGCCTCAGTGATTCCTTGGCAGGTTTAATTTAATTGAAACATGGGCACAACATTTCAGATATCTCGTAGTGAGTTGGATTATGGGTACTATTCTAAGCAGACAAATTCGAGGTCCCGTAATTTATATTGACAAAGAACACGAGCCTGGAAGGTCATTTTCTTTCTTCTCCTCTCCCAAGGAAGGCTCTTGTGACTGGGGCCATATAATTGAGTCCCTCAATATCGGGAAGAAGAGGTCAGATAGCTTGAACATATTCAAGAAGAAGCTCGAGTTTCATAATGACTATGTATGGATTCTTACAGTAGACAGATATGACTCCTCTCGCTTGAAAGAACCTGTCACGTCCCCGACCCTCCGACCGGGCAAGAGGACGCTACTAAACACCAAACATCCGGACATCTAGCCCCATGAACATGGTCATACTTATAATGCGAAGACAAAAAGCCTGAACATACTACATACTAAGATGCATAATCATTTATAAACATATTGGAAGCAAAACAACATTCATTCACATACAATTCAACATTTAACATGTCCAACATCATAATTCATTAGCATTAAATAGGATTGCAAACAGATGGTTAAGGATACTTATCTTATATGAATTTTCCCGCAACCAGCTACGTCGTTGCAACCCAACCATAGGCCCGCATGCTCTTTAGTCTCTCAGCAATGTTGCCACCCCCGAGTCGGGCATGATTTCCCAAGGAATAAGGAACTAGCAGGCTTACACATAGCCAAGGATAACAACACCACAAGGGTACACAGTTCATCCAAACCAACACAGTTGGGTTTATCAAGCGAACAACGGATATAGCCAAGCCAACAAAGTTGGGTTTATCAGGCCATCCAGGAGCTGGGAAAGGCTAACTGCTAAGCTGGTGAACTCATGGAAGAGTTAAGGATACCCACACCAGATCTAGTCTGACTTCTAGGACACCCACACATACCCAACACAAGGAAATTCAGACCCTCAGACCCTGATCTCCCTTCTAGTGCTATTCAAGGGTTGTGGAGAAGAAAGCCAGCCCACTAGCTCTGTCTGTGTGGTTCCCAAATGCACCAGGTTTGTCAAGCAGATCAGGCCCTCATCACCACTCCTATGCGGTCCAAAGACCAACCTTTGCATTCATGCAGCAAAACAAGCTCTTCATAGCTTGGACAGGGGAAACAAAACCTGAGTCGTTCTTGGCCCTATCGTGGCCAAAATGACTCAATGGTAACCTACAGCCGCTCCCAAAACATGAGAGAGAGAACATAACCAATAGAATGTAGGTGAACTCACAGCAAACGAACAACATGGGGAAAACCACGACTTCGGCTCAACTATGAAATGACTGCCAAAGTTACTCAGCCCAAGAGTGGAAGAGTAAACAGACTCTCAGCATGGGCAGAAGGACTCACATGCAACCTACATCAGCTAATTCACAAGGAAATCGTAGCCAACAAAATATGGAAAACAACAGCCCACGAACAACAAAAGAAAACCACAGCAATCCTTCACAGTCTGGCAATGGTGGAGGCAAAAACGTCGACTCTACGTGTGCTTAGGAGGAAAGAACACAACCATCGACTAGTGGACAGTACGAGAGAGAGAAAGGCGAACCCCCAAACAAGAAATCGCACACCTTCTTAACTCAGCTCTGCGTGAGGAAGATGAATCGCCCCCCTGCGCGTCCCTGCGTGAGAGTGAACTGAACCCAATGGCCAAGAGAGTGGCGTAGTGATGGTTTCCTTACCCACATGAAGGTGGAGAGACGGCTGGTGGAGTGAGCGTGTGGCAAAGACTGATAGTCCTTCCACCCTCCACTTCCAGCAATAACTACCTCAACAACTCAACAAAACATTAAAGTGGTGGTTGGATGAGACAAGGGAAGGTGAGCAAAACAAACAAGGTGATGACACATGGATTTTTCCCTCATGATTCAAGGTTCATCATTTCCCCTCCTTATCCTTATGAATCATGCCCCTTCTCAATTTAGTTGCAGTGAACATAGCTGGTTGGGTTTATTTAATTAAAATGCACATTTACATGATGTCACAATTTAATATATGTCGTATGTCCCGATATACCATTCCAATCCGAACATAACATAGGCGAATCGATGGTGGGGCCTTGGCCTTTAGCTCCACACCATGATTAATTACAATATA